>CM016615.1:106004743-106451446 GCA_005393395.2 Gossypium australe
ATACTTTCAATCAAAGGGACAAAAATCAATCAACTTACGGCCTGACTCTCTTAAGTCCCCAGCGGAGTCGCCAAGCTGTCGTAACCATTTTTTTGACAAAAACGGGAATCGAACTTGGGTTTGGAAAATGAATAAAACGGGAGTCGCCACCGACCTTTTATTAGGTGTGATCGGATCACCTTTGTTTTAATAAAACATTTCGGTTTACTAAAACGGGGTTTATGGTCTACGAACATTTGAGAAAATAGGTTCGGGAGTCGGTTACGTGCGAGGAAGGATTAGCACCCTCGCAACGCCCGAAAATCGGTACCAAATTGATCAATTGATGTCCCAATGTCGAAAGTTTAACAAAATTAGAAATGAATTTGGAAATTTGGGTCTTTTTTGGAAATGTTTGAGTCTTCTTAAAGTTGAATATTAAGATTTCCTTGTTTCGAAGGGACCAAATATCACATCCAACACGTAGGACACGATAATTTCAATCCTCAAATCCAAGGTCGTCTCTTAATCCCTAAGACTCATTTATTAAAATAACAAAAGGTTATTCGATCATTTGGTCAAGCAAGAAAACCGAAACCCAACACATAGGGCACGGTCCCTCGAATTTCCAAACACAGAATATTGCCTTATTTGAAAAGAATTTTTAGTTTTTTGGGTGAAATTGATGAAAAACTAGGTTATGTTTTAAAGAAACGTTATTCAAAACGTAAATAGGGTCATGTGATGAATAATGATGATATGACGCGGATTTGGCACGACGACCACATAATACACGTAATATAACATTGAAGTCAATAATGGTGGAATTAGTAACGATAATGGCGATGAAGTTAATATGTACAAATAATAATACAATAATGATAATAATAATGCGAGATATGTACAATATAATAATATAATATCCTAATAATAATAATAAAGTTAATATACACAGACGATAATACAATAATAATAATAATAATAAAATAATAGTAATATAGGAAATATAACAATAATAATAATGATAACAATATGTATAATATAATAATAGTATAGTAATAATAATAATGATAATAGTAATGAATATAATATACAACTAATAATATACTAATAGTAATTAATAATAATAATAATAATAATAATAATAATAAAATAATACTGGGAAGATTCCAAAATAACTAAAAAAGGATCAAATTGCACTTGAAAGGGGATTTGGGGTTAATTTGAAAATAAAATAAAGGAAAAGGACCAAGTTGAAACGCGCGAAAATGGGGAGGGACTTCGCGCGCAATAAAACCTTCTGGCCAAAACGCATAACAGCAAGGGGGATCAAATTACAAATCAAACTGAATTTTCGGGCCAAATTTTAAAACAATAAAAACCTGATTAAAAACTATTGAAAATGCGGAAGGGCTAAAAGTGCAATTAGCCCTTCCGGTCAAAAACACGCGGACTCTGGGGCAGATTCGGGTCGGGTCACGGGTCGCGCCAAACGGCACCGTTTTGGACGTTTTTGGGGCAGGTGCTAAACGCACCGTTTTGCTAGACTATTTAAAGCCGTTTTTTTTTTGTTTTGTTTTCATTTCTTTCTTGTTTCTAAAAAAAAAGCTCTAACTCTCTTTCTTTCCTCTGCAGGTACGCGAGGGGAGGGGCACTCCGTCCGGCGACGCCGTGCCGGCCACCGCACGCGGTGGCCAGAAATCGCAAAAGGTAGGTTTTTCTTCTTTTATTTTTTTTTATTTTATATATATGTATATCGGTGAAATAAAAAGGTTCGAAAAAAGAAAAGAAAAAAAAGGAAATACCTTTGAAAGTATAGATCTGACTCTTCCTCTGATTTTTGATTGAAAGTTTTTTTTGTTTTGAATCTGTTTTTCCTTATATTTTTTTGATTGCCGAAAATGAAAAAAAAAAAAATCCCCTGTACATGTTTCTTGGATTGGCTTTTATAGCCGACTAGAAAAAAACATTGAAAATACAAGGTTCGTTTGCTGTTTATGCCACATTTGCTGTCGTTTTTTGTCTTCTTTCGCAGGTATGGGCGCGGTAGTGGACGGAGCATGCGCGAGGGTGGGGGCTGACAGTGGGACGCTTGCGATGGAGCGCACATGGGTTGCGGCAGTGGAGGAGCGCGTGTCTACACGCGCGCGGCGCTGCTAGGGTTCCAAAACCCTAGCTTCTTCCTGGCACCTTTAGTTTCGGGCTATTTTTATTTTGTAATTGGGCCTGTTTGTTTGTAAATTGGGTTAAATCTGGGGTTTAATAGTCGGGCTTTGTGGGTTTGGTTTTTTTGTAAGCTTGGCTTAGTTTAGTGGGCCCGGGCAATTTGGGTATTGTTCTTGGTTTAACGGGCCCGGATAATTTTGGGCTCGTACACACCGTAACTCTCATACTTCTTAATCCCTTATCTGCCCATCACAGTTGTCTGCCACTGCACGAGTCTGCTTCGATCTTTTTCTCCGCCAACTCTCCACAGCTTCTCGTTTTGCTAGATTATAATGTCTCCTCACCTTACTAAAATAACCCTTACCATAATCAAACGATAAAACATATATTTGTAAAAGGCATGTTTTGGAGTCGAACCCAATTTTTATTTCAATTCCAAGATAACATATAAATGGCAGAAACCAATAGAAACTAGCTTTCTATGCAGAAAGTTTTTCCCGACTCATATGAACTTTGGAATTAGTTAAGATTTCAATAGTTACCCAACAGCAGCAGCAAAGAACAGAAGATTTTCCGAGAGTTGAAGGTTGAAGAACAGAGATAGAATAGTTTTAAAAAAAAAAACCTGGTAAAAAAGGAAGGTATTGCAAAGATGGGATAACGATGAGGGCATAACCATTGAAGCTCTCATCCGCGGTGGGGGCAATAGAAAGAGATGATATAAAAGAGAGCTTTGAGGTATGATAAGGAAGGAAGAGAGGAGATTTAGACCTAAGTTAGAACCTTTTTTGTTTAATTCTTTGTTCTTTTTTGTGAATTGTTTAGAGATTGATAAGATGAAGGAGAGATTTGCAAAATTGTTGCTTGGTGAAGATATGTTAGGTTCTGGAAAAGGGATTTACACAGCTTTGGCTATTTCAAATGCCATTACCAATCTCCGTGGTATATATTTTCTCCTTCATCATATAAGATGTTGAGGACCAAATTGAGATAATTTATAAACGATGAGGGTTAATTTTTTTTTATAATCATGACAAAATTGATAAAATATGTAATTGTTGAGAGCTAAATATATCATTGTACCAATTTTAAAAGCTTAACAGCACCGAAAATGACAAAAAAAAAAACCAAAATCAATAATTTAGATGACGAATTTAAAACTTTTTATAGTTAAATGACAAAAGTAAACTTTTAACCATAATTGAGTTTCCATCAATTCAGTTTACGCTTTTATTTTTATTTTTTTACTTTCTACATCCAGAATTCTCTCAATTTATGCACCACCAAAGTGGGTTTAACTGAAAACTAAAAAAAGAAAAGGGAAAACACACAAGTGAAATGTCAAATTATGATTTTAGTCCATATCCTATACTCAAATTAAAATCTAATCCTTGTCCTTTAATTTAGTTAAATTTGATTTTCTCTCATTTAATTTCATTAATCAATCCAAATAGTTAACTCTTAAATTATTCTAATTAAAAAAATATTGATAAGTCAATCGAAATAGTTGTTAATCCATTTAAATTATTTTAATTAAAAAAAATATTGATAAGTCAATCGAAATAGTTGTTACTCCATATCAACATGATAAGTTACAAGTTGTTTTTCTAAATCCATGATAACATTAAAATAATTATCAATATTAATTATTTAGATTTATTAATGGCACTTGAAAGTAGAGATGCTACATCTCGAAAACCATAATTAAAAAAATGGTTCAAAGATAAGATATTCATAAGCTATGCATGGAATATATGGTGATCGGCCAGGCATTCAATATGAAGCGGGTTTAAAGTTAAATAATTCGCATAAGAGACAGTGCAAATATACATATATTACAAATTACATGAACAATTAGCTACATACATTCTTCCATATACAACCAAGATAACAGCAAATTCGTTTGTCGCCTCAATTTCTGACCTAGCTTTACACTGCTAATCTAAGAAGCCCTGCAAAAATCGAACCGATACAATCTGCCACTGCATATATAGATCGCCTAAGTTGAACAACATTACATCTAGCTATTATGGTTCGTCATCATCTGATAAACAAACAATGTCGCTTGCTCCGCTTTGTTGTGCTTGGTTAGCCCGAACACTTGGTATTATTGCAGCCAAGCTTAAACTAATATCTGGCTGCAAGGTGCTTGGGGATTTGCACTGGTGATAGATAGATTGTTCATACCCATTAGGACATCCAGTGATGATAAAGAGTTAGGTAGAGCTGCCTGTCGTCTATGTTAAAAAATATAACGTCGGTAATAACAATATATCGCAAAGAAAAAAAAAGAAATAGAAATAAAAATAAAGAACACACATATTTTACGTGGAAACCCTTTCGGGAAAAACCACGGGCAGAGGAGAAGAAAAATTCACTATGTCGAATTCGAATCAATTACAAGAGGAATAGACCATGTCTATTTATAGGCTTATAAAGCCATATTCAATAGGAGTGTAGTAAGATTGAAACTCCTTATTCTAATCAATATCAAATAGATAGAGTTTAATAAGGTTTAAAAAACCTTATTTAAAATAAAATAAAAGAAGTGTAATTCTATAGGGATTCTTCTTTTATTTTATTTAAATAAGAATTTGGGTCACTTAATTCTAACAATCTCCACCTTGACACGAATTCTCAATGAACAAGTTCTTCATCGCGAACTCTCAACGAACAAGTTCTCCACCGCTTCCATAAAACCCCTTAAGGGTTTAACTTCAACAATGAACACCAACCAAGTTTAAGCAATGCTCAAACTTGGTTATAGGAAGTGACTTAGTCATCATATCTGCAGGATTTTCATGAGTACTAATTTTGCTCACAACAATATCACCACGAGCAATAATATCACGAACAAAATGATACCGAACATCAATGTGTTTTATTCTCTCATAAAACATTTGATCTTTTGTAAGGAAGATGGCACTCTGACTGTCACAAAATACTGTGCTGATTTGAAGGTCTTCATTGAGCTCACTAAAGAGTCCCTTCAACCAAATAGCTTCTTTACAAGCCTCAGTAATCGCCATGTACTCAGCTTCAGTGGTAGACAAAGCGACTGTAGTTTGCAAAGTAGCTTTCCAACTGATTGCACAACCTTCTATTGTAAAGACATAACCAGTAAGAGATCTTCTTTTATCAAGGTCTCCAGCAAAATCAGCATCAACATACCCAATGACTCCATCTCTAGTTCTTCCAAACTGTAAGCAAACATATGTAGTACCTCGTAAGTATCTTAAAATCCACTGAACTGCTTTCCAATGTTCTTTACGGAGATTCGCCATGTATCTGCTAACTGCACTGACTGCATATGATAAATCTGGACGTGAACAAACCATAGCATACATGAGAGATCCCACTGCACTAGAGTATGGAATATATGACATGTACTCAATCTCATCATCTGATTGTGGAGACAAAGCCGATGAAAATCTGAAATGGGCTGCTAAAGGAGTACTAACAGGCTTAGCACTCTGCATATTGAACCTGCAAAGAACTTTCTCAATGTACCCCTTCTGACTTAGGTACAATTTACTTTCTTTTCTATCTCTGAGAATCTCCATACCAAGTATCTTCTTTGCTGGTTCTAAATCTTTCATCTCAAATTCTTCACTTAGTTGGGCTTTGACCTTTCTTATCTCTCCTTTATCTTTTGCTGCTATCAACATGTCATCAACATAAAGAAGTAGATACACAAAAGAACCATCACTGTTTTTCTTAAAGTAAACACAGCTGTCAAAACTACTTCTTTTAAAATCATGAGAAGTCATAAAGGAATCAAACCTCTTGTACCACTGTCTTGGTGACTGTTTCAAACCGTAAAGAGACTTTTTCAGCAAGCAAACATAGTCCTCTTTTTCTGAGACTGTAAAACCCTCTGGTTGTTGCATGTAAATATCTTCCTAAAGTTCTCCATGCAAAAATGCAGTTTTTGCATCTAACTGCTCAAGCTCCAAATCATGCATGGCCACAATACCAAGCAAAGCTCGAATCGAACTATGCTTCACAACTGGGGAGAACACATCTGTGAAGTCCACTCCTGGAATTTGACTGTAACCCTTTGCAACAAGCCTTGCTTTATATCTGGATTCTTCAACTCCTGGAGTCCCTTCTTTCTTTTTTAAACACCCATTTATAACGAACAACCTTTTTACCTTTAGGAAGTTTCACAAGATCCCATGTTCTATTTTTGTGGAGTGATTCCATCTCCTCTTGCATAGCACACATCCACTTTTCTGAGTCTTCACAGCTAACTGCCTCAGAATAATTAGACGGCTCTTGGTTTGCATCTATATCTTCAGCCACATTTAAAGCATAAGCAACTAGATCAGCCTCGGCATACTTCTTTGGAGGTTTAATTTCTCTTCTAGTTCTGTTTTTGGCAATAGAGTATTGTGGTGAAGAAGCAACTCTATTCTCAATTTTTGTACTGGCTTGAAGAGTTGTCTCTGTATTAATCTGATGCTCCACCTGCTTTTGATTTTCTTTATTGGAAGATTCTTTAAGAGATAAGTTAGGTAACATAGCAGTTTCATCAAAAATAACATCTTTGCTAATCACAACTTTTCTATTTTCAAGACACCATAACTTATACCCTTTTACGCCAGCTTTATAACTAAGAAAAACGCATTTAATAGATCTCGGTTCCAATTTTCCATTATCAACATAAGCATACGCAGGACACCCAAAGATCTTTAAATCAGAATAATTAGCAGGATTACCAGACCATACCTCTTGTGGAGTCTTTTTCTCAATGGCAATGGATGGAGATCGGTTGATCAATAAACATGCAGTAGAGGCTGCTTCGGCCCAAAACGACTTTGGTAAGTTGGCATTTGACAACATGCATCGAACCTTCTCCATGATCGTTCTGTTCATTCGTTCTGCAACGCCGTTTTGTTGTGGAGTATGACGAACTGTCAAGTGTCTCACGATCCCTTCTGACTTTCACAGTTTATTAAACTCATCAGAACAAAACTCTAAGCTATTGTCTGTGCGGAGGTATTTTATTTGTTTCCTGTCTGTTTTTCAATCATAGCTTTCCAAGACTTAAATGCGGAAAACACATCGCTTTTTTGCTTCAAGAAGAATGCCCAAACTTTTCTAGAAAAATCATCAATAAAAGTTAGCATATAATTAGCTCCACCTCTCGAAGGCACTCTTGATGGCCCCCACAGATCAGAATGAATATACTCCAACGTTTCCTTCGTGTTATGGATTCCTCTGGTGAATCGAACTCTCTTTTGCTTCCCAAAAACGCAGTGCTCACAGAACTTCAGTTTGCAAATTCCTTGCCCATCAAGAAGTCCTCTTTTGCTCAATTCTGCCATGCCATTCTCTCTCATATGCCCTAGGCGCATATGCCAAAGTTTAGTAATATCATCATCTGACAAAGAAGAGGAAGCGACAGCTGCATCACCAATAACAGTAAAACCTTGCAAAACATATAACTTGGCAGTCTTTCTCTGCCCTTTCATCACAATGAGGGAACCTTTGGAAATCTTCAAAATCCCACTTTCAGCTGTGTATTTGTACCTTTTTGAATCAAAAGTACTCAACGAAATTAAATTTCTCTTCAATTCTGGAACATGTCGTACGTCACTAAGTGTTCTGACAACTCCATCAAACATCTTAACTTTAATTGTTCCAACACCTGCGATTTTACACGAAGCATTATTTCCCATCAAAACAACACCTTCAGACACCGTTTCGTAATTTATAAACCAATCCCGATTGGGACTCATGTGGAAAGTGCAGCCTGAATCAAGTATCCACTCCTCGCTCTCTTTAGAATTGTTGACAGAAGCGACTAGAAGTTCACCATCACTGTAGTCTTTTACAATATCAGCTTCACCGGAATTTTCTGGTTGTTTTCCCTTTTGATTCGCAGCCTCCCTTTTAATCTTGTTCTGTAGCTTATAGCACTCAGATTTAATGTGCCCTTTCTTCTTGCAGAAGTTACAAGTTTTACCTCTGTTTGAAGACTTCGATCTACCCTTAGATTTACCGCGAGGACTCCGATCCTATGTCCTTCCACGATCATCATCAGCATTCCGATCTTGTCTCCCACGAACAATGAGACCCTCTCCCTGAGAGTCGGGTTTAACCACAAGATGCTTCATCTTATCATACGAGGTTAAAGAATCATAAACCTCATCAACTGTGAGAGACTCGCGGCTATATAAAATCGTGTCTCTAAAGGTTGAATAAGACGGGGGCAACGAACAAAGTAGAATCAACCCTAGATCTTCCTTATCATACTGAACCTCCATGGCCTCCAAGTTTGAGAGAATTTCTTTAAACACTATTAAGTGTTCGTGCACAGACGCACCTTCCTCCAAACGATGAGCATAAAGACGTTGCTTCATATGCAACTTGCTAGTTAGAGTTTTCGACATACATATTTGTTCTAGCTTCTTCCATAATGCTGCGGCAGTCTTCTCCTTCATCACATCCTGCAAAATTTCGTTAGATAAATGCATATGTAACTGTGTTAACGCCTTTCGATCCTTGCGCTTCTTATCTTCCTCCGTCAATGTCGAAGGCATCTTATCTACCCCTAGCAGGGCTTCCTCTAAATCCATCTGTGCAAGAACTGCCTGCATCTTTATCTGCCACAACGCAAACCTGGTGTTGCGATCCAACAGCGAAATTTCATACTTTAAAGACGCCATTACCGTGATCGAGATGAAAAAAACCCGGAAGCTCGGATACCAATTTGTTAAAAAATATAACGTCGGTAATGACAATATATCGCAAAGAAAAAAAAGAAATAGAAATAAAAATAAAGAACACACAAATTTTACGTGGAAACCCTTTCGGGAAAAACCACAGGCAAACTCAAATCAATTACAAGAGGAATAGACCATGTCTATTTATAGGCTTATAAAGCCATATTCAATAGGAGTGTAGTAAGATTGAAACTCCTTATTCTAATCAATATCAAATAGATAGAGTTTAATAAGGTTTAAAAAACCTTATTTAAAATAAAATAAAAGAAGTGTAATTCTATAGGGATTCTTCTTTTATTTTATTTAAATAAGAATTTGGGTCACTTAATTCTAACAGTCTATTATTATGTCCGACCTGCTAGATTGGGTTGTAGTTGATCCCTGCCAATGAGCAGGGTGGCTATTATGTGCCTGATGGTTTGACATTCCACTAGGCTGCCACGGGAGACGGGAGACCGGTAGGGGAATTGGATGTTGAAGGTCTAAATGGTTATAGAGGCAAGGCAGGAGCTCGAATTTCACTGCCCATTTGGAAGTTTATTGGGGAAGGGGAGATGAAATTGATATGGGGAGATCTAGTTGGAGCACCTGATGAAAATGTCGAGGGGTTAATAACCTACAAATGCGAGCTCATGGTTTGTAAATTGACTACAGTAGGTGGCACAGTTTGCATGCTAGTAGCTAAGCCAGTTGAAGGGAGACCAAAAGCAACGGAAGGTTGAAGAGGTGGAGTCACGGTTTGTGTATTAACTACATCCGGTGAAAAAGTTTGCATTTAGCTGTTGGGCGAGTTGAGAGGAGAGCAGAAGTAGTAGAAGGCGGCACGGTTTGCATGATTGGTTGGGCTAGTTGAAGGGAGACAAGAAACAATGAAAGGCTGTAGGGGTGGAGTCACAGTTTGTGTATTAACTGCAGCCAGTGAAAAAGTTTGCATTCTAGCAGCTGGGCCAGTTGAGAGGGGAGCAGAAGAAGTAGAAGGTGGCTATACCATCTGTTGTGATGAAAGTTGAACCAACTGCTACATGAAAATAGAGCTTGCCTCTACCAAAATAACAATTAAGCTATGTGCATGTACCACAGGGCCAAGTTTCGGTTGACTTGGCTGAACTTGGAAGCAAATCCTCGTCGAAGGTTGCATATTTCGTTAACAGCTTTTTTTAGTAATCATCATGTTTTCTTAAACAAGAATATTGGTCTATGTGATTGCAATGTAAGTACCGGCAAACTAAGCATAGAATATCCCAAATATGATCACTTAACAAATCTAGGATTGAGTGGCTACCCTAAACCCACCAGGCACTAGTGCTGGAATTTTCGTCAAGTAGATTATTATAAGCATCCATTTGATTCTCTATTCTTCCATTTACTACAGTGGCACTACTAAGTAATATACTAAATTCACCTTGCTGTGTACCCTTTGAACCAGATGGTCCATTATCCATACATTTAGACCTAAAAGCCACGATCAAGACCTTGTTTAAGAGAACTTTGTTGAAATTTATAACAAGTTCTTTTTCTAGCACATAAATTGTCTTTTTCTCCTGGAGTTTAACTTGATACTTCCTATTAATTTGAGCAACAACCTCCTTAATCTCCTTCTCACACTCTGATTTCAGCTTCAGCTTCTGTTCAAAGAGAGGAAATTCTTGATTGGAAGTAAACCATATACCACTACTAGTAAATAAGCAAACAAGTAAAAAGGGCACTAATCGTGTCATTATAAACCTTAATGGTTTGATCTTCTTTAATGATTCTTTCCATTTCGTATTGAAATGGGTCATAATACATAGGAACATGTATCTGATATGATGCAATAGGTGCAGTCTGTATGGGAAGGCCACTAGAAACAGAAGGGACCGAAGTCTGTCTCACAAGCCCACCAATGATATGTGATTGCACAGCCTACAAAATATCTCAATTGGACAGCTCAATCCGGTCTGCCACCGGTTGCCTCGGATCTTGAGAAATCTGGCTAGCAATTTGGTTTGCATTGCTTGGTTGATGTTCAACCGCAGTAACTGAAGGCAGACTAGGAGGAAAGAGATTAGAAGTTGATTCTGTGGATCTCAACTGCTGTGCATCCGAATGGGACACATTGGAATTTACATTAATGGTGCCATTAGATGGTGAAGTTTCAATAACCTAAGAAGCATTTCACATTTCATTATTTGCAACGTCTCTAAATTGTATTCCAGAAGAAGTACAGGGAAGAGAACCCACATCTGGAGATGCATGCCAAATAAGATATTTGTAACTAATTAGGAGCTAGCCTTATTGGGGTATTCGAATACTGAAACAATCTCCTCACTATGAGGACAAATAAATAAACACACAGACACAGTCAATCCGCTATTACTGTGTAGCAATATATTACCTTCTATAGTGTTATTATTTTGCTTTATCTTTTGGTTGTGAAATGGTAAGTCGATAAGCTTCTTTTAATAATAAAAAAAGTTCCAACAGAACCCCAAATGTCGTAAATCAAGTTACAATTAATATCTAACTTAATTCACATGTGTTATATTCTAAAACGTTATTGTTCACTTAATTTTTATACTAACAATTGGGTGAAGTGCATGAAAAGTGATTATTTGAGCACTTTTAAAAAGTCTTAAATCTTTATTTAACCATTTTGAAGGGTTTAAACTTTACGTGAATAATCTTAAAATATTTGGCCTCAATTTCAGCATTTAAACTAAAAAAAATTAATAACCTTACATACCAAATCTGGAGGTGGTGGACCACCTCGGAGCAAGGTAGACGCAGGCTACACTGAAGAAATATATCTGATTTCCTGCAATTCAGATTCCATGTTCATGGTGGATAGTATGCGATCCCACCAGTCAACTTCAATAGCACTCGTTCCATCACTAGGTCTATGAATAGTACCAGTCTCAAGGACTTCACTACTAGCAGCTTCAGGTTTAAAACTAGTTTTATTTTCAATTAAAAGAAAATAATGGATTCAATTAAATGACTTTAAAACTTAAATTTCAATTACAAGTTTTATTTTCATTCCAGTTAAGATCTCGGATAAAACTAGGTAATTTTTTTTTGTTGCTTTTTGCTGTTTTATTTAAATTAATAATGAAAGCAATATGTTGTATCTAATAAGGTGCAATATTGGTGTGAATCAAATCCAACAAAAGTTCTACTACACCATGGATGAAGAAGCTGTATCATTGCAATTGGATGCAATAATTCAGTCCATTACACTTTATAATATGCAAAAAGGATCTTTTAATGCTCTTGAAAGTGATAATTTTTTTGATATATTTTATATATGTTAGTTGTTGATGATATAAAGTACTTTGCACTATCTAAATTATGAGAACAGTAAGTCCCGGATGAATCATGGAGGAATGGAAATGGTTATGTACTTTTATATATATTGATTTGTGTAGTAAAAGAGAAAGCGTTGCAAATATATGAAACGTAATATATTGAGAAATAATAGAGAAATATTCGAGTAAATTAAATGCTATTAAGTGCAGTGGTTGGTGATGATTAAAGTAGCAGTGCAAGAAGAATAAGGCTAAAAAGAGAAATAAGAAGAAAGATTATAGATAATTTCAAGAGTCTTATGAGAAACTATTTATAAGTACAGAAAATACAGAATATATAACTTAGTAAATATAAATTACAAGAGAATACTTTCTGTTGTAAAGACATTAATGATTTATTACAAAGGGTTTAAGTTATTGATAATGGTGAATAGTGTTTGTCAAAGAAAAAGGAGTACTCAATAGTACAACAAAGGGTGAAAGGAAATATCTTAACCATATTAATATTTGATCTATCAAGCAAAGCTCTCTTGCAATAGCCAAGATAACCCAAAAATTCTACCACATTTTGGGGGTTTTTTTCCACATTGGTAAAGTAATATTATGTTTCTTATTATTTGCGAAACATCTCTTTGAACCAGAGTGATTCCTAAATAATGGTTGTTTTGATCTATTTTGAACATGAGTTATTTTTTTTTCTCATTAAATGAAAATTTATTGAAAAAAAAGAAGGATTACAGAATAACACTACAACAACAGCAACATGTTGGGATCTAGTGCTCTTAGTGTAATATTTTTATCTATATATATACTTTTATTTTTTGATCAAATTGGTTTTCATCAATTTCATTAATATCTTTGTATATTGTCTGCAATGATTTTTGCATGCAAAGCAAAATGCAAACAAATATTGAGTTATTGATTATCTAATGTTTAACTAATACTAAACGGTTGATAATCTAAACATGTCATTAGCATAATCAGAAACAAGTAAACCGATTGAAAGGCTAACATGTCGTATCAAGTCTAATTGTAGAGATGCCTTGTCTTGAGTATTGAAGCGGATGATTCCCAAAAGATACAGACACAGATGTGACTAATAACAAATTATTTAAGCCCTAATTATATATGTACAATTGGTCTATTTGCTAGCTTGAGATAACTAGAAACAAATTGCATATAGAACCAACAAATATGGAATGAATGAAAACGATGAATTAAGAAAAATAAATCGCATGTATCACTATCCGCAATAAATGCGTTTTCTTGCTAAGTACAAGAAATGACTTAAAAATTAATTTAAGGTTTTTCGAATTATTATTTAATTAATTATAATTACATAATTGAAGTTCAAAAATTGAATTAAATTAATTAGTCATTTTGAATTTGTTGAATAAGAAAATTAAATATATTTCTTCATAGATTTTATTATAGTAAAGTTGCTATGTCCTTAACGGAATTACAATTGGGTTGATAAAATTATTTAATTGAGAATTTAATTTAATTAATTAATTGATTAAATAATATTTTTGATAATAGAAAATAAATACTGGATTGGATAAATTATAAGTATTGTATAAAAGTCTAGGAAACACGTATAATTGGACTCAATACAAAAAATCTCCAATATGGCCTTGTGTAATAAAAGGGGCGGCAAACCCTAATGTATTTAGGGGTGTGTCGATGCCCCTTACTTCTACAATTCAAGTAGGAGTTGTATTTTTTTATTAAAATATTATTATTTAATCAGACCTTATTCAAACAGAACTCTTGTACTTTACTCTATAAGTAGGAACTGTTGATTAAGCAATTTAAATATCTTTCATACGTCGTTATTTTGCCAAAAAGCAATGGAAATTTATTTCTAAAAATTTCCATTATGTGATTTAGTTCATGTTGCTTGAGCCACCACTTGAGGCAATTCATGGTTCGATGATAGTGGAAATGGTCGTTCAGTTGAAAGCTAGCTAGAATCAACTTTTGTTTGTCTAGTACAAAGCACATGTATATTTCAATTTAAGTTTATTGATATAAATAACACAATAGACTGAATTTAAGAAATTTTTTAAAAGTTTGATTGTACCAAATAAGGCAAACCATCATACAACAAAAAGAAACAGTTGTCAAATACCCTTTTGCTAAAGCAATTAAGTATGTACAATTTGAAAACAACTGATCAAGCCACCTGCATTTAATCTAATCAACTCAAACATTTTTGAGCTCCAAGTTTTTGCTAGTGGAAATCATGTTACAGTTTTCCAAAAAGAAACTTGAGAGGAATATTGTTTCTTTTTGGGTCACAATGCTTTGACAAAACTAGCCAATAGAAAACCACTTAGACGTGTCCAAGTCTCAAAATTATTCATTGAAAGAGGTTGAAGAAAAATATTAGAAATAAATAAATATGTGTAAAATATTACTATGATTTATGTTTCAATATATTAGGTCTGAACTCCACCCGAGACGATTTGTTTTTCAAATTCATAATATATATTATGTAATTTATATAATATGAAAAATTAAATGTAGAATTTTATAATGCAAATATTAAAAATATGGTAAATTGTTTATGTTTACAAGTTTAATAAAAATAAAAAAAAAATATGTCGACGGAGTCTTAGCTCAATTGACATTTACATTATTGTCAGTACAAAAGAACGTGGGTTTGAACGTGCTGAAGCGCTTTTATCCTCCTATTTAAGAGTTGGGAAAAATTATAAGTAATTTTAAACTTTATTTAAAAAATATATAAAATTACCAAATAATAAATAAAATAGTATATGTTTTATAAAAAATTAAAAATAATAAAATGAACTTGATTAACTTTAACTCTTTAAAATATGAATTAATTTTAACAAAATTTAAAACTTATACATAAAATAAACACAAACTCGACCAGATTCGCCGTTCAACACCTATATTTGTGCTTCATTGACTTTTGCATCAACTAAATCCACTCATAATGTGGAAATTTCCTATTTATGGCTAGTTCCAATATGGACAAAAAAGTTTCTTTCAATTTGATGATTTTAATCCCAACTTGTATGAAACAATACGGTCATCCCACTTGATTTTGCCTCATTTGGTGGAAATCCCATCACCATTTTTTTATTCGAAATTTTTCGATATCCAATAGTGATTTTAAACATCGATCAAATCTAAAATTAAGCTAATCGAACCCCTAAATAGAGAGATAAACTTTTTTTAAAGTTATTTTTTTAGTCTACTAAGCTCAAACTCGAGATATTAATTTAAGAAAATCAAACTTCTTGTTAACTTAATCCAACAGACATTATCCATATCACAAAATTTTATATTGATTTCATGAACCCTACCCTTTCTCCCTATATAAGGGTCTCAATACTTAATTGTTTTGTTGTGTTGTTTTCTCTTTTCTCTTTCAACCTAAAAAACCAATTAATGGGTGCAAGAATAAGGTTTGTGGCTCTTGCTTTAGCGATATTGATGATGGCGAGTTACTGCTTGGCTGCAAAGGTTATAAAAGTGGATATGCTGAAGCACGAAAACACCGCGGTCAATGGCGGCCGACGGCTGCTCGATGACGACAGAAAAGCCAAAAGTGGATACGCAAAAGAGAGCAGTGTGAACAACCACCATTTCATTCCTAGGAACGACTTTAACAACTACCCTGGTGGCAATGAAGATGGAAGTGGGTAAATTAATGAGATTAGCAATAATATGGGGACTAAACCGGTAACTAGATAATAATTGCATGATGTTGCTGCGTGTTTAATGAGTTTTTAAGACATATATATATGTGTGTGTGTGTGTGTGATTATGATCTAATTAGTTTCTGTACGGCAGTACGTATATAACTTGTATTCTGGTTTTAGTTGTATCGTATACCTGTTGTTATAATTATGTATAGGATTTAACGTAAGTGCATGCATGCATGGCTGGATGCTTTGCACGGGATTACACCTTTCGACCCTAATTCCAACATCATCCAATCCAATTTTATCAGTGAATAACCCAAATTTATCCAACTCAAATTTGAATGATTAGGGTTCGGAAAAATTGAGTTTCAAATTTGAATGATTTAAATTGGAAATGTTATAAATAAGTAGTTCATGATTGAAATTTAAAATGAATTTAACTCAAAAATTTGAGCTTTAAAATTGAATAACCTGAATCAAATTGGGTTCAAAATTGAATAACCTGAATCAAATTGAACCCAACTTGAAATTGATCCAAAATCGAATAATACGAATATATTCAACATTATTTGAAACTTTAAAAACCCGAATTAATGTAATTTAAATCAATCAAAATCAAAATTAAGTTGACTTGACAATTTGACAAGTTTACAGGAAATAAAAACCATCAATGAAATTAGGGTAAATTACGTGGTTGGTTACACAACTTTTATAAGTTATTATTTTAGGCACTGTCACTAAAAACTATTTTCATTTTAGTCATAAGTCGTTAACTCAATATCAGTTTATACTCATTTTAGCCACTCAACTTTAATAAATTTTTATTTTGGTCGCTTGTTTTATCTTTTAATTTGTTTTATTTCTTAATAGTTTTTTCAATAAAAGGGTTTACCTGAGTTTTTCCATAAAAAATTGTTTAACTTTTTGATTTTTTTTTTCTTTTTTAGAATTAATTTTCGTTTTTCTAGTAAAAGGAAAATTTTGGAGTTCTATAGGAATTAACTGAGTTTTTAAAGGAAGTACTTGGATCTTTACAGGGAAAAATCATTTTATCTCTTTAATTTCCTTTAGTTTTTTCTTTTTCTAGAATTAATTTTTATTATTTCCTGTAAAAGGGATAATCTTGGAGTTTTATAGAAAATTTTCTGGACTTTTATGGAAAAACTATTTTATCATTTTTAATTTCCTTTCCCCATCTTTTAAAATTAATTTTTTTTTTCACAAACGAGTAAAATGAAGTGTTTATAAGCTAAAAACATGACTTTTTATAAAGAATTGAGTTATTGGAAAAAACTTAATTTTATCTACGCAGTCAAATAATTTTATTTCCTGTATAAATCTAGGATTTTTTTTTTCATTTTTATGAAAAAATGAGAAACCAAAATAAAAATTGATTAAAGTTAAGTGACTAAAACAAATATATAATAGTCACAAATATATAATAACATCAAATTAACGTAGGGTGACCAAAATGAAAATAGTTTTTAACAATTGTGTATAAAACGAAAATGATTTCTAATAGTTGTACCTAAAATAAAAAAATTCATTTTCGATATCCAAAATGAAAATTTAAGAAAGTTAAGTCATCTACCCAAGAAATTATGGCTGGCTTCACAGCCACTTCAATGCTTTGGGATGACAACACGTTTAATCATATCCGACAGTCAAGGTACAACTTATCATAAAAAGCAAGGTCATTGTGATTAATTTTAAATTTTTTTATATTTTTCGAGTTTTAAAACTTCATTCCCCACTAAACAGTAATTAAATTCATTTTAATATAAAACCCAAAATATCCAAAACTCGAAACACCCAACTTAAAAACCCAGATACACTCAAAATAACCTGAAAAAAACCAAACCTATATTGATCCAAATTCATATTCAGTAATTTTTACAGTGGATCTAAGGGTGTCAGTCAATCTTACCCTAAAAGACATTACATGTTTGTATACACCAATGACCGAAAGAACCAAACCGAAAGAACCAAAATCCCTGCCAACACAACTGACAAATCTAAACAAACTTATTAAAGCACCATTACCACATCAACATGATTGCACTGCATGGTGCCATCTCTTTCATTCAACCCTGTATTAGTGTGACAAACAAATACGGTCAAGTTGGCCTGCAACATTTGTATTAGCAGTCTTTGCCACATTTTGGAAAAACTATCATAAGGAATGGCTAGGCTAGTTGATTGATCATACAATTTCAGCCAACAAAGTCGTGGACCATTTGACCTCCGAATGGCCGCTGCAGTTGGTCCTCCTGCGACTGATATCGTTGCTGCCGGTGCTGGTGCTGTTGTGCTTGTGCGGTTTCTACACCATGCCTGAGTCCCAAGGTAAGTGACACAGCTCCGAGCCCTCCCATCTCAAGCCTGCTTTGCTCATACGGTGCGAAACTCAACAACGAACCTTCCATGCTTGTTGGGATACGAAAATCCATCCTCAAAGGTTTATCATGAAACCAGCGTTCGGCATCATGGGCATCTCCCGTAGTCCCCGCAACAGCCATATCTGAGCAAGTCAGTTGCTCCATGGAAGTTGCGTTTATACATGACCTGTCGATAGGTTGGTCTTCATTAGGCCGATTGGTACTAGGAAATTTTGCTTCAGTTGTTTTGCTCGAGTTCGAATTGTTTTCTGCCAAGCCTTTGCTTTCGAGCATGTGTATTTCTTCAACCATCGGTTTCCAAACTCGTACTCGTGCGTTTATGAACCAGTTAGACACCTGCCTTCAGAAATCAACGCTTAACTACGCTACATTCTAATTCAATCACACAGAACTGTTAGATTAAACACTTAATACCACAAACAAGAAGCCATGAGCCCACCTGGTTCCGAGAAAGCCCGGTTTGAGTGGCCAACATAAGCTTATCCGTGTCTGTAGGGTACCTATAAGAAAACAGACAAAACAATTCACACCAAATTATATGCTCGAGTTGACATACGAAAATGAAGAGACTTACGGATGAAGAAAATGCTCAAAGAGCCAAGCTCTAAGAATTGCCACAGCACGTTCTGGTAGGCCTCTCTGGGGCCTCCAGCCTTGTTGTTGGGGTTCAAGGAAGCCCACGTTAACCCCCCCGGATTTCTGAACCTCATATTTTAGCCTAGACATATTTATATCACCTTTGCTACTGCTAGCACCGGTAGTTGAGGACAAAAAATCCTCCCCCAGGGCTCTACATATATGCCTGACGCGGTCCGAGATTGCGTTCTTTATGCACCGAAAGTTCTTTTCTACCGTCTTGAGAGCCAAGGAAACGTAGGGAGTGGCAGAACTAAGACCAGCTACGGATTCAAAAGACGAAACCACCATTTGCATTTGCTGATAATATAGCTTGTATCGTCTGCAAACCTTTCAATGGCACGGCAAAGACAGCTTTTCATTAGACCAAACTTGAGCTAGCATTACTTAACGGTAAAACGATAAAACAAAGAACACCAATCAATCTATCTTGAAAAATTCGATGGCATAAAAACACTTATGGTTCACAACAGGGAAAACATGATGGAAGAACAGCAATTTCACTGTAGTATTCATTCTCTGATCAAACAACCTGGCCATATTAGGAAAAATCAATAGTATACAGATATGAATAACCCATGATTTCAACCCACAATGGGGCCTTGAGCGAAGACAAGACGACAACTTATCAAGGTCGAAACTTACAAATAAAGTGGCTTTGAAAGTGTTGTCCGCACTGTTAATTGAAATGCAATTTGATTTGAAGGTATACAGAGATGAAAAGTGATTGATACCAGCAACTAATTACTGTTTTCTAATGACAAAAGCTCATTAAACTATTGGGAAGTAGATAAATTTCATCCATCATCAGCACTTAATTGTAAGAAAACAATCCTCTATCAATGTAAAAAACGTAGAAAAAGAAAATAGCATTTGATGGATAGGCTACACCATAACAGCAAATAGACCATGCCGAGCTAAACAAGGTTTAAACTGGTCCGAACATGCAACTTGCTCGAACTGGAAAGAAGGAAAAAAACAAAATATCCATGATCAAATCTTAGCAAAATGTGAATGCAATAGAATTAAGAGGAAACAATTCCTGCATCTGTTTAAGTTTGAATTAACAAAAATGAACTATATATCGTATGCAGATGCTTATATAATACAAACGGAATAATATTTGATGGTTCGGTTTCTTTTTCGGTCTGGTTGTATATATGATAAGTAAAGGAACCTTAATGCTAGTAGGGCAGATCTTGATCACCCATCAAAGAAATTGTTATGACAAAGTGAACGATGGTATATGCAGTATTGATAATTTTCAAGATCCATCAATGGAAATCAAATTAACACTTCAACCAAATTACGGCTAAAAAATTCCATCCATTGAAATTCTCTGTTCTTAAGCCTTAACTATACGAATCCTTATCATTTCAATTAGTGACCATTTAGTTTAAAATTCGATTCTGTTAGTCATCCAAGCACACAGGATGAAATTTTTCAATGGCATAATGTACAGGCATTACAATCAATATATATAAATACAAAGATGCAAGGATTCAATTAATGCTATATGATTTTAAAATAAACATATCTCATAGTTATCTTCATTAATTTTCATTGAACTAATGAAGATAAAGATTCAATGGAAGACAATAAAAAAGGGAAAAAAAAATGGCAACCAACCTCTTCTTGCAGATATAAAAGCTTTGCCTTCTTTTGTTGGTATTCAGGCCTACAAGAGCTGCTGCTCCCAATGCCAACAGCAGCACTAATTTCATTAGAACTGCAAAAACTCGAGATGGAAGCCCCTGAGTTGTTTCCCTTAATAGCTCTATCCTCCATATCAATTGCATTGGCATCATCAGCCGAGGCTAAGTCACCGATGTCGCCTATGACCGCATCGGATGTCTCGCAAACTTTAGCAAGCTTCGAGTTGGCTATATGGCAGTATTGATCCAATAATTGTTGTGCTGGTTTCAGAAACTTTGAATTCTTAAGAATAGTTGCATATCCCGTAAATGGACCAAGGGGGACACATGTTGAATTCCCACTACCTTTACTGATTATAGATGGCTTCTGCATCGAATATAAATGGGCAGTGTTTAAAGCTTTTGAATCTTGAGATTCCTTAAAGCGATAGGAACAACACTGGTCCTCTGTGAACTGAGCTGCACCGCATGTGGTATTCGACGAAAGAGTTAGAGATAGCCCTTGGGTCGTATTAGTAGCAGCATCAGCCCACTGTTGGCCATCCCCTAATACAGGCCTAATGTTCGTCCAAGCACCACCACCGTTACCACACTGCAAAGCACTTTCTTGATGTGCCATAGAAGCCATGTCTAGTCCCTGAGTACCCAGAGAAGCAGTAGCAACAACATCATAAAGAGAAGAAGATGAAACAAAATGCAATTCCCCACAATGCCTTTTGCTATCCTGGCTACAAATTTCACTGTAATTAGGCTTCGGATACCCCATAGCAGCATCAAACATAGGGTTTTGGTTGATCCCATAACCCATCACCCAATCACCACAACTTTGTCGGTCACCTGGGACTTTACACGAACCATTTGCAGGCATTTGCCTGCTGCAGCTTTCTTCATCTTCTGTTAACTCTTGATGGGGTGAAACAAATGTTGGGTCGTAAAGCAAATTGGCATTTCTAACATTACGAACTTGAACAAGATCTGGGTTTAGTCCCAAATGATGAACCCTCAACTTATCTCGCCGGCTTTGCTGTGCTACATGCGATTCAAGTTTAAACTTGCTCATATCCATACCCAAAAAACTCATGCAAAGCTAGCTTTCAAGAGGATTCAAAGATCTGAGGATAAAATAACAAATATATAAACATATTAAATAATTTATCTTAGCAGAAAACCACAGTACTTTAAACAAATATAATATATATATATATATATATGTATATAAATAAAATAAATCAGCTAAAGCATATACACTGCAAAAAGTACATGAAAATGGCAATCATAAGCTTCACGTCAACCTGTGGAAAAAACCCTAATTTCACAAAGCTGAAAAAAAAAAACACCCTGGTCTTCCTTTCAGTTGCAAGCTACTGAAAACACCCAAACCTTTTTAAAGCTTAGATCTAATAAAATAAAATCAAGTTTAGAAAATCTCTTGTATATTTATTTTCCTTTTTGAAGAAAACTATTTTTATGAAAAAAATACATGGTGATAAAATGTTCAAAGTTGTCTTGATGCAATGAAGACCCAAAGACTAAAAAAGGAAGAATAAAGATTTAACTCAACATCCACCAACCAAGAAAAAGATCCCCAACAGCTAGCTTAACTTCATAATAATGGAGTAATAATAATTAAATTTTCAAAAAAATAATGCAAGGAATAGTATAATTTTTTTTAATAAAATAAGTTACCTCTTTAAAGATATATTTTTTGTGCGTTGTTAAGATGTTAGATCTCAAATATATATGAAAGTAAATTTTCTTTTTCATAAGGGCTGGGGAATTTTCCAGCAAGAAAATATTTGATTGGATAGAAAATAAAGAAAACTTTGAGAATAATAATAATAATAATAAATGGACGTCACCATTAACGTTTAAGGTGAAAAAGGAGTGTGTTTTTGGATTTAAATTCTTATGTTCCCTCGTAGGGTCCCGTTTGAACCTAATTTTTCATGCTAAAAAGTTAAAGCTAAAATGCTGAGTAATTTACATTTTACTTCACTAAACTTAACATCAATTTTTATCCAAGTTCCTGTTTTAAGATCTATAAAAATTATTTTTTTATAAAAATATTATTATACTTAATTTTTATTGATATCACTGAATTTTTATCATTAATAAATTAATTCACTTATTGAGACTTAAATTTTTTTTAAAAGGTAAATTCATTAATTTATTCATTCAATGAATGGAACCATATATTTCGGAGAGAATTTCAGAGAGAAAAAAAAATAAACATTCGTCGTAGATAGTGAATGACAAGCTTTACAACACAATAAATGCTTTAGCTTTATTATCAATAGAATATTATTACACGTTAACAATTGGCTTTGTCACAACTCAAGCACGATATATCTGAAGTGATTGCAAGCACTTAATACGATAATGAAATCAGCCCCGGATGGTCCAAAGCAACGAGCAAAAATCGACAAAAGAATTAAGCATTCACCAAACTAGAGAAGACGATAACAAAATCATCCCCAAAATTAATTGTAAAACTAAAATTACATGCATAAGCAAGGCTAAAAAACGTGCTACAAAAGTAGACAAAAATTTCTAAAACTGAAGACTTATTAAACAATGTAAAAACAAACAAAAAAATATATAAAACTTAAGACAACATGGGTCCAAACCGACATGTGAAATCATTTATTATTCTAAAATACTCTCAAACCAGAAACAAATTAAGAAGTTGACAAGAAAACTATTAGTGGCCGATGGAGTTTTAACGAATAACCGATATCATCATCTGTCCATCACAACTTGTGAAGACAACAAAAATACTCACAAAATAGATCTGCAAACTGAAAAAAGAGAGAAGACGTGTGTAGTGAATGAGAAGAAAGATAGAAAGAAAATGTTGACGGGAGAGAAAAAGGCGGGCAATAATTAGCCCAAAAACTAACACCGCTGCTAAGCAAAACAAAAGGTAAGAAGCAATCTGGTTGTGACTTGAGTTTTAAACATAATCAAACTAGGGATATTATATTGTCTGAGTCAAATTTTCTATTAAAATTATTTAATGCAGTGATTTGATTTATTAATAATTAAAGTTTAGTGATACAATTTGAAAAATTCAAAATTTATGACTAAAATAAAAATTGATGCTAAATTAAGTAACTTGTAATGTAAATTTACCCCCCACAATACGTGGGGTTTGGTTTAGATGAAACAGGAGCCTTAATCAGGTTAATCACAAAAGTAATCATTTTCGTTTAGGACTATGGCTTTTTATCTTAAATGCAACTTTTTTTTAATAGTAGGGCAAGAAAAGAAATTAAATATCAGCTCAGCTGTTTGGATTTATTTTTAAAATATAAATTTTAAAATTACAATTATCTGAATATTATCGAATCTTGTTTTTATTTAATTCCTAATTTATTTTAATTTCTATGATATAAAAATAAATATGTTACATTTTAATTAGTGAAAAAAATTTAACAATTTTATATAAAAATATCTTTTAAATATATTATACAGTAATTATTTATTTATATATATAAATTAAAAATCTTTCAAATAACCAAAAACCCAGAAAACAAATCCTTCTATCAAATATGTCTAAAAACCCATAAATTAATATAAAAAATGAGAATTGAGCTGAATGAAATTATCATGAATAATTTGTAAAATAAAAAATATTTAATTTAGGATAATTTTATCATTTCTTTTAATATGAATTGCTACGAAATTGTTTATTTTATAATTTATATTTGGAATTTGTATTTTTTAATTTTAAAAATTTTTAAAAATACTTTTTATTTAAAAAATTATTCATGATAATTTTTAAAAATTTTCGAGAATTTTTTATTTAAAAATTTGATATATATATATATATCATTCTCAAAATTTCTCCTCTAAGCTAAGGAGAAAAAACAAAGATTATGGTCTGAAACGGAAGGCAGACTATTGATAGGATACGAATTCATTGAACAGAGTTCCCCAAACTGTATGGACATCTGTAGATCATCAGCAGCAACCGGTTTTTACCTAGAAACCAACGCCTTTGTTCCCCCGCATTCAAAGCCGACCACCTCACCTTTGCTTTCAAACTCTTCTCTCCTACCCATTCCCAATAAATATCTCAGTCATATTCCCAATAGATTTAAAAGCCGGCCACCGCAACTCCCCTTTCTTGTACGGCAAAATCACTCTCCTCTCACACACATTGCACATATCATAATTTTAACTCATACAGTGCAGGTCTTATCCTGGCTGTTTGATATTAATATATGAGTTGGACGGTGATGATAGATGACATAGTTGTATCGAAGTTGATGCCCCCACCACCGCAAGTAAAAGGGGTCCAATCAAAGAGATTAATGGGTGATGGCATATGAGGCAGGCAGTCCCTGTTAGGGTGGAAGAGAGCAAAGAGGAACCGTGCGAATAGTGTTCAGTTTTTATTCAGATTCGATACTTGTTACTCAAGTTTGATTCCGTTCTTTAATATTATTCTATCCCATCTTGACGAGTTGACGATGCAAACATTATCCTAGCGGTAGATTACTCACCCCATCAAATTCATCCTTAAAACCTAAGAAACTATTTCTTTCACAACAAGATGAACCAAAGGAAAAGCAAAAGAGGGGCAATGATTGGCCATCATCGGCTAACCACCCCAAGCAACATCTATTCAAATAATACTCACTACAGCGTGGAATATTAAGTAAATAACAATATTGAGTCTCCCATTGCAAGATTTTCTATTCTAAATTTGGTATTAAAAGGTTTTCTTTTAACACTGTTTGAGTCTTTTCTTTTCATGATTTAAACTTCTTTCCTTTCTTCATCTTTTATGTTATATTTGTTTTGTTTGTCTGTTGATTTTGGGTTAAATTTGCATATTTAATGTGACTTCTTTGAAATTAATCCATTGTCTTCTTTTTTACTTTATTGGGTTGTTGGGACAAATTATCATGTTAGTCCCTGGACTTCATGTTTGTATACAATATGTTCAAAAAACATTTAGGATGTAAATATATACAATTAATTTCATGTTATGAGTTTGTATTGTGTGATGTGTCAATATACGAGTACAAATGCTTTGGCATTTCATATTTTGTATTCAAAATAAAGATTGTATGAAATTGTAATTTCACGTCATCCTTATCTTTTTTGATGCGAGAATGAGTAACTAGATTTTTTCTCTTGATTTTTAGTATTTTTAGTTGAATTTGAATTTTTCAAGAAAAAAATTTTGATTTGTCATTCTCCCATTGAAAAATGATAATAATTATATGAAATCACAGTTTCATACCATTCTTACATTTGTGATGTAAAATTTTATTTTGTTCCATTACTTTGTTTCTCTTTACAGTTTATAGGTCTGTATTGATTCGTATTACTTATATATATCAAGTTTTTTATTTGAATTTAATTTTCAATAAAGAAAAAATAATAATTTTGAAAATAAGACAACGTTTTAATACGATGATAATAATTATTTATCGTAATAGAATTTTTTTTTTAACGAAATGAGACCTTACAAAAGTTTTCGATTAGAACCGCTAATTTTAAAAAAAATTGTTTCATTCATAATCAAGTTTTCGATTAGAACTGCCATTTCCCCACAAAACGCGTCCACGTCAGCGCGTTTTGTGGGGATAAAATGCCACATCAGCCAAAAACGCATCCTTGAGGGCGCGCTTTGCTGACGTGGCAAAAACACTCCCCCAAGGAAGCGTTTTAGCCCGTGTTTTTTTTAAAAAAAAACTATTCTCAAATTTTTTAAAAATTTACGAGAATAAACCTTTATAAAGGCTCAAAGTGACAACACCATTTTTTTTAAGGTGTCATCAATTAATAAGGAAATATAACTTACAAAGGAAATCTTTATATAGACCCAAAGTCTCATTTCCCTTATTTTCTTGAGCAAAGTGAGATATGAGATATGTGTATATATAAACTCATGAATAGTTTTGTAGCTTGTTCCTAAATAATGTGGGATTCCTTCTTCTTTTAACTAACAACATAGAGATTAAAGGCTACACTATATTTGATATTTTTTTTACAAAACAATTTCTTTTTTTTATATTTTGTTAACATTTTCTTTTATTATAAAATTATATTTTGAGATCTTTAATCTTGTTACATTTTAGAATTGTTAACATATACAAAAAACTATTAAAAAAAAGAGAACAAATTGTACATATGAAACTTGTACATGCAATAATCTTCTATTCAATTTTAAATGTTTGAAGTTAATATCAATGCAATTCTAATTTTTAAAATAATTTTCCATTATTTAAATTTAGAAGTTATACTTTTAATTTTTTATTATTTATTTTATTTATATTATGAATGTTTGATTAATAAATAAATGGTGAGTATTTGGTACTCAAATAGTATTTTTTTGTAATTTTAAAAAAATTGATATATCTTTTTAAATATTTATTTATTTTTAATATTTTACTATATTAATTAATTTTTTTAATTCTAATTAATTTAATTTTCATCACCTAATGAATGCTAATAAATTTATTTCAGGTATATTTTGATTAGATAGATAATCTATTTAAACATAGTATATAATTATGTTAAATAAGTTTTTTTATAGAAATATATAATATACATAAAATATAATAATTATTTTTCATATTTTATATCTAGATTAAATTACATTAGTAGTCACTTAACTATATTTTTTAGCTATCGAATTTATAAAAACTTACAAAATTATCACTCAATTATTAGTAATTTTTTAAATATTTATTTTTAATATTTTACGATACTCATTTTATATTTTATATTTTTTTATTTATAGAGTTTAAAAATTTTATTTATAATGTAACAAATGTTAACTTTTTGTAAAAAAAATTAAACTCTAAATACAAAATATCAAATATAGTGTAGCATTTCATCTCATGTTGTTAGTTAAAAGAGGAAGGAATCTCACATTATTTAAGAACAAGCTGCAAAACTATTCATGAGTCTATATATACACATCTCATATCCCACTTTGCTCAAGAAAATAAGGGAAATGAGACTTTAGGTCTATATAAAGATTTCCTTTGTAAGCTATATTTCCTTATTAATTGATGACACCTTAAAAAAATAGTGTTGTCACTTTGAGCCTTTATAAATGTTTATTATCGTAAATTTTTAAAAAATTCGAGAATAGTTTTTTTTAAAAAACACGGGCTAAAACGCATTCTTGGGGGAGCGTTTTTGCCACATTAGCAAAGCGCACCCTCAAGGACGCGTTTTTGGTTGATGTGACATTTTATACCCACAAAACGCGTTGACGTGGACGCATTTTGTGGGAAAATGACCCTTTTCTGTAAATAATGAAATTTTCAGCCCTTTTCTGTAATTTTTTTTAAAAATTGGTATTTTCTGATAAATTGCCCTAATAAATTGCTTTTTATGACAATTTATTTTTAGGTATTAAATTTAAATTTATCATTTCAAATTTGAGAATAACACATGATTATATGGTACCGATTTTTTTTTAAGTGACATTATGAGGATTCAAATACCTTCGTCCAGGGGCGAAGCCAGAACAATTTTTTAGGGGGGCCGGATAAAATTTTAATTTTTTATAGTTTATATATTTATAATTTGTAAAGGATTAAATCGAATTTTTATAATTTTAAGGGGCCAAAGTACAATTTTACTTTTATTAATTTAAAATTTTTGAAAAATTTTAAAGGCCAAAATAACAATTTTACATTTTAGGAGAGTCAGGGCCCATGCCAGCCCTGTCTTCGCCCCTGCCTTCATCACATGTAACCATATTTTCAAATTTAATTTTTATTTTATAAATAAAAAATTAACTTTCGAATAACCTTTAATTTAATTTTGAAATTTTATTAAAGGAATATGTTTTCAGGTCATCAATCACAATAAAAAGGACAATCGCGATTTCATATTTTTTGAAAATTCGTCCAGCGAACCTATGAACTGGTACGACAAAAGCATTTCTACATAAAAAATTTATTAAATCAAATATTAAAATTAAACACTCCAAGTCTTACTCGATTCGATTAAAAATAAAATATCATTAATCGGTTAATTATTAAAAATAAAATATCAAAATTACTTATACGTAGAATTTAAGGATGGGAAGAAACAAAAATTCTACCATATCATAGTTAAAGTTACTAAAATTTGATTTTGTTATTTTTCTGAAAAAAATTAAAATCTCAATTTACTAAAAATTTACTGCATTTTGAACCAAAAAATTACTGCATATGAGGTGATGTAAGTCTTTCAAACAACAGAAGACCAAAAGGACATATAGAATTCATAAATAATTAATATGCTTCTCAATACTAGAGTGATTTGATTTATAATTAAATACCAATCAAATCTGCTCCTCTTTTTGTCTGATATTTGCACCTAATAGCAATTAAAACTTCCACCAGGACACCCCCTCCCCAAAAATATTAATAATAATATAAAAATAGGTTTATTTCTGATTTAATTTTTTTATATAATATTAAAGGTAAACATGAGATAACACATTAAATAGGTATTTACAAGTGTTTTAGTCATTACTCCATTTAAATCAAAACATGTTTTAAATTGATATATCTTAATTTTCTATTTTTATAAATTTATTAGTACATTTAAATTTTTTAAAGATTGTGTGATTCAAATTCTGTTACTTGTTGAAGAAATAAATATAATGACAAAATAGGGGATAAGACTGGGTTTGCAACTGGAGTCTGCCCCACACGGACCATACCACACAAGTTGAGTTTGCTATACTTCTACTATTTGACTCTGATCAATTGTGTTGGAAATGTTTAAGTTCTTGAGTGTGCAAATTCGAATCTCTCTTTACGTAAATTATGTATTAACTCTCTCTAAATTTATAAAATTTTAAATTTCATTATATGTGGACCATGTTAGAATTTATGATATTGGATCATTAGTTTGTTGTACTCGATATTGATTAGTTTCAATTATAATTTGTTCCGCAATTAAAAATGTTATCAATTATTGATAAAATTAAAAAATTGAGAGACCAAATATATAAAACTAAAATAGGGAAATTAAATCTTAAACAGTTGTATAATTGAGGGAGTAAAACTTAGAATTAACCATTCAAATTATTTATTTTCCCAAAGACGGCAAATTATGAGTTAAGGAGCTCATCTTTTGATGAATAGATACATAGTTAAAAATAATAAAGGTAGGGTAAGAAGCTACTATGCAAAAGGAACAATCAAATAACCCTACAACTGTGACATCAACCTGCCCTACTTTAGTTGTACCTACAAAAAACTGGGTTTTTCTTTAGGGTCCCTAGGTTTTAAATTTTCTCTTTTTCTTTAGTAAAGAAATTCATTTATGAGGTACGTCACATCTTTCTGATGCCCTACAACTTTATTTTCATTTTTGGGGAAATGACGTAGCTACCCTGTCATGGCAACCCAGCCACTTCACTATCTCCTGCCCTGCTCATTTTTATACACATAAAATATTCTATAATTACATTAAACAGTTTAGAATTTAGATCAAATTTTTAAAAGGGAGATAAGTTTTTTCTTTTTTTTTTAATATTTTGTTTCATCTATTTACAACATTGGAATTTAGAAATCTGAAATAAAATCAGCTCGTTCTCTGTTATTGTTGTTGCGGTTGTAGAATATTTTTGAAAAATATGATAAAAATATTGTGAAAAATATATATTTATTAGTTTTTTTGTGTGTTTTTCATTACTATTAAAAATTGCGGTTGTATGTTAATATTCTTTTTGAGATATGATAGGAGAAAGTAAAAAAATTAGTGAAGTTATATGATATTTAAATAATTTAATATAATTATAAATAAAATATACTTTTTAAATGATTTTTAAGTAATTAATATAATTTATTTATAAAATTGATGATTATAAAATAATTTTTAAAATAAATATAATACATAAGATTTAAATTTTAAAATTTTAATATAATGATAAATTGTATTTAAATATTTAATATAATGATGTGTAAAGTATTTACATAATTTAATTTAATAATATATAAATATAAATTAATTTATTTTTATATATTTTAAAATAGCTAATATAAATAAAAGTATTTTAATCATTTTACTTACAAACGAGCAAGTTAAAAACACCTAAATCTCAACCTATGCGTTTGGGTAAAAAAGTAAAAAACACTTTGATGGAAAATTTTTGGGTTAAGACACTTTTATTTTTTAAAAAATAAAAAGATGAATTTCATATTTCGATGATTTGTTTTAACTTGATATGAAGTTTCACTTCCAACTGCTGTAATAAGTCCAATGCAGCTGCTGAAAATTCAGTGCAAAATTTCCAGTTGTAAGAAGCAAAATATCGTTGCAGGGAAACACTATACAAGTAAAATGGAAGCGAAAGCTTTCAAGTTTTCAGTTTTATTGTAATTTTTTTTTATTAATTTTAAACTATTCATTTAAAAATCGATTTAATCAATTTATTCAGAATAGTTTTTTATTTAATTAAATCTATTTGTATGTATTTTCACTGTAGATCTAATTTTTTTACTTATTATATAGTAGTAATCAATTCATCACCTGAGTTGAAAAGACATAATTTTCCATTTACCATGTGGAAGAAAGAGATCTTTTTTAGGTTTTCTTTTTCTTGGTATTGATTTAATGATAATTAAGTTGATTTTGATATGAATTGGGATAAATTGTGATGATTGTAATAACCCTGAACAATCATAATGTCCCTACGGGGGCATCTTCCATGCTTTATCATGAAGCTTGCTATTAGGGTTTGGGGTTTTGGAATCAAATGCTATCCTATGTGATTCAAAGGCATTTTAGTCTTAACTGCGTAAACCAACTTTTGAATAACCACATGATTAGATGTGCTAACTACAGAAGTGAATTGAAGCTCTAATTCTAATCATAATTCTAGTTTTAGTCCCTGTACAGGTTGAAATTTAGCATTTAACCCCTATTAGTTTGATTCAACTTGCTATTAGACATTCGGCTGAATGTAAATTTATTAATAGTCAAATATAGCTAACTGATTTTCAGTTGACCTTGACAACAACTAATTATGCTATTAAATTGGACCTATATCAAAGTTGTACCTATATATGAAAGAATGTACTATTAAAATGTAAGTTCACTTACCATTATTAGGTGATTCATAGACCACTCTATGTAGCATTTTTGAAACTTCCAGAAAATGAAAAAGAGAGCAATAAAAGCATGCGCGTTCAAATAAAATTTCACAAGTCAGATTGACCATCCATATGCTTGATGATATGAAAGCATCAAATAATAATAATAAAAATGATGGGTCCAATTCTTTGGGTATATATCTAAAATTTGCCTGCCATATGAACATTGACAACCACACACTTATTCAGCTACTCATCATATAAAATCCAAGAGCAATAAAGGGGGACCAACGGTGATTGTGTGGAGTTTTGGAGATAGGAATGCCCACATTTGATAGTCAATTAAAAGGCTGGGGAACAATGTTGTCTAGTAGGCTTGAGCAAAGGTTGAAACTAATTTAATTAATTTAATCGTTAATTTTCAATCAACTCGGTGATGATTGATTTAATTTTACAAATAATTAAAATAGGTTAAATTAGTTATTATTCATAATTTTTTATAACAGCGGTTCAAATGATTTTTAATATATATTTGTTGATACAATAAAAGAATTATAGTAATTTATGATGGTTTACCCCAAGAGTAAAGAGTTATAAGTGAATTAAAGCATTGAAATGTAAGAGAGAGAGGATGATAGTAGGAGAGAGTTGGGTGATTTAATTAGGAGAGATCTTTTAGCCTCCTCTTCTAAGGTTGAAAGGACTTTAAGGGATTATCTTTAATACTTTACGAAATACTATCTGTTGTACTTACATTGACTCTTTGCAACTTAATCTAATCATAGATTTTTTGAGGAGATCTTAATGTTTATGTTGCCATGCTTGGGAATAAATATATGTGATATGTGAATGATAGATGTGTTCATATCAAGTAAGCATTCTCGGTGGATTGGGCTCGCGAGATGTTAGGCTCTTAAATGTCTCTACTTGCAAAGTTACATGTACATGAGGTGAATTTATAAAGTATAAGTATAGAAATGTTTTTAATTTTTTGAATCAAAACTCAAATCGATTATTATTATTATTTTATTTCTCATACAAATTGGAAAATGGAAAAAAACAAACTTAAAAAAGTCAATTTAACTAACATAACCAACCAAACTGATTTTGTGTTAAATTAGTTTAATTAAATCAATCAATTAATTGATTAACATATAGACATTATGAATTAAGTCGATTTTTCAATATTTGAATCGAATTAAGGGGCTCATGTCATTTATTCTCAACAATATAATCAAAGGCAAATGGATTTGCAGTGTTGCACACGCTCCAAATGAAACGAAAGGGTAGCTAAGCTACCCCACGGGTAAGATACTTATTAATGGGATGACAAAATTTTGAAGGTGGTGGGTTGTGGGACATGGGATGAGGGAAAGGGGTTGGGCTGTCAAGCGTGAGCTTAAATAGGGATATCATCATCATCATCATCATCATCATCATAATTCAAGGTTTAGCTAACTGAAGAATCATGATGTGCTACTAATGGAAATTCCGTAAAATTTTGAATTTTTTTAAGTAAAATTTTGAGTTTGAATTTGTTAATGAAAAAAATCGAAATAGTTTTATCCTGTTTAAAAAAGTTAACCCTATTTGACTTATTAAAATCAACTTAAAAGTAAGAAAAATACAATGAGAGATCCAATGCTTATCATCATTTCCTTTAATGATAAAAAATCCTCTAAGAATTGTCGAAATTATTTTTTGTAAAAGCGGGGTCGACTTTGATTTTGAAAATAAAAAAATTGGAGTAACCACCAATCCTTTTTGATGATGTGTGATCGGGTCACATCGTAATTCAATCATTTTAATAAAAAATTTTAATTTACTAAAACGACGATTTTGGTCTACGGAAGCCAGAAAACGGGTTCGGGAGTCGGTTACGCACGAGAAAGGATTAGCACCCTCATGACGCCCAAAATTGGTACCTAATTGATTATTTGATGTCTTTATGCCGAAAGTTGGAAACTCGAAAAGAATTTGAAATACGATTCCTTTTTGCATTAATGTATATTTTGTTTTTGAATGCTTAAATAAGTTGAAAATATATTGAAGACTTTCTTATCTCGAGGCTATAAAACGTCACGTCCCGTAAGTTAGGGCATGACATTTCGAATCCTTGAGGATAATTTGGCCCTTTTTTATTTGAAATCTTACGTGTTTTAATTTTTGAAATCATATTCAATTATTCGAATTCAATGAGAAAAATCGAAACCCCGTAAGTTAGGGCGCAATTTTATCGAATCTTTCAAATACGGAACATTGCCTATTTTTGAAAATTTTATTGACATGTTCGGATAAAAATTAATGATATAAAATATTAAGCTGATGAATGACGGTACAAACGATGATATACAAATGAAATGTCACGTTTAATAAATGACAACAATGATATACTAATAAAAACAATATACAATAATCACATAATGTACATCATTTTAGTGCTAATATGAACAATAAAATAAAATAAAACAAATAATAACAATGATAATAATAACATTAGTGATGAAACAATGCACACAATAGAGAATACCAAATTTTCAAATGTTATGAAGACAAAGAAATATATATGTACACAAATAAGTATTGATAAAAATAATTTAAAAATATTGAAAATATAAATATCAAATTAAAAACAAATAAGAGGGGTGCAATTTGTAATAAAATACAATAGATAAGTAATAATAATAATAATAATAATAATAATAATAATAATAATAATAATAATAATAATAATACGATAAAGGAAATAAATTACTTTGAAGTACTAAAAAGTGAAGGGAAATAAATAAATAAATAACAAATAAATAATATGATATAATATATAAAAATGAATTTATAAATGGTGGAAATTAAGTGAATGAAGATCAAATTGAGATTAATAATAATAATAATAATAATAATAATAATTATTATTATTATTAATAAACGAATAAATAAATAAATAATAATAATAATAATAATGGTAATTAATTATTAATAATAATAGTATAGTATAGTAATAATAATAATAATAATAATAATAATAATAATAATAATAATATAATAATAATAATAGTAATAGTAATAATAATAAGAGTAACAAATGATAATAGTAATAATGATAATAATGTTAAATAATAATAATACCACTAATAGTAATAATAATAATAAAAATATTAAATAATAATAATAATAATAATAATAATAATAATAATAATAATAATAATAAAGATTGCAAAATAACTAAAAAAGGACAAAATTGAATTTAAAACAGAAGTTCAGGGCAAATTCGAAATAAATAAAAAGAAAAAGGACAACATTGAACGCACGAATAACAAGGAGGGATCAAAAGGGAAATTAATCCCCGTCCTCCAAAACGACGTCGTATGCGTAGGGACTAAATTGAAAGTCAAAATAGATTATGGGGCAAAATTAAAAAATAAAATAAACCCGGTTGCAAATAAATAAAAAAGCGGAATGGCTAAAAGTGCAATTAACCCTTCCAATGAAAAGCAAGCGGATCCTAGGCTCTGGGTCAGGTCAAAATCGGGTCGGCTCAAAACGACGCCGTTTTGGCGTTTGTGCATTGGCCCAAAATGGTGCCGTTTCACATAGGCTATTAAAGTTCTTTTTTAAACAAAAAATTCATTTCTCTTCTCTTTAAAAAAAAAAAACTAAAAATCTCTTCTCAACTCTCTCAACCTCTCCCCTTGTCGGCTGGCCGGACTCCGATGGGCCACCGCCGCGCACCGCTGCCAGCGACCGCCGTGCACGACGGCCGGAACTCCAAAAGGTAGGTTTTCTCTCTCTTTTTTATATTGTATTTAATATATATATATATATATATATAGTTTTAAAATAAGAATAAAATCTTTGTATGTTTGTAAATTGTTTCGAAGAGAGAAAAAAAAAAAAAAAAAAGATGAGAAGAAGATACAAAAAAAAAAAAACTTTTCTGATTTGCTTTGTTATCTTTGTATTTAATCTCGTCTTTTTGATAAAAAAAAAAACTTCTTCTTCCGGTTACATTCATCTCCACGGCTTTATAGCCAAAAAATATATATATATAAAAATACAATGTTTTTCTTTTTTCTTCTCTGTTGTCTGCTTTCTTTTCTTTGTTGCGTTTACAGGTGTTGGTGGTGGCAGACCTTGGGCGTTGAACATGCTATCAAAGCACATGGGGAGCGGCGCAAGGCTGTTTAGGGTTACAGAAACCCTAAAGTTTCTGAAAAATTTTGATCTTTTGGGCATGTTGAGCCTTGTAGTTTTGGGGCCCTTTGGGAATGTAAAGTAAATGGACATTGGAATCAATTTTATTATTTTTTTGTTTGGTTTGTTCTAATGGGCCCCGGGCTAAAATTAGGCTCTACAGTTGCCCCTCTTTGCTTATTGTCGTGTAACGAGAATGGAGCAAAGACTTTAAAAATGACCAATTTTGCCCGGTCTTGCTGAGTCTCGGCGCTTCTTTTCTTCTAGTAGCCTCACTCTAACCTACTGCAACTTCAGAAGTATAGGAATTGGTGCTTCGATTTGCTCGAATATAATTTCAGGGAGAAGAGATTTGTAGCTTCAATCTACTCCGCTGTAACTTCAAGGAGATAAGATTTGGTAATTTCAACCTGCTTCTCTGCAACTTCAGGAAGATAAGATCCGCCGTAATTTGTAGCTTCAATCTGTTCCACTGCTTCTTCAGAGAAATAAGATCCGCTGTCTTCAGTCTGCTCTGCTACAACTTCAGGGAGATAAGGCTGGTGGCTTCAATTTGCTCCACTGCAACTTCAGGAAGATAAGATCTGCCAATTTGTAGCTTCGATCCGTTCCACTGCAACACTAGGGAAATAAGATCCGCTGCCTTCAGTTTGCTCCGCTGCAACTTTAGGGAGATAAGGTTGGTGGCTTCAATCTGCTCCACTGTAACTTTAGGAAAATAAGATATGTCAATTTGTAGCTTCAATTTGTTCCACTGCATCTTCAGGGAAATAAGATTTGCTGTCTTCAGTCTGCTCCGCTGCAATTTCAGAGAGAGATAAGGATGGTGGCTTCAATCTATTCCACTGCAACTTCAGGAAGATAAGATCCGCCAATTTGTAGCTTCAATCTGTTCCACTGCAACTTTAGGGAAATAAGATTCGTTGTATTCAGTTTGCTCTACTGCAACTTCAAGGAGATAAGGCTGGTGGCTTCAATCTGCTCCACTGCAACTTCAAGAAGATAAGATCCACCAATTTTGATCTACTCTACTACAACTTCAAGGAGATAAGATCTACAACTTCAATCTACTCCACTGTTACTTCAGGGAGATGAGATTTGTGGATTCACCGGTCTTGCTACACTGTCCCCTAGGGGACATGACGTGTAGAATCGATTTCATGTGCTTATCTTATGCCAAATGATTAGGATGTCATGATCAGAATGAATCAAATGCTCATAATTAGATGTGTATGAATGATATTTGCATGAATAAATGAGAATGATCCCTTTTTAATGTTTGGGTTGTCACTACTCGTTGTTCATCGATGTAGTATCACTGATGTGTTACCATGCCTTATTTGTTGTTCATTAAGGTTCTATCACTGATGTGTTACCATGCCTTCTTATTCAGCCAGTATCTTTGACAGAAAAATTCGAAGAAATAGTCACAATTTAGACTCTTTTTTTCTCAAATATTTTCAACCATTAGGTTTGGTGAGTTCTAAATAATAGTTCGCTTCAGGTTCTTGTATTATTTAGAAGCTTCCAGAGTAATATGCAGAACTCGTTATTTCAATGCAAAATGCTTGAAGAAGATTATAATGATGGTCAAAACTGAAATTTATCCAGAACAACATCTGAAAAGAATAGATTAATCCAAGAAAGCAAACATGGCTGCAATACAAAATAAGTGAGGAAAGTAGGTGCCCCAGATATCGCAGCATGAGTTTCTTTGCACGAACTTCTTGAGGGCCATTTTAAGCTCAACATGTGTCTAGGAGATATAGAGTAATCTGTTGATGCCCCAAGACGTAACATCTCTCCTTCTTGTTAATTTGGAGAAAGTGAGACTACCATATGCCCTATTAAAAATTGAATTGCCTTTTACGGGTTTTCAATTCAAAACCCATTTTGTCTCAAGGCGTAACGTCTCTCCTTCTTGTTAAATCAGAAAAAACGAGGTTACCGCATACCCCATTTTTTATTAAAATTTGAATTGCCCTTTACGGGTTTTCAATTCAAAACCCCTTTGGTCTCAAGGCGCCCTTTTCGGGTTTTCGCCTTGGCCTCTCCTTCTTCTTTTCATTTTTTTACTTATTCTTTTTTTTAATCGAATATTTCTTGATTTGAACTCATAGGATTAGGCAAGTCCTTGTTATCCCTCTAGGTCAAAATCAACGATTTTCCAAAGAAGACCTTCTTTACCACATACGGTCCTTCCCAGTTTGGCATCCACTTTCCTCAGAAGTCCTTTTGTATAGGAAGGATCATTTTCAAAACTAGGTCTCCTTTATGGAATTCTCTAGGGCGAACCTTCTTGTTATAGGCCCACATCATTCGCTTTCGGTACAATTGACCATGAGGATAGCCCTTAGCCTCTTTTCTTCGATTAAGTTCAGCTAATCATATTGGGATTGGATCCATTTTGCTTCATCCGACTTCAACTCTGATAAAACTCAGAGAGAAGGAATCTTGACTTCAATGGCCAAAACTGTCTCCATACATAAACTAATGAGAAAGGCGTTGCCCCGGGAGAGGTCCTAACAGACGTCCGATAGGCATAGAGGGCGAATGGTGACTTTTCATGCCAGTCTTTATGAGTCTCAACCATTTTCTCCACGATCTTTTTTTTTCCTCCATTGCACCGTTCATTTTGGGTCGATATGGTGCTTTAGTCTTGAACAGACTGCAAACTTCTGATGTCGCGCTATTGTTCAAATTTAGTGTGTTGTTAGATATGATCTTTTTTGGCATTCTATACTGACATATGATCTCTTTTTTCGAGAATTTACTGACTATCGACTTTGTGACATCGACATATGAAGTAACTTCTGCACATTTGGTGAAGTAATTGACGACCACAAAGATGAATCAATACTTGTAGAAGCTTTCGGCACGATCGGCCCATTGACATCTATGCCCCACATAGAGAAAGTCCATGGAGATGTCATACATGAATAGATGAAGGAGGCACAGGAATTTTGTCTCCATAAATTTGGCACTTATGACATTTATTGATATAACTAATGTAATCCCCTTCCATGGTGGACTAGCAGTATCCGAACCTCATGATTTGCTTGGCCATTATAAAACACAACATGTGTTCCTCTTCTAAGATTTCTTTAGCCTTAACAGCATCCACAGGTCTTAGTAGCCCATGCATATCTTGATACGATCATGCGAAAACATCTTTAAATTCTTGGAATAACTCAATAACGTCTCGCTTTGTCTCTGTGGTGATACAGGCTCCGAACTTCACCTCTTTTTCTTCTCCTAGGCTCAAAATTTCCACTGATTCTCTATAAGGTAGGATCTGTTTCATCTTATTCTACCATCCTTAACAAATCAGGAGATAGGTTACAGTCTTTGTCGTCTTCAAAGTCTTGAGATCCCTCTAAACACATATCTTGCTCAAAAGTAGATTCTGAGTCAGTTGCAGCGTCACTCATGTCGTTGATATCTAGGGACCTGTTGTAGGTATGAAGGAATATTCAAAGAACAAATGAATCTAAGAATAATTATTTATGTGGTATAAATATGAATAAAATAAATGAATAAAAGAATATTTGCTCCTAGGCTTAGAGCAACAAGCGTGTTTTGAATATTACTCTAAATTAGCTCTAAAAAATACAGGGATCTCTTCCACAATCCCATTGTTCAAAACACTCCCAAGTATGTAAGGACAGACGCTTGGAAAATTTTATTCCCCGGTTCCCTCTTCAGATACGACGTTAATGTTCAGATTCCCCGATATTCCTTCCAGGCTTTTGACCTCTTTAAGGAATTCCAACTCTTTATTATCCATCAGGCTCTGCACCAAAGCTTTGAATTCAGCGCACTCTTGGATTTCATGACCTTATTCTGCGTGGAATTCATAGTGGCTCCTCATCCCTTTGGGTGCCTCCTCTGAAGTTTGAATGATTAATCTCATGTCTATCATTTGTTTCAAAACCCATTTCAATGGGGTTTTTACTTCTGCGATATTCTTCTTGATTCTTTTTTCCTTATTCTCGATTATCGCATTTATCCATTTGTCAGAATAGTTGGGTAACGGATTTTCTGCATCAAATGGATCATCGAATTTCACTGTGATTCCTCGGTTCCCATGTCGATGAGTCTTTCAATTATCTTTTTGAAAGATGTGTAGTTCTCAATCAAGTGTCCTGTGATTCCCGCGTGGTACTCGCATTGGGCGTTCACGTCGTACCATTTGGGAAAGGGAGGCTGTATAGGTTTTAGGTAAAAAGGGGATACTTTACGTGCATCAAACAAACTTTGGTACAACTCCTCATACGCGATCGGAATGCGCGTGAACCAAGGTTTTTCTGAGCTTGGTCTTGGATTAGGATCTTGCCTTGAGGGGACCTGATAGCTAGTAGTTGTCGTCCTTGGCTGGCTTACGGTAATTAGCTTTGAATAAGGGTTATACATACTCGTATTATTCACCACATTTTCCCTCTTCCTCGAGGTCTTTAGAGTATTGATTTGGGAACTCCACTCTCGCCTTTTTTGTTTGTAACGATCTTCAAATTATTTTGGGAGCTCCACTCTCGACTTTTTTGTTTCCGCTAGATCATCTAGATCAAGGGCAACAGGATTGATTGGATTATCCTCTGGACTAGAACCTGAACCCGTCGGAAAGTTCACCGGTGTCGAGATACCGGTCTGGTATCATGGTCTAATGTCAACAGACACCCTTTGTGGGTACGTGTCTGGTTGTGCTTGGGTGTTTGTTGGGGTAAAACCTGAATGATAAGCGGAGTCCTCGTTATTGTTCTCGAAATTAACCATAGGGCTTTTTCCTTTTTCTAACCCTCCAGCTAGCATCTGGGTTAATTGGTTTATCATGTTTCTTTGAAATTCTAGCATATGATTCTTTATATCTTGTTGAATTTAGGCTAATTGCTCTTGCATATGTATTTGCATTTGCTCTAATCTCTTCAACCTTTGGTCCATTGCTTCAGTTTTTACTGTAACGATGTTCGATTGGTTGGCTCTTATCGGTTTCTAGATTAACTCTAAAATAATTTTGTTTTAATTAGAGGCTCTTCGTGAAATTTAATGCCTATGATGCAATGTGATGCAAATGCATGAGATGAATGCAAAAAGAGGCATTGACTCTGATTCAATTCTGTTAGAACAACTTTACTAGAAAACAAATTTCTTTACATAAAACGGATTACGTAGACGGCCTTGCCCTAATACTCAAAGCTTTAACCTCCCTAAGAAGCTAAGCTAACTCCTAATCCTAATCTGATTCTTATTCATTTCAAACTTAACATGTCATATTGAACTGCTATGGTTTGCCAATGATTGGCCACCTCTTGTATTTGAACAACTAATTCTTTCAATGGAGAATAGTTCTCAAAGAATACTTAATAAGAAACCCTTTCTACCCTCCAAAAGCGGCTATAGAACCACGCCAACAAGAGTTGCTCACATCTAATGAATCCCCGCTCTTCGGCATGCATTCAAAGATCGAAATGTTTCGGCCAAAATTATAGGGACGGATGTGACCCTTTTGTATAGTCTATCGAACAAATCTGAAACTGCCTCGTCCACTTGCCTCAGTGTTTTAGGGAAAACAACCAGCCTGTAAATGCTTAAAGCGAAGACATTGACCCTTTTCTTCTTATCCGAATATTAAGACCGAATCTTACGAATTTCCCAAAAGATGTCTCTATTATCTCCTTTTTGCTTGATCCGGGCTGCGACCCATTGCTCACTCATCCTCGTGATGTTCGTTAGCTTCTTTAAGTAAGTCGGGACATTGACGGCTCCCAAATAATCTTTGTTGGCTTGAATCCTGAAGCAAAGTCGTTGTGTTTACTCGGACCATATTCGGATGGCTGTATTGTATTCCACTTTATCAAGAAATTCATTTTCCATTACAAGCTCTCTATTTAGCAATTGAGCGTGGATCAACACTTTTTTTCTATGATGAAAATGCAATGCAATCATAACCAAAACAAAAGAAACACGCCAGTACAAAAAAACATAAATAACAAATAAAGTGCCTGTTTGGATGACCTCTAGGGGTTTGGTGTGGTTCTACCTAGGGTAAGCTCTTAGGGCTCACTATATGCAGTTCGGTTCTAAACCAAAGGTACCCGAACCGATAGATTCCTCGATCTTCACCCATTATAGGCTCATATGGACCGGGTTCAGTTCAAGGGAATACATTTCCCTATGGTTACACGGAGATGAAAATCTCAAGAAGACATAGGTACGGATGTATCCCGAAAGCGATCCACTATCCTACACGGAGGTGAAGACCTCACGAAGGAATAGTTTTTCACTCCCACTTAAAAGGGTAAGATCGATCGAGCATGCGGTGCAATGTGCAAAAAGATACCAAAACTTAAACCAACATAGCAATTATAAACCACAATGATGAAGATCGTAACAAAGGCGGATGAAATGCAACGGAAGGATCGTACATTTAAACCAAAATTTCAAATTTTGACAAAAAGACAAAAAATAATCAACTCGTGGCTTGACTCACTTATTTTTTCCCCAGTGGAGTCGCCAAGCTGTCGAAACCATTTTTTGAAAAAGCGGGGTCGACTTTGATTTTGAAAATGAAAAAATCGGAGTCGCCACCAATCCTTTTTGATGAGGTGTGATCGGGTCACCTCGTAATTCAATCATTTTAATAAAAAATTTTAATTTACTAAAACGGCGATTTTGGTCTACGAAAGCCAGAAAGCGGGTTCGGGAGTCGGTTACGCACGAGGAAGGATTAGCACTCTCATGACGCCCAAAATTGATACCTAATTGATTATTTGATGTCTTTATGTCGAAAGTTGGAAACTCGGAAAGAATTTGAAATACGATTCCTTTTTGCATTAATGTATATTTTGTTTTGGAATGCTTAAATAAGTCAAAAATATATTGAAGGCTTTCTTATCTCGAGGCTATAAAACGTCACGTCCCGTAAGTTAGGGCATGACATTTCGAATCCTTGAAGATAATTTGGCCCTTTTTTATTTGAAATCTTACATGTTTTAATTTTTGAAAGGATATTCAATTATTCGAATTCAACGAGAAAAATTGAAACCCCATAAGTTAGGGAGCGATTTTATCGAATCTTTCAAATACGGAACATTGCCTATTTTTGAAAAATTTATTGACATGTTCGGATAAAAATTAATGATGTAAAATATTAAGCTGATGAGTGACGGTACAAACAATGATATACGAATGAAATGTCACGTTTAGTAAATGACAACAATGATATACTAATGAAAACAATATGTGATAATCACATAATGTACACCATTTTAGTGCTAATATGAAAAATAAAATAAAATAAAACAAATAATAACAATGATAATAATAACATTAGTGACGAAACAATGCACACAATAGAAAATACCAAATTTTCGAATGTTATGAAGACAAAAATATATATGTACACAAATAAATATTGAGAAAAATAATTTAAAAATATTGAAAATATAAATATCAAATTAAAAACAAATAAGAGGGGTGCAATTTGTAATAAAGTACAATAGATAAGTAGTAGTAGTAGTAATAATAATAATAATAATAATAATAATAATAATAATAATAATAATAATAATAAAGAATACGATAAAGGAAATAAATTACTTTAAAGTACTAAAAAGTGAAGGGCAATAAATAAATAATATAATATAATATAATATATAAAAAATGAATTTATAAATGATGGAAATTAAGTGAATGAAGATCAAATTGAGATTAAACAATAATAATAATAAATAAATAAATAATACATTAATAAATGAATAAATAATAATAATAATAATAAAATAATAATGGTTGTAATAATAATGGTAATTAATTATTATTAATAATAGTATAGTATAGTAATAATAATAATAGTAACAAAAATAGTAATAAAAATAAAAATAATAATAGTAATAATACGAGAAAATATAATTATAATAATAGTAAAAATAATGGCAATAATAATAAACAAAAATAATAATACTAATAATAGTAATAACGAATAATAGTACTAAAAAGCAAATAAATAATAGTAATAATAATAATGAATAAAAAATTTAAAAGAAACAATAGTAATAATAATAATAGTAATAGTAATAGTAATAGCAATAATAATAAGAGTAACAAAATGATAATAGTAATGATAATAACAATAATAATGTTAAATAATAATAATAATAATACCATTAATAGTAATAATAATAATAATATTAAATAATAATAATAAAGATTGCAAAATAACTAAAAAAGGACTAAATTGAATTTAAAACAGAAGTTCAGGGCAAATTCAAAATAAATAAAAAGAAAAAGGACCACATTGAACGCGGGAATAACAAGGAGGGATCAAAAGGGAAATTAATCCCCGTCCTCCAAAACGACGTTGTATGCGTAGGGACTAAATTGAAAGTCAAAATAGATTATGGGGCAAAATTAAAAAATAAAATAAACCCGATTGCAAATAAATAAAAAAGTAGAAGGGCTAAAAGTGAAATTAGCCCTTCCAATGAAAAACAAGCGAATCCTAGGCTCTGGGTCGGGTCAAAATCGAGTCGGTTCAAAATGACGCCGTTTTGGCGTTTGTGCATTGGCCCAAAACGGCGCCGTTTCATATAAGCTATAAAAGTTATTTTTTAAACAAAAAAATTCATTTCTCTTCTCTTGTTTTTTAAAAAAACTAAACTCTCCTCTCAACCTCTTCCCTTGTCGGCTGGCCGGACTCCGATGGGCCACCGCCGCGCGCCGCCGTAGGTTTTTCTCTCCTTTTTTTATACTGTATTTAATATATATATATATATATATATATATATATATATAGTTTAAAAATAAGAATAAAATCTTTGTATGTTTGTAAACTGTTTCGAAGAGAGAAAAATGAAAGAAAAAAAAAAGAGGAGAAGAACATACAAAAAAAAAAACTTTTCTGATTGGCTTTGTTATCTTTGTATTTAATCTCATCTTTTTGATAAAAAAAAAAAACCTCTTTTTCCGGTTACATTCATCTCCACGGCTTTATAGCCGAAAAATATATAAAAAAATACAATATTTTTCTTTTTTCTTCTCTGCTGTCTACTTTCTTTTCTTTGTTGCGTTTGCAGGTGTTGGTGGTGGCAAAGGAGCAGTGGTGGCAGACCTCGGGCGTTGAACGTGCTGGCAAAGCATATGGGGAGCGGTGCAAGGCTGTTTAGGGTTTCAGAAACCCTAAAGTTTCTGAAAATTTTTGACCTTTTGGGCCTGTTGAGCCTTGTAGTTTTTGGGCCTTTTGGGTCTGTAAAGTAACTGGACATTGGACTCAATTTTATTATTATTTTTGTTTGGTTTGTTCTAATGGGCCCCGGGCTAAAATTGTACTCTACAAGAATAATTAAGAGTTTCTGAATGTGTTACTTACTGTGTTGTTGGACCCAAAAGAGTAAATGATAATGGCCAAAAAGTATAACATTTTTTAAATTCTTACTATCTGGTCAGATTTAAGCCTTTCGGAAAATGAAAAATACTGGACAGGCTTGAAATGTGGCTATATATATTTAAGCTTTTAATTAAATAATAAATTTTGCAGGATAATGTAAAATTTCACCATATATTTTTGTAGTTTATAGAGAAATTAAACTGCAATTTTCCTATGGTTTGAGGATCCCCTGCTACCTAGAAATCATCTATCTTGATGTTTCATTTTACATACCTTAGTTAATAATTTTATATTTGCACATTCTGTTATTGAAGGAATGGGTTAAAATGGCTAGTAAGTAGACCTGTAGTTGCAAATGATATCATTTGGCCTATGCATGAAGCTTTATATTGTTTATGTACATAGAATTGTAAAGAAAAAGTTAATGATTTTGAGACAGGGAAGGTTAGGTGAGAATAGTTAATTGTAAAGCAATGACTAATATAAGTTAGGCTGAACAGTAAAAGTTAATTAGCCTAAAAGAAACCTACTTACTTGCTTAAAAAATTTCCAATCCACTTTATTAAACTTTTCCCTAAGGTTTGGATGTGGGCAGTCTCTGATGCTTCTCCTATTGTTTACCGTTTAAGTAGTTACCACACATCTTAGGGATGGTGTTACTAAGCTTAAGAATCCCTTTAATAGTTTTATAGTGAATATGGCCAAACTTCTCGTGCCATAATTCTAAATTTGAAACACTTGCACTATTGCATTTGACAGACTAGACCACCATGTAACAATTGTTAAATGTACGAGCCCCTTCCATTATATTCTCCGTTGACTTCAATGATACTATACACCTGTCTTTGGTAAAGTTGACAAGGATCTCTTAGTTACTCAATTGACTATACTCGTCAAGTTAGCTTTTAGATCCTCTACAAGAAGCACATTCTTTAGTCTAGGCATCTCAAGAACATTGAAAGTACATTTTCCAAGAATGTGTCCCTTCTTGCCATCTCCAAAAATAACTTTTCCATATTGACAATATTCAAACTTATATAAGTAGGTTTTGATTACTTGTCATGTGCCAGAGCAGTCACTATTGAAATACCAAACATCATCCATGGTTGACTTCAGTGATCGATGTGCAACAAGCAAGCACTTTGACTCATTTCTTCAAACATGCTTTTGTTTCTTCACATGCAATGTGCCATGAGAAGTGGACACTTTTGCTAGCACTACACCTCTCCATCTCAGGTCATGCAACATCTTGAAACATCGTGGTTTGATATGTCTAGGGAACCACAATAATGGAAAATCACTCTATAAGGAGTCAATACCTTTTTGGAAGTTTTAATTAACATAGGCTTGTTGGAACACTCACCCAACTCTCCATGATTTGATGCCTTCACAAAAATAGTGGCATTCTTGATGATTGTCTTTCCTTTATCAATAGCCAATGCCTCATTTGCCTGGATCTCTCTTTCCTGCAACAAGAATTTCATTTAGCTTACTACTACTAGTATTTAACTTCGGAAGCATAAGCTTGGTTGTTACAAGCTCCTTTTGTGTCTTCACCAGGTTGTCAAGTTCTTCAATGAGCCAAGATTCTTTATCTTCTATTTGCTTGGTCAACCTAGAATTTTCCTCTTTTAGATGACTATTTTCTTATAGCAATTGGGCATTTCTACGACCACCTCCAAGTAACTTGCCTCTTCCACTATTAACAAACTCACCTCCACCAACATCTTTAGCCATAATGTCACCCCCACCTCCACCTCCAAAGGACCAACGACCACCTTCATCATAAGAAACTCTCCTCAATGTCCAAAAAAATCACCTCCACCTTTAATATCACCTACATCACCATCTCCACCTCTAAAGGACTCGTGGTACTTCTACCTCCAAGAAACTCATCTCTTTTGCTGCTAACAAACTCACCTCTAACAATATTTCCACCGATAACATCACCTTCACCACCAAGAAACTTACCTTTAGTAACATCACCCTCACCACCACCTTTACCACCAAGAAATTCACCTCCATCTCCAACAAACATATCTCCACCAACATCTACACCTTTAGCATCATCTATGATATCATTTCCACCTCTAAGAAACTCACCTCTTCCATCGCTAACAAACTCACCTTTACTAACATCTACTCCATTAACATCACCTATGATACCATCTTCATTTCTAAGGAACTTGCAACCACCTCTACCTCTAAGAAACTCACCTTCTCCACTACTAACAAACTCACATCCATCAACATCTTCGTCCATAAAGTTACCATATCCACTATCTCTGTAACATCCTGAATTGGAGGGGTTGTTTGCAATTTTATTTTTATTATATTTTATTATTTTCACATGCTCGAAGAAATGAAATACATATGTTATGGCCTAGTCATAACCCCGGGTTAGGTAGGATTAGGGCAAAAGTTGCTTTTAGTGCCTAAGGAGGGAGAAGCCGAGTAAGGAGGCTTTAAATAATTTTTAGTGCGGAACATGCCACAAGAAATCATGGGGTAAAGTGGCAGTGGGGCGCTAAGGTGCAAGGGGGGCTTCAGGAGGGAAGAGGTTCGAGTCTGGGTGATAGCATGGGAGTGTTTTAAATTTTTGCGTTAAAGAGGGATTCAGGCTAGGAAGGTTTAAAGAATAAATGATGTGGTTTAAGGGCATGAAAGTCGGCCTGGCAAAGTGGCTTGGGAGCGCCACTTAAGGGCCTTGATGTGGGGGACTCAAGTTTGAGCCACGCTGGGAGCAAAAAGGCGTTTTTATTTTAGCATCAATAAGGAAGGGGTCAAGGAGGTTTCAAAAGGAAATTGTGAGCATTAGTGGACATGAAAGTCAGGGTAGTAAAGTGGAGTGGGGGCGTGATGACTAGTTGCGGCCTCGAGGACTCGTGTTCGAGTCCTGACGAAAGCGCAAGGTGAGTTTTAATTTTGGTTTTTGGCGTTGGCGCGAGGGAGTGCTTAAAAGGAAATTGTGATGGATTTATATCACAAATTGACGCCTTGGCCGAGTGGCTAGGGGCGCTAAAGGAGGACTGCGGCAACGAGGTCTCGCGTTCAAGTCCTGATGGGAGCGCCAGGAGTGTTTTGTTTTTGCCTTTGACGATTAATGCGTGACGGAGCCAAGGAAGGGAAGCTTAAAAGAAAATTGTGAGGCGTTTATGTCATGAGATGCGCCACAGTAGAGTGGCTGGAGGCGTGGGGGTTCCTTCTTCAGGTCTTAGGTTCGAAACCCGTGTGAAGCAATGGAGGTTTTATTCTTTCCTTTTTGGCCTGCATGACTTGTGGCTGCATGGACACTTAATGCATGAAGATGCATGATGGGTTGCTATTTTTTTTATGTGTATTGGAGGTATGGGTTGAATTTTCTTATTTTATTTATTGAAGGAAGAAGCTAAGTGATGGGGTAGTGATGGGAAGAGCATTAAACAAAGTTTTATTTTTTAAATAGTGATGGGGTAGTGATGGGTAAGTAAATAAACAATAATTTGTTTATTGGTGATGAATTTATCACAAAAAATGGAGCATGGCCGAATGTGAAGCATGCTTTAGGGACTTGAATTGCTTTTCTTCCTTCCCAAATTTGCATGGCCGAAATTGATGATTTCTTTTCTCTTCTTACCAATTTGTTCTTGACCGAAAAAGGAGAGGGACCAAAGGCTTGAGTTTCGATTTTGGAAGGAGCTAGGGAGTATTTCGGCTAGCATTGTTCTTTCATTGTTGTTAGCCGAATCTCTTAGCCACTACATCTTGTCAAATCACCTTTCTTTTTCTATTGTGGTCTTAGCCGAATATCAATAAAAACAGATCTATTTGTTGGTCTTTCTCCAATCGGTTCTGAGAAAAGGTAGGTGCATGGCCGAATGTTTTAGGAGTTACCCCTCTCCTCTCTGTCTTTTTCGTAAAGGTAAAGCCGATTTTGGCAATGGTTAGCAAGGTCTCTAATCACCTTTTTGACACCAATCTTTTCTAGGTACTCCGGGATTTTGAGGTTGTCGATCTAAGCTCCCCTTTCCTTAGCAATCGGTTGGTAAGTCAAGTGGTAAGGTTATCTCTTTTGGCTCATCACACTTTATGTCATAAAAATAAACCGAAGGCTACCGAAACTAAGTTGTGATGTTGGTTGATTGTAGGGGAAGAATGGTCTCACTTATCTTGTTTCGTGTTTAGCGTTCGAAAAGCAAAGGGTATGTGATAGTAAGTTTCGGCCTAAGGTCATATTTTAGGTGCGATTAATTTTTCGGAACTATTAATATAGCCGAATAGCCTATGTATTAACTCTGGTGTTGGCCGAATATAGGGCAAAGAAATCTAGTGCGGTAGACCGATTCTTCGGGTTTACGTTGTTGAGTAGTTCGGGATTCGCTTAGACTTGCGTTAAATCAGGTGTGTAAACTCTTACACACTTTACTAATATAGACTGTTATTATGAGGACATATGTAACCTCTCATGTAGTAACTTTGCCTTGTGGGCATAAGCTTGGATTTCGGGTAAGTCCCCTATTACTTGATCTGTGTTGTATGTGTGTACGCCATCATATGCTGTTAAATGCTATGCTATATATGAATGCATGATATATGGGATCATGATACTTGATATGTGAGCATGATGATGGTGGGATTGATGAGAGGAGGGAGATGATCTCTATGGACTGTCACCAGTGGTTTGGTACCACGCGATGGGTTGGCCCCATCATTTGATATTCGTGACTTCGGTCACCAGTGGTTTGGCACCACATATTGATATAATTTGTGACTAAGTCCCAGTAGTTTGGCACCACATATTGATATTTGTGACTTCGGTCACCAGTGGTTTGGCACCACCAGTGGTTTGGTACCACATGTTAATATTGTGACCTATGGTCATCAGTGGTTTGGTACCACACGATGGGTTGGCCCCATCATTTGATATTTGTGACTTCGGTCACCAGTGGTTTGGCACCACCAGTGGTTTGGTACCACACGGGGTAGGAAAAGGAGTATGGATGGCTAGCTTGGGTTGCATATTTGCATGTCTTATTAATATCTTGTGTATGAGGTGCACTTTCGGGATGGGGATTTATACACTGAGTCTTGGTGACTCACCCCTTCCCATATCATTTTGCAGGTGAGTAGATCGCGGAGATGGAGCCGGAGAGGACTCGAGGCGGCCATGCTTGTTCCGTGGACTTGAAATTTTACTTCGCACCATTTAAAGTTTATTACCTACTAAATTTCGATTGGGTTGTAATATGGCCTCTTATTATTATTCGTATGTTTAAGTAGTTGCTTTTACTTTATTTCTATTATATTACTAATGAACTTATAAACTGTTAAATCAATCGGTTAAAAGTAACGTTTTCAAAATAAGTACTCGTACGCGTTTTCAAAGATGTTACCATCGGGTAGCAAAATTTACCAAGTTAACAATAACCCTGATGTTTCAAAAAAAAAAATTTAAAACGATCCAATGATTTCAAAGGTTTCAACTTGACCATGTTTATAAAAATGAACCCACCTGAGTTTTAGCAAACACCGTTTTATAACCTTAGCAAATTTTCGAATTTCCACTGCTAATCCAAATCCTTCAAAACGTTTTTACTCCGTGACATACCAGATCTGGTCAAGGCTTGTGGGCCGGGTTTGGGGTGTTACATATTTGGTATCAGAGCCAGGTTCAAAACTCGGCTGTGGGGGCCCAAGGCCCAAAAATGTTTTCTTGATAGGCCTCTGTTATGAAAATGGTTTTGTTTTGAACAACATGACATCGAGTCTCCGGCACCAATCCGCTCGGGTAAGTATTTCTAACCTCTGTGTGAATTATCTGTAAAGGGGTAGGAAGTGAACGTAGATAGTATGAAAGGTATGTGAACCCTAGGACTAGTTTACCCCAACAATCCCATAAGATCTTTAATTGCCTAATTAAACAAACCTATGACTAAGTCGCCGAGTTAGGATGTGGCAACCATAGTGCGCATGTCTAGGACTGGATCCGGAAGAGCCTGGTTTTTAAGCAGTCCTAGCGACTCATCTCCTCTTCGCAGGAATCCTACCTGGTACGTAGCTTCGGTTGACCCTAACCGTGAGGACTTGTTCATAGGCTAAACCCGATAACTAAAACTCGAAAGGGAACTAGCCGTATTTTTATAAAAACTCTAGTTTTACAACTCTTAAAAAGTACCCTTTAACTTGTAAGGACTATTTTACAAAAATTTTCTAAAAAAAAAATTTTGATTTACGAAAATTACAAAAATACCCCTAGTGGTAAAATTTTAAAAATGCCTCTGGTTTCTAAAATTTCTAAGCTACCCCCAAATTCAACAAAATTTTTCTTATTTTACAAATATACCCAAAACCCCTAATTTGCAAAATATCAAAAATGCCATGATTTTGGAAATTTACAAAATTGCCCCTAATTTACAAAATTACCAAAATAACCCTGATTTTCAAAATTTTTGCAACACTATCAATTTGGAGAACAAATTCCAAAAAGAACCCTCAAAGTTTTGAAATACCTCGAAATTATTAAAACCTTACAAATTTACCCCGGTTTATTACCAAAATACCCCTGTAGGGCAAATGACGAAAATACCCCGGGGTGGGAATTGGACAAAAAGGTGATGGAATAAGTGAATATGTATCTTTGAATTAGAATAGAAGACTTGAAACTTGTTTGATCGAAAGAACAACTTTTAAACTCCGTTCATAAAATTTCTTCTGTGATAATCAGTAGAACAATGACTAACTCATAAAACTTTTTAGTCAGATCGCGCGATAAGAGATGAGTTCTAGAGGTCGTGGCCGCCGTGGACGCGGTAGAGGCCGGATGGCTGTGTCAGAACCCGTTAGGTCGGGTCAGGGATCTGATAATGGAATACCACCTCCACCACCACCCCCAACTTTTGGTGTTGGACGACAGGATCAGGCGGGAGGCGAGTCAGTATCGCAGGCTATGCTGCGAGTCCTAGAGATGATGGCTGAGGCAGGTAGAGGTACAGGAGCTCAGAAATCTATACCTGAGAGACTCCGAGCAAATGGAGCGGAGATATTTCGAGGTGTATCAGGTGTAGCCCCCAGTACGGCGAAATATTGGCTGGAATCGACTGAGAGGATCATGGATGACTTGGATTTTACAGCTGAGGAAAAATTGAATGGTATAATCTCTCTACTTCGGGATGAGTCGTACCAGTGGTGGCTCACCGTAAGGGACGAAGCGATGGCGGAGGATCTCACATGGGAATTCTTTAGGGCAGCCTACCAAAGAAAATATATAGGAGCTAGCTACGTGGATGCGTAACGGAAGGCTTTCTTGAACCTGGTTCAGGGTAATAAGACAGTGGCAGAATATGAGGCTGAATTTCTCCGATTGAGTAGGTATGCTCGTGGTATTGTGGGTACTGAATATGAACGCTGTGTCAGATTCGAGGATGGGCTGTGGGATGAGCTGAGGATGATGATAGCTCCGCAACAAGAACGGGAGTTTGCTGTTCTAGTAGAGAAGGCTAAAGTTGCTGAAGGGGTAAGGCAGTCTTTTAGACGGAATCAGGATAGGAGCTGGAACAAGAGGAGCTCCGGATCTTTGAGGTTTTCTGGGAATCAGCAGAAGAGGACAAGGTATGGTGGGTCAGATCAAGCTGCTAGGCCTGCTGCTGCTGCTAATACTCAATGGCCGCCACGGTGTGCTCGGTGTGGAAAGTCTCATGCGGGAGAGTGTTGGAAGGATAATCGGGGATGCTTCGAATGTGGATCCGTGACACATCGAGTTAGGGATTGTCCGAAAAAGGCAGCTAGGCTAAGGTTTGAGGGTCAGGAACGTCCACTGAATAGAAGGGATAACCAGCAGCCATCGAGAGGTCGTGGTGCAGGCAGGGGAGGTAATGGTGCTGGCAGAGGTCGTGGGACATCGAGTGGAGGTACCGGTGGTACTGAGGCGAGGCAACCTGGCTTGGTTTATGCTGCAAGGCGTCAAGAGGAGGGCGACGCACCGGACGTCATAACTGGTATGTTTTTGATTTTTGGAGTACCCTATAGCACCTTGATTGATGTTGGCTCGACTCACTCATACATTGCTAGTAGCGTTGTGGAAACTCTGAACTTAGACTTTGAGCTTACTTCTAAGAAGATGACTGTGTTAAGCCCTCTGGGTCACTCTGTAGAAGTAAGTAGACTCTATAGGGATGTACCCCTAGAACTCCAAGGGGTCGTGTTCTTGGCTGACTTGATGGAACTACCGTTTAGGGAGTTCGATCTGATTCTCGGGATGGATTGGCTAGTAAAGTATCAAGCTAGCCTGGATTGCGCAGCTAAGCGCATGGTGTTAAAGACCGCGAAAGGAGATGAGGTAGTGATGATAGGTAAGAGGAGAGATTACCTATCTAATCTGGTTTCTGCATTGAAGGCGGAAAAGATGGTTAGAAAGGGTTGTGAGGCATATGTAGTGCATGTTCGTGCTTTGGAAGCTAAGGATACAGCTATTAGGGATGTGCGGACTGTAAGAGATTATGTTGATGTGTTTCCTGAAGAACTCCCGGGTCTACCTCCTGATCGTGAGGTTGAGTTTGGTATAGATTTGTTACCTGGAACCGCGTAGTATCTATAGCTCCGTATCGGATGGCACCGAAGGAATTAGTGGAGTTGAAGGCTCAGATCTAGGAGTTGTTGGATAGGGGGTTCATCCGACCGAGTGTATCGCCTTGGGGAGCTCCAGTGCTTTTTGTCAAGAAGAAGGATGGGACAATGAGGATGTGCATAGACTACCGACAGCTGAACAAGCTGACAATAAAGAACCGGTATCCTTTGCCCAGGATTGATGATTTGTTTGATCAACTTAAGGGTGCATCAGTTTTCTCTAAGATCGACCTTAGGTCAGGGTATCATCAGCTTAAGGTGAAGGAAGCTGATATCCATAAGACAGCATTCCGTACTCGGTATGGGCACTACGAGTTTTTGGTAATGCCTTTTGGTTTGACGAATGCACCAGCCGCGTTTATGGACTTGATGAACCGGGTTTTCCAACCCTATCTGGATCGGTTCGTCGTAGTGTTTATAGACGACATTTTGGTGTACTCGAAGTCTGAAGAGGAGCATGACGCACACCTTCATGTGGATCTGCAAGTTCTAAGGGAGAAACAGTTGTACGCCAAATTCGGCAAGTGCGAGTTCTGGCTTAAGGAGGTAACCTTCCTAGGGCATGTTGTTTCAGCTGAGGGAATCAGGGTGGATCCTAGTAAGATTGAGGCAGTATTGGAGTGGAAACCACCAAAGTCGGTTACGGAGATCCGAAGTTTTCTGGGGTTGGCAGGATATTACAGAAGATTCGTGGAAAATTTCTCCTTAATCGCAGCACCGTTGACCAAGTTGCTGAGAAAAGGAGTTCCGTTTGTGTGGTCTGAGAAGCAGCAAGAGAGTTTCGACAAACTAAAGAAGTTTTTGACAGAAGCACCAGTCTTGATTCAGCCTGAGTCAGGGAAGGAATTCACTGTGTATTGTGATGCATCGCACACTAGTTTAGGATGTGTGTTGATGCAAGAAGGAAAGGTGGTCGCTTATGCGTCACGGCAGTTGAGGCCTCACGAAGGTAACTATCCGACTCATGATTTGGAATTAGCTGCTGTGGTTTTTGCCTTGAAGATTTGGAGGCACTATCTGTATGGGGAGAAGTCGGTGGTGTACTCGGATCACAAGAGTCTGAAGTACCTCTTGACCCAAAAGGATTTAAATCTGAGGCAGAGGAGGTGGATTGAGTTGCTGAAGGACTACGACTGCTCTATCGAATACCATCCGGGCAAGGCTAACGTAGTTGCTGATGCTTTGAGTCGTAAAGTGGTGGCAGAATTGCGAGCAATGTTTGCTCACCTAAGTCTCTACGAGGATGGTAGTCTTCTGGCGGAATTGCGAGTAAAACCGTCTTGGATCGATGAGGTTAAAGAGAGGCAGTTGACCGACAAAGTTTTGAGTACTCGGAGGCTGCAAGTACAGAATGGCGAGGCCGAGGGTTTCAGCTTGAGTAGTGATGGAGTGTTGTATTTTCAGGGGAGAGTATGTATGCCTAAGGATGATGATTTAAGGCAGCAGATCCTTAAAGAAGCACATAGCAGCCCGTACGCTATGCATCCTGGAGGCAGCAAGATGTACCGGGACTTAAGGGAGCAGTTTTGGTGGCCGGGTCTTAAGCAGGAAGTAACCGAGTTAGTGGGCAAGTGTCTGACATGCCAGCAAGTTAAGGCTGAGCATCAGTTGCCATCAGGGTTGTTACAGCCGGTTAAGATCCCACAGTGGAAGTGGGAAGGGATTGCGATGGATTTCGTAAGTGGGCTTCCCCTTACGCCCAGTAAGAAAGACTCTATATGGGTGATAGTAGATCGGGTAACTAAATTGGCCCATTTCATACCGGTAAGGGCTGACTACTCGCTTCAGAGGTTAGCTAAGCTGTATATAACTGAGATAGTGCGGTTGTATGGAGTGCCTGTGTCCATTATCTCAGATAGAGATCCCCGGTTCACGTCGAGATTTTGGAAGGCTTTACATCAGGCGTTGGGTACGAAGTTGAATTTCAGCACGGCTTTTCATCCACAGTCTGATGGACAATCTGAGAGAGTAATCTAGGTTCTGGAAGATATGTTAAGAGGCTGTGTTTTGGACTTCCGTGGTAGTTGAGAGGAGTACCTACCTTTGGCAGAATTCGCTTATAACAACAGTTATCAAGCGAGTATTCAGATGGCACCATATGAGGCGCTGTATGGCCGGAAATACCGTACTCCTACCTGTTGGACAGAACTGAGTGAGCGTCAGATGTTGGGTCCAGAGTTGGTGGCAGAGACGGAGGATAAGGTTAGGGTAATTCGGGCTCGTCTGAAGGAGGCATCGGACAGGCAGAAATCATACGCTGATCTTAAGCGCCGAGATGTGGAGTATGCAGTGAGTGATAAGGTCTTCTTGAAGGTATCACCTTGGAAGAAGGTGCTGAGGTTTGGCCGGAAGGGCAAGCTAAGCCCTAGGTTCATCGGGCCGTACACAGTGTTGAAAAGTGTGGGACCAGTAGCTTACCAGCTCGAATTACCGACAGAATTAAGTCAGATCCATGACATTTTCCATGTGTCAATGCTTAGGCGCTATCGATCAGATCCATCACACATCGTGCCGATTGCGGATATTGAGGTGAACGCGAACTTGTCTTTTGAGGAGGAGCCGGTACAGATTCTGGATCAAGATGTCAAAGTTCTTAGGAGGAAGTCGGTACCGTTGGTAAAAGTGTTATGGCGAAACCATAGTACGGAAGAGGCCACATGGGAACCCGAGGATGTGATGCGGCAGCAATACCCCCAACTCTTCTGATCCAGGTAATTTCGAGGACGAAATTATTTTAAGGGGGTAGAACTGTAACATCCTGAATTGGGGGTTGTTTGTAATTTTATTTTTATTATTATTTTATTATTTTCGCATGCTCGAAGAAATGAAATACATATGTTATGGCCTAGTCATAACCCCGGGTTAGGTAGGATTAGGGCAAAAGTTGCTTTTAGTGCCTAAGGAGGGAGAAGCCGAGTAAGGAGGCTTTAAATAATTTTTAGTGCGGAACATGCCACAAGAAATCATGTGGTAAAGTGGCAGTGGGGCGCTAAGGTGCAAGGGGGGCTTCAGGAGGGAAGATGTTCGAGTCTGGGTGATAGCATGGGAGTGTTTTAAATTTTTGCGTTAAAGAGGGATTCGGGCTAGGAAGGTTTAAAGAATAAATGATGTGATTTAAGGGCATGAAAGTCAGCCTGGCAAAGTGGCTTGGGAGCGCCACTTAAGGGCCTTGATGTGGGGGACTCAAGTTCGAGCCACGCTGGGAGCAAAAAGGCTTTTTTTTTTTTTAGCATCAATAAGGAAGGGGTCAAGGAGGTTTCAAAAGGAAATTGTGAGCATTAGTGGACATGAAAGTCAGGGTAGTAAAGTGGCGTGGGGGCGTGATGACTAGTTGCGGCCTCGAGGACTCGTGTTCGAGTCCTGACGAAAGCGCAAGGTGAGTTTTAATTTTGGTTTTTGGCATTGGCGCGAGGGAGTGCTTAAAAGGAAATTGTGATGGATTTATATCACAAATTGACGCCTTGGCCGAGTGGCTAGGGGCGCTAAAGGAGGACTGCGGCAACGAGGTCTCGCGTTCGAGTCCTGATGGGAGTGCCATGAGTGTTTTGTTTTTGCCTTTGATGATTAATGCGTGAAGGAGCCAAGGAAGGGAAGCTTAAAAGAAAATTGTGAGGCGTTTATGTCATGAGATGCGCCACAGCAGAGTGGCTGGAGGCGTGGGGGTTCCTTCTTCAGGTCTTGGGTTCGAAACCCGTGTGAAGCAATGGAGGTTTTATTCTTTCCTTTTTGGCCGGCATGACTTGTGGCTGCATGGACACTTAATGCATGAAGATGCATGATGGGTTGCTATTTTTTTTATGTGTATTGGAGGTATGGGTTGAATTTCCTTATTTTATTTATTGAAGGAAGGAGCTAAGTGATGGGGTAGTGATGGGAAGAGCATTAAACAAAGTTTTATTTTTTAAATAGTGATAGGGTAGTGATGGGTAAGTAAATAAACAATAATTTGTTTATTGGTGATGAATCTATCACAAAAAATGTAGCATGGCCGAATGTGAAGCATGCTTTAGGGACTTAAATTGCTTTTCTTCCTTCCCAAATTTGCATGGCCAAAATTGATGATTTCTTTTCTCTTCTTACCAATTTGTTCTTGACTGAAAAAGGAGAGGGACCAAAGGCTTGAGTTTCGATTTTGGAAGGAGCTAGGGAGTATTTCGGCTAGCATTGTTCTTTCATTGTTGTTAGCCGAATCTCTTAGCCACTACATCTTGTCAAATCCCCTTTCTTTTTCTATTGTGGTCTTAGCCGAATATCAATAAGAACAGATCTATTTGTTGGTCTTTCTCCAATCGGTTCTGAGAAAAGGTAGGTGCATGGCCGAATGTTTTAGGAGTTACCCCTCTCCTCTCTGTCTTTTTCGTAAAGGTAAAGCCGATTTCGGCAATGGTTAGCAAGGTCTCTAATCACCTTTTTGACACCAATCTTTTCTAGGTACTCCGGGATTTTGAGGTTGTCGATCTAAGCTCTCCTTTCCTTAGCAATCGGTTGGTAAGTCAAGTGGTAAGGTTATCTCTTTTGGCTCATCACACTTTATGTCATAAAAATAAACCGAAGGCTACCGAAACTAAGTTGTGATGTTGGCCGATTGTAGGGGAAGAATGGTCTCACTTATCTTGTTTCGTGTTTAGCGTTCGAAAAGCAAAGGGTATGTGATAGTAAGTTTTGGCCTAAGGTCATATTTTAGGTGCGATTAATTTTTCGGAACTATTAATATAGCCGAATAGCCTATGTATTAACTCTGGTGTTGGCCGAATATAGGGCAAAGAAATCTAGTGCGGTAGACCGATTCTTCGGGTTTACGTTGTTGAGTAGTTCGGGATTCGCTTAGACTTGCGTTAAATCAGGTGTGTAAACTCTTACACACTTTACTAATATAGACTGTTATTATGAGGACATATGTAACCTCTCATGTAGTAACTTTGCCTTGTGGGCATAAGCTTGGATTTCGGGTAAGTCCCCTATTACTTGATCTGTGTTGTATGTGTGTACGCCATCATATGCTGTTAAATGCTATGCTATATATGAATGCATGATATATGGGATCATGATACTTGATATGTGAGCATGATGATGGTGGGATTGATGAGAGGAGGGAGATGATCTCTATGGACTGTCACCAGTGGTTTGGTACCACGCGATGGGTTGGCCCCATCATTTGATATTCGTGACTTCGGTCACCAGTGGTTTGGCACCACATATTGATATAATTTGTGACTAAGTCCCAGTGGTTTGGCACCACATATTGATATTTGTGACTTCGGTCACCAGTGGTTTGGCACCACCAGTGCTTTGGTACCACATGTTGATATTGTGACCTATGGTCATCAATGGTTTGGTACCACACGATGGGTTGGCCCCATCATTTGATATTTGTGACTTCGGTCACCAGTGGTTTGGCACCACCAGTGGTTTGGTACCACATGGGGTAGGAAAAGGAGTATGGATGGCTAGCTTGGGTTGCATATTTGCATGTCTTATTAATATCTTGTGTATGAGGTGCACTTTCGGGATGGGGATTTATACACTGAGTCTTGGTGACTCACCCCTTCCCATATCATTTTGCAGGTGAGTAGATCGCGGAGATGGAGCCGGAGAGGACTCGAGGCGGCCATGCTTGTTCCGTGGACTTGAAATTTTACTTCGCACCATTTAAAGTTTATTACCTACTAAATTTCGATTGGGTTGTAATATGGCCGCTTATTATTATTCGTATGTTTAAGTAGTTGCTTTTACTTTATTTCTATTATATTACTAATGAACTTATAAACTGTTAAATCAATCGGTTAAAAGTAACGTTTTCAAAATAAGTACTCATACGCGTTTTCAAAGATGTTACCATCGGGTAGCAAAATTTACCAAGTTAACAATAACCCTGATGTTTCAAAAAAAAAATTTAAAAGGATCCAATGATTTCAAAGGTTTCAACTTGACCATGTTTATAAAAATCAACCCACCTGAGTTTTAGCAAACACCGTTTTATAACCTCAGCAAATTTTCGAATTTCCACTGCTAATCCAAATCCTTCAAAATGTTTTTACTCCGTGACATACCAGATCCGGTCAAGGCTTGTGGGCCGGGTTTGGGGTACAATCTCCACATCTACCTCCACCTCAACAAGCCAACAATCACCTCCACCGCCAAGAATCCTGCTTCTTCCACTGTTAACAAACTTACATCCTCCAACATCTCTATTAGAAGTACCACCTCCACCAACATCTCCATATCTTCCTCCAAGAAACTCAACTTTTCCTCCAATGAACTCACTTCCATTAACATCACGTCCACCACCTTCACATCTAAAGAACCAACAACCACTTCCAATGCTAATAAACTTGCCACCATTTCCAACAAATTCACCTCCACCATCAACATCACCTTCACTACCACCTCTAAGATACATACCTTCACCACCACCTCCATCTTCAAGAAATTCACCTTTGCCTCTAATAAACTCATTGCCACCTCCACCACTAATAAGATCACCTCCGCCTTTCCTTCCATTTTGCATGCCTTTAGGTTCACTGATTTGTAACAACCAAACATATCCAACTTACAACTGCTTCCCATAAGTCATTCTTATGGCAAAATATCGTTCACATACAAATATTTTAGTAAGGGTCATCCTTCAGCATGCGATAGGAAACATCATAGTAACTTTGAACATGTGGTGTCATTATCATTAAGATGATATAATGAGGGATCAATATGCAAGCAAACAATAAAAATTTCAATTAGAAGAAGAAGCACAAATGCTAAGGTGGTAGATGAATGCAGTTAAAAAAAATATGGTGCAATAAAAAATATGGGCATCGACCCCCTTATGCTAATGACATTATTGTTGTATCTAAAGGTGTGATAATAGCATTGGGGCTTTATCTAGATGGTCTTCTCTCTGTGAATGACACTTGATCCATAGTTTAATAAGGTTTCATGTTAGGCTTTGAAGGAAAAAATTGAAATAAGATGAATATTGGCTTTCGCTAGCATATCTCATGTAAGCTTAATGTTGAAATAAGAAAATAATAATATGAAATATATTATATAAATGGAAGCTAGATTAGATTACCACCTTTTCTTAACTTTTCTAAAAATATACATAAAAAATAAAGAAGTGTTTGTCTTATAATAATATTAATATTTTCTAAACATGTTTGATAATATTATTAATAATTTCAAAAATTAATTTCTATTACATTTTTCCAATAGTTTAATAAAACAAGTATAATCTATTTTTATGAAAATTCAAGCATTTGGATTGAGCAAATATGTCATATTTTCATGACATAAAGACAATTCTACATCATATGTAACACCCCCACTCGACCCGATCATCGGGTCCGAGTTATGGGATGTTAGAGTCGTTGTCGGAGCAAATACGGACAACTAACATTCAAAATAAACAAATCATACAATCATAGATAATTCAGTTCATAATCACCAAATATGACCTTTCTCGGGTCTTATTATGTATTCTTTAAAATCAACTTGGAATTAAACAATGACTAATTTGCAACATTTTCAAAATTTCAGATCAATCATATCATAAATAAATCCTTCAAGTATTCAATCATGACATAAACACTTAGATATTATGAGATACAATTAAATTCAAGTCTTAATCGAGCTTAGGAAAGCCCTTTTATTGACCTGAGCATGAAATAGGACCAAATTGCAAAGTTTTAAAATTTTGGGCCCGATGTCATGTCATCACTTCCTCCACATCATGACATCCCAATCAATTTGTTATGTCACAACATCAGACCACTCGATGTTACGATGCTACTCACTACCGATTGACATTACGACGAGGACTCTGTTATTGGTAAAAATTAGGCCTTTTGATACCTATTGCAAGTTAACCTTTCAACCCATCCAATTGGTGCATTTTGCACAACATTTACCTACATAAAACCATTCTAAGACATGCCAAAACATCATTTTTAAACCAATGCGCACTAATCAATTTATCATGCCACATTTGGTTCCAAAACATGCCAATTTAACCCAATCAATCTCATTCTATACAATCATTTATTGTAACCATTCAAATCAACATTTATCCCATTCCGATTCATTCCCATAAATGTCATTCAAACATTACACCATATTACCAAGAACATATATCCACATTAGCATTAACCTTTTCAAAAATAAGCATTAGGTAGGGTTTAACAAGTTAGCATACCAAGTTAACACATATAAACACTTATGTACATGCCACATAACAGGAATTAAAATGAGCAAAAGTCTACTAAATCGCTGATGGGATAGTGTGAGCCTCTCTATACCCTGAACTGCTACCACACACCACTTAACCTTGGCAGAGCTTGGCTTGTTCCCTCTTAATTTCCAAATCTTTATCTACCCTGTATTTCAAATAAAAATTTTGTAAGTTCGGAAGAACTTAGTGAGATCTGTATATGTACATAGTTCATGTGAAACTGCAAAATAAATCTTAGGAAATTTAGGTTTCAAGCTTAGAGTTTAACTCCCTAATTTTTCGTAGGAGAATTTGCGAACTCAGTTGGCGAGGCCGATATCTTATTCACCCTACGCCATTTATTGGCGGACATAAACCCTAATACTTGTATTTGTCACTTCTAACTAGCAACGCTTAGTGTTTTTCGTAAATAATTACTAAACCTAAGGGTTCTTAAAGAATACGACATCTTCCTAGTTTCTCATTTTTCCTTGCAGAACTAACGCCCACAATGTAATTCCTTTAATACCTACTCTTCCAGTCCCTTCCTTACAGCAACTTCATTAGACAGGTGGTTCCTACCTTTGGTAGTTCCTCAAGGATTTCGCCATTTTTTATGGTCTTGATGGACCTTCAGTTTCTTCTATTTTCTAGCAGACTTTATTGGTCGTTCAGCCTTAAGCAAGCATTTCCTCCCACAACACTCTTATTGACCTACCCAATCTTTCGGTTGACTCTTATTGGCTTACTATTTATGACTGTATCCTATTTATAGCATGTGGGACCAACGGCTTCCTAGGCAATCTCGTTTTAATGTACATTACATATACCTCATCATTTGGGAAGCCTCATTCCCTTTTCTCCTTAATTGGGTTGAGACGTTTTGTTGGACCCATTTATCATCGCTTTTGGTGAATTCTCTCATTATTCCAGTGGTCTGTGTTCCTTAGACGCACCAAGTTCATTTGTTCTTGTGAATTGTCGCACCAGTTACCTCACAAGCTCTACTTTAAACCTCGGCGACTCTACTAGTATACTAATCCGCGGACTTCCCCATTGTAACCCACAATTTCTACGTCCTGATGGATTACCCCGAGTTTTCTATCTCAGTGAACTCTTGATAAGTGTTGAAAGTAACATGTTTTAACCTGATTCTTATTACATTTTTGGGTGATTATTCGTTGTTAATTGTGAATTTTATGCTCCTAATCCTTTAAATTCATGTTTGATGCTTAATAGAGTACTTCAGAGCAAAAGGAGAAAAAAACGAGTGAAAACCAGAAAATTTGAGTAAGCTATAGGAGCCACACGAGCTGACCTGTTCCACACGGCCATGTGGTCAATCGTGTCGATTGGGCGGGTTTGCACACTTAACAGTGGAAAAATACAATTTTTAGGTTTTTCGGGCATTTTAAGACGTATATATTACAAAAATAAGAAGATAGGAGAGAGTCGTAATAGAATATTCAAGAAAACAACTCTAAAAATACTATTGAAGTTTATTTTGAAGCAGATTTTTGTCAAGATTGAATATTCTCATTTGATTTCTTAAGAGATTATCATGTGTTCCATGGGTTAAAAGTGTTAAAATACGTGGTTATGAAAAAAGCCTTATCGACTAATAATGTGTTATGGAAATTAGTTTCCATAAAATGGTTAATAATTTAATATTGATATGAGAAATTTATGAAACATGGAATTAAAGTGATGAAATGTTAATTATTTCTAAAACAAGCTAAAATTTGTGAATGGTAAATGGTAACTTGATGAAAAGCATAAAAAGTACAATGTGTGTGTGCTCGGTCGTGCGCGTGTGTGTGAAAATCACGTTGGGAGCACTAAGTGCTCAAATACTTTAATAAGTGAATGTGTGACTTGAATTTAAAATATGAGGTATTGAATGGTTACAAAGAACTCTAATGATGTGACTCGAAATGTGCCTTGTATCTATTGGAAAAATCGGTTTAGCAAACAATATTTTTAGGCACAACTGAAGTTAAATTTTTTTCTTAAAATTAGGCCTTGTGATATTTATAGTAATAAACTTTTAACTGAAATTATACATGTCTTTTGCACAAAGGCAGTCTAGGTCCCGGCTTTCAACCGATCAATCTTCTATGCTATCCTTGAACCATGAATTGCTTTGAGTGTGGGGTCAAACAAATCTAACCAAGTGCATAGAATGGAAACTTTTCTTAACTTTCAATGAGAAAGTTAATTTTCTCTATAAACTGAAAACTATGAGTATTTTCCCTAAAAATAGAATTTATTCTTTAAAATAAATTGCCACTATTTTTGACAGAATATCGATGCTCTCAAAGTTATGTCAATAGGATAACTCATAGTTCTTATTTATAAAGAAACGTATAGGAGTTTTATTCAAATAAGGTCTAATTAAATAATAATATTTTAATATAAAACATGATGTTTTTTAGAATTGGAACACAAGGGGCAGCGCGACACACCCTGGGGAATACTAGGGTTTGCCGCCCTTCACTTTTAACTGTGGCTAAAAGGCCTTTTGTGTATTGGTTGCAATTATATTTGTTATTTAGATATTTTTTCCAACACTTATTATTTACCCAATCCAATAATTATTTTCTATTTTAAAAATATTAATTAGTTATCCAATTAAATTATTTTCTCCACCTAATTCTAATTCAGTCATGACAACTTTATCGTATTAGAATTCATAAGGAAACCAATTTAATTACCTTATTCAACAAATCTATGATGACTAATTAATTTAATTCTCACTTCAAACTTTCAATTATTTAATTACAAGCAATTAAATAATAATTCGAAAAAATTAAATTAATTTCTAAATCATCTTTTGTACTAAGCAAAAAAACACATTTACTGTGGATAATGATACATGTGATCTATTTCTCTTACTTATCATTTTCATTCATTTCACAATTTATCAGTTCTATATGCAATTTGTTTTGGATTATCTCAAACTAGTAGAGGGACCAATTGCACATATCTAATTAGGGCTCAAATAATTTGAAATTAAATTCTGAATCTTCGCCTATTAATTACAACTCATTTAATCATGGAGTCATTTCACTATAGTACGTACCATAATTGAACTCTCCTTTATCATATATCATTACAAACGCTACTTTATTAATTGTTTGTCCAATGGTCTTGTGATAAGCGTGTTACCTTCATAGGATATCTTTAATCTCTTTAGGATAAAATCCGTTCTCTTAGTATAATCCTATTTTATCTCATGGTTTCCATTAAATCTTCTAATATGAAAAAGTCAATTACTAACACATAGTAATTGAATTATTTGTCTTATGACAAATGACCTGTGGCCACATTCCTTTCTCATCATTCATGTAATGCCAACGAAAGGATATTAGTTACCCTTATAGGACTATGATTCCACTATTATGGAATGATGCTACATCATGTAGAAGTCGTATACTATACATATCAGCTTTTAGTTCCTAATCTATTTGAACTTAGGCTTTCATTTACATTAAAGTAGACAAGTCACATATATATAGTCCATCATCCACTCAAGATTAAGGTATGTCATACATTGAACATCACAAGTGAATAAATCCATAAATGGATCTAGGATAAATTCAACTTGGGTCATGTTCGATGTATTGTCAATTCAGACAATGGCATCTATGTCTCTATCTTCTGGGAGTCGATCTAATGCCCTGGATAGCATCCCCCTAATTGGACTTGATAGATGGCATAAATAGTCTTTCAATTAATTTGCTTAGTTTTGATTAGACTACAAACTGTTTAGATTATCTACTAATATAAGTTATCTTTTCGCATTACGATCCAACCACATAATACAACTTAATATTAGTTAAACATTAAATAAGTAATGAGTCAATATTTGCTTACATTTTGCTTTGTGTGCAAAAATCGTTGAGGACAAATACAAATGATATTAGTGTATAATGGAATTTTATTTAAACCAATATGTTCAAAAAATTACAAGTATAAATATATGAATATACTACACTTAGGACACTAGATCTCAATAGCATCATGAAATGTGATATATCTTTATTTGTATGAAAACATGGAAATCTTGTTATAAGTGTAATGTGATTATATTGTGAAATGCCCTAGTAAACTTAGTGATTTGTGAGGATACAATTAGCATGCTATAGGGATTAGTTAGCACGTGTGTTTGAAGACTATGGTTAGAAGATGCCTTTGAGCGCAGCACTTATGTGCATTATGGATCTATTTCTAGGGTGTTCAGATTAATGCACTTCTAGCGTTGTATTTCAAGGTGATCAGTTGAAATCTCGCGTATCTAAATTATATTATGCTAAAATTTACTATGAGTGAAATGAGTTAAAAAAATATTAATATTGAGACTTTTTTATAACTGTAAATTGTTATATGTGATCTAAGTGGTATACATTAAGGAATACGAACCAAATAAGTGAATAAAAAAGCATGCTAAACATGAAATAAGTTGTGATATGATGTTCTAAGATTTGTATTATAAATGAGAATAAAGAGATCCATGAACCACTATATATACATATGGTCATAAAATAAAGATTTGAATTTTAATGCCCTAAATAAGAAGTGGATATAAACATGGAATCTGTCTAATTGTATGAGACAAAAAGAGCTATAACAGAAATTTATGTGTAGTGATGGTAATAATTGTATACTTGTCCTTAGGAGCCATATGTGTGAATTACATAATGATGAGATAACTATTCAACCATAATTATCTTGATTTGTACATAAAGACATAGATAATATTTTATATTGATAATTGATTTGTAATTTATTTCCTTTGGTATTTTTAAAGGAATTTTATTCTATTATTTAATTCGAATAAATATATATTTTTTTATTTTTTTGAGTTTAAAAATTTATTTATAATGATTTGAAACTTAATTATATGTTTTGGTAATATTTAGAGATATTTTAGAGTTTTTAGGATCAATTTTTAATTTCAAGGGTCCAAGTATTCGAATTTTGACTCAATTATTTAAAACAACTTGAGTCAGAGAGTAAAAATAGACATACTAGAGCAATTGTACCGATACAACTCCCCTAAGCCTCAGCCACTACATTGTTTTGGCCTAGTTTGACTTCCTGGGGCCCGTTTCGGGTCCCAAATAACCTTAATCGCTTTTGAATATTTTCTAAATGATTTAAAATTGATTTTAAAGTCCCAAAATAATTCATATTTGATTTAGATTTTATAAAAATGTTTTAATATTAAAATTTTAAATGTCCCGAAATTGAGTGAAGAGTGTGGCACAAAATACTTTTCTTATAAGCTCTCAAAAGACCCAAAAAATAGACGTAGTATATCACATTAAGTGGATATGGATATGTAGTCGAAAATAATGGAGTCTATGGTCGGATTGTAAGATATTAACCAAAAATAACCCAAAGACCCTCAGAAAATACCGTCCTCACTTGTCTGGAACTTAACCATGTAGGAATTGTTTTCTAGTTTAGTTCCGTGAGTTGGATCGATGTTGACGGTTTCTCAATGGAGTAAATCTTATTCAACAAAGCATTAACCCCAATCTTCCTTCTAAGCAACTTGATTATTACCGTTTTGCTCATACTTTGTTCCATTAGAGTATGAACTCTCTCAAAATTTTTTATAGAAGGTATTCATCTCTGGTTTGAGTCTACACATCACCCTCTAGTAATTCAATGTATTCCTCTTTCAATGGTTCTTTTGAATCTGTCTCACCCTCATGGTAGTTAACAGTGTATATTTAAAAGAATGCAGGCGTCTCCCTATTGCAATTCCCATCCTTTGAGGGATTATTTTCTCTCCTCTTAAAATTTTAGATCATATTGGTTCAGATCAATTTGATTTTTAAATTTTAAAGTTTTTATGTCATATTATGTTGAGTCTTAGTCACTTAAAGTTTAGATAAATTTTGGGTCACTAATTTGATCATTTTAGCTTCAAATCATTTCGGATTCAAGCCATTTCTAGTTTGAATCAATTTTATATTCGGATTGTTAACTTATAATCAAATCAGATTTGACTAAATTTGAATTTATCTGATCAAGTTTTTTCGAATTAGGATACTCATTCTCAGGGTGTGCACACATATGGTACTATATCTTTATTTGGAAAATAAATGAGGATAGATTGAATCCAAGAAATATACAATCTATGTAGAGCATTGAAGCAAGCAAGATGATGTCTCCTACCTTGCTTTGCTTTTGCTTTTCCATCCTTAAAATAAACATTGAATCTAACATTGCATTGGTAGAAAATTAACGGCGAGGCACATTAGCTTTCTCGCTGAAGCAACAAAGCTTGATTGATTCATTGATATCCATCAGTTGACTCCAAATGCTTGTTCCGCAACATTCGCCACCTTTTCTTCTTCTTCATCCCGAATGCAGGCACATCTGAATATAAAGATTGTAATATAATCCGCACATTATCAATATGCTCAAACAATACATGGATTTAAGAAATGACAGATTCATAATTTCATATTACTAGTTTGGCATCTTCTTTTTTTTATTTTCATTTCTTAAATGCATCATCCTTTCTAGAACCCATGGTTTGGGACTCTTGAGAACGTAGGGTTATAACAGAACTCTTTTCTTTTTCCTATTGATTTGAAGATGATGATGATGATAATAATGTTGGCTATAAAGCTTATGTATATTAGGCTCTCTTGAAAGTAAAGTTCGCTTTCTGGCAAATAAAGTGATCTAAACCGTAACGATATCTAATAATCCTAGTCATCAATCTTTACATCTAATAATTATAAACAAAACAAATAATAAATAACATAATATGTATATATATATATATATATATAAAACCACGGTCAAAGGTACTATTAAGCTGAAGTGCCTCCGGCAAACCAACTTATGCAACTACCATTCCCTCAAACCAGAATATCTCTGACTCGATGTTTCTTAGTGAGTTTATTGATTTGCAAAACTTGGGTGTTTAAGGCATATGCTAGGTCATCTTTCCATCTATCTAATACTGACTGAAAATCTTCTAGAGGCTGAAAAGCGACTGGTCAACTCAAACCCAAACTGAAAAAGGTCAACTTGATCTATAATTGAAGCAGCTTTAGAATTTAGAGAGCAGGCTCAGCTGCATTCAATACAATAAACTGGTGTATTTCTAATATTCACTGGCTAGAATGCATGTATAAGTAATTTCCCAGGGTGGTATTTACCTCCAAATGGATATATTGAGTTGTAGTGTACCTCTGCCCAAAAGCTCAAAAAAATAACTGCAGAAACCAGACCAAACTGATTATTTTGTGATATAAATTCCCACCGAATAGCACAATGGTTGAGCCGTAGTGTGCATCTTTCTTCTCTAGAAAACCACTAGATAAAAACGAAGGATAGAAAATCTACGAAGTAGATATTTTACGATCAACCATCATCATAACCTAAATGGTCAGACGGCAGCTTGCACCTCTAACTATTGAGATATAACAAGAGATGCTCAAATGCTAGGAAGAAATTTTAACATGACATTCAATGTATTAATTGCAATCAGAATCATGACGATAAACAAGAAAAATAACTTACTAATAGAAGCTAATACTATAGACTATACCTCGTTTTGACTTTTGGACATTTGGAAGAATCTCAATGTAGCAAGTGTCCTTGAAAGATGTTATGACAAATATTTTAACACCATACTGCAACAAGCAATTAGCATGCATTAGACAGCCACTGTTGGCATATTTTAACAAAATCACAATAACCAATACAGTTTTTCTTCCCATATTGTGCACGATAAAGCAGCACACAGAAATTGGCATAAACTAATCTTTTGGATGTCTACTGAATCATAGAGAAACTGGAGGACTGACAACGGAAAATTGATATGCAGGTTAGGCAAATTGAACAATATAACAAAAATTTAAGGGAGGGGGAATGTGAAATCTATCACAAACAAGAGGGTAAAAGAAAGATTTAACTCACGATTTGGCCTCTAAATAATACTCATTTTTCCACTTCATACCTAAACTTTTTTTTCCATTTTGGTACCTGAAATTTCCATCCCAATTTACCCAAAAAAAAAAAATTGCCAATAAAAACATGACACATTCTTATTGGACGCTGGTAATTTTTGGGGGTAAAATGGGGTGAAAATGATATTGCAAGTACCAAGGTGGGACCAAAAATATTTTAGGTACCAAAGTGGGAAAGCAGATATAATTCAACGTCCAAATTATGAATAAAGCCAAAAAGAAAAGAGAGCTGGAGCGTACCGAATCTGCAGCAGCCTGCAAAGTGACATGATCACCCCATTCACCACTCCTATAAGCATCAATATGATGAAGCAAGGTCAAGAAAACTAGAAAAGGAAGACTAGTTTAAGTCATGGAGGAACAGAAAAATACTTGGACATCTTCTCCAGGTAGTCACCGTATGCCATGGGAACATACCCCTCATATATATCTGGACAAGACTTAAGCTGATTGTGCAAGATATAGCAAGAAAAGAAAAGTTAACATCAAACTTTATTTGCAATGCACAATGATTTCAATGAAAGACTATACACAAGCCCAACAAACAAAAACGCCAAACTTTGCTATTGTATGTTAAAGGCCAACCTGGTCTACAACTTGCTGCCTCACAAACTCATGATGCTCAGGAGTTCGATAAACTTGATCAGATAGAGCACGGAACTGGCAACATCATGAAGCTAATGAGACATCAGGTATATAATTTACATGAAGCACTGCAGTAACAATTAGTGAGCCTCCATGATCACTGGGAAGAATGTCATAGGGGATGAGATTTTATGTCGGTAACAACATTCAAAAGTTTTACCAACAATGGAGTCAAGACCTTGGAAGTTAATGTTAGAAGGGAACCAATATCAAAAGACACCCATGCTTTTATATGGATACATGAAACCTATGTATGTATAATGACAGTTTAGACACAAAACAACTTCAATCATATTGATGCTATCTAGCTCTATTGATGTTAATATCCATGCTTTCAGCTTTTAAGCTAACCTGACAGTTACCGTCTCCTTCAACTTTAAGCTCCACTAAATTATAGACTCGCAATCTGTTACAGTAAAAGAATTACCAGAACCATATATTCAACAAATAGGTCAACCAAAGGGGAAAAAATGCAATAGAACTAGAAAATAGCTAGAAAATATAAAGATAAAGAATTCAAAGAAAGGTCCAATTCCAAGTTACAGGAAACAAAACAAAAAAAAAAATGCAAACCTCTCTAGTAGTCTTTGATGATCTAAAGTTGCTTCATCAACAGACGGTATTTCACCATTGATTCTTGGAATATGCTACACACAACCAGAGATAAATCTAAATGCATAACTACGACACTACTTTATAGATGTCATAATCAAGAATCTAAACCTTATAGTCACACTTACAGGAACAGGAACCATCTGATTCAGCCTTTTCCCAACTTCACCATCAAGAGCAAACTCATCGGTTAGCTCCAATGGATATGACCTATCCTCTTCACATAACAACTTCTCTTCAGGGCTAGAACATGAACTAGAAGTTGTTATTTCATCTTGCTCTTCCTCACCACAACCTTGCCCTACAAATCACAAAACAGAAACATATAAATGCAATACATTAAAGACATATCAGCAACTTCAAACCGCTGAACTCGAAAATTCAGAAACTTCCTTATACCAGAACCAAAGTCCCCAACAGACTGATTGATACAATCTCGAGTGTAACCAGACACTTGCAATTGCAATTCTTCTTCCTCCCCTTGGCTTGGAGATCCCACCACTGCAAGTTTTGATAGTTCTTGAAGTTGAAGAGTATGAGCAATAGCCTCATCATTTTCCACATTACAACATTCTCCTGCGTCGTAATGATCATCCTCCTTGAAACTATTTCCAGTGTAATACTCTCCATTTTCTTGAGTTAACACACCACAATATCCACAATTAGCATAGGGATCACTATTGAATAGTTGCAAACCCCACTTAACAAAATCATGTTCTTGCTCAGATGTCACCATCCTCTCTGTAGATAAAATCTCTTAACCCCCAAAATCTGCTTCCTGCAATAATGAACATAGACAATATATATATATATATATATGATAATAAAGTTTAGTCATTTGGCAACAAAATGCAATACCTAGATTTTATTATAGCTTAAATATTTCTACTTTATGTAAAGGTTTGAGCTTTAACAAATAGATTTGCAGCCAAAAATGGTCAAATAGACCCCCCCCCACAATATCAAACTAAACAATGAATTAACAACAAATTGCTCAGATTAGAAAACCCCAATTGTCCCTTAAACAATGGCATTATAGAAAATTAGAAAGAATTAAGAATACAAGAAAAGTAGCAAACACATTCATTAAAAAAGAAATGAGAACTTCTCAACATACCAGATTAGCTGACTGATATTAGAAGGAAACTAATTAAGATAATTTATCCATGAAAATAATATCAGAAAAACCCATTGAGATAAATAAAATAAAATGCGGGGTCGATACGCCGCAGAGACGAGATGAGTGGGGAATACTTTAAAATGGAAGGGAAAAAATGCAAAAAAAAAAAAAAGTAATAATAATTACAGGAGGTGATGAAGGAGGGTCAGTTCACGTGGTATTGTACTAATGGTACTATTACTTTGCTTCCGTCAGGTGATAATGGTGGAGACTAACAGTCAACGTTATTGACGGCTACGGTATCTTCATTCTTTCTTCACTTGTAGCCTGTAGCAGTATTTTGTAGGGTATTGCTCTTCTTTCTGACTGGAATTGTATTTCCCAGTTGCTAATCTCCACAAAGCCCAATCCAATTGAAATTAGGCGCTGTATCTCTAAAGTTAGGTAGATAAAAACAACCCCCGCCCCACAAAAAAATTAAAAAAATTGCTGTTACCAGAGTGCATAGGTACATTAAATCCCACGTGAAAACCAAAATAAGGCACATTAATCTTTCATAATAAAAAAAAAACATTGAATATATAAACCAACAAGCGCACATCATCTCTTTTTGAAAAAAATTTACTTAAAACGTTTTTCAATTTTTTTTATTTTAAAAAACAAAGTAAAACATAATATAATGCATTTTTTTAAAACTCATTAATTGTAAAATCATATTTGTAACTAATAATTTTTTAAATGTTAACAATTATAATCAAAATATCAAAATACAAGTACATGTCCGAAGAACCATTATTAACTGAACTAAAATTCAGGTTTGGCGATAATGTATGGTGAATCTGAAAGGCCTCGTTCTGAATAATAATTAAAATGAAGTGAAAAGCATGGGATTTCAAGAAAGCACATTCAGAAGTGGATTGCAGCAATGAGATTTTTACTTAAAATGCATAAAGAATAGAATAACGTACAATGCTTGAAGACGAAACGTCAAATATTTGAAGCTAATAATATTGTCATAAACTCGAAAACTATTGCTAAACTATTATTCTGATTTGCAACGATATATTTCTTCAATCCTTTCACCGTGTTGATGGCAGCGTAGAGCCACATCAGGCACCTCCTCGATATCCTTTGCAGGCTGGTGAAGCAGTAACAACAGTATAGTAGATTAAGTACAACTATAAACAAAAACAAACCATCACTTCATGTATAACTGTTAAGTTTTGACCCAAAACTCAAAACCTAGTCCAACCATCCAACCCGTCTAAACATAAAATGACCAAAACCCACAAAGCCACCCAAACCCGAAATGACTCAAAATCAAAATGAACGAACTCGACATGGTCCAAACCCCTAATGACCGACCTGAAAAACCTGAGCCTCAAACCGAAAACCCCGAACTGGAATAAACCAAAATGACCCTAACCTGAAACTAATCCAAACTGAAATGACCAAAAAAGTTTAAAACTCAGAATTGACCTTATCCAAATTGAGCCGATAAAAAACCAAACTGATTCACCCAATTGACCGATTTAATTTTCCGGGATCATACCAAAAAGAAAAAAAAAAAAACACCATGTACCTGCAACAGTTCTAACAGTCGCCATATCAAAAAGTCGATTATCATAACCAAGCAAAACAGCTTGCCTGCCCAAGCTCCACATGAAAGATACCTAACAAAACATCACCTCATTAGCATCCGTGGCAATAACTCAAAAATAATGTGCTGATTTTACCAAATATTTGAAAGTTACAAGCTACCACTTTGTATATTTACTCAGATTCTCCATTGTCCCTGAAGTACCCATGTCCGACACAACATAAACAAGAGGGTATCAACTTTAAAATATAAAGAAAACCTTTAAAAGTTTGGTATACCCATAACAAAGACATAATTATGTTCAATACTCATCTCCAAGTCCTGTTCACAACTAGATAATGCGAGCTTGAGTGTATATACGGTTGATTGCAAGGTTGTATGTAAGTTTTTATTTAATTACTTAATAAGCCAACTTTTAATCTTCCTGCCTTCCATACTAAAAGCACATAAGAAAATATCCATGCCATACACTCAACATTATACCAAAAACCTTTCAGTGAAATCAGAGGTGCTTGAAAAGCATGAAACCATCTTATTGGCTAAAACAAATTTGTGAGCATCATCTTCGGGGAAAACATTCAATGGCATACCTGGAAAGTCGTTCTAGGAGACTCTGATCAGAACATTTCAAGGCACGATTATATACAATCTCAGTCCTTTCAGCAACATCGTTCCAATTATAAAGTCTCTTCATCTTGCCACAAAAAGAGAAATATGCATTTGTCCACCTCACGCAGTTCAAAATTACTATATGAAGTCAATGAAAATTACTTACTCGATCATGCATAACCTGTGGATCAATATTAGGAAGGATAGATATTGCCTTCCTAATTGCATGTACCATGTCACTAGGATCCGGTTCAGCAAGTACTATCATGTCATCGGGTAAAACCTAAACAAATAAATGGAAAATTAGAGGATATCTTAAATAAATTTCAATCCTTTTAGGTGCAAAAGCATAAACCAGTTTGGCATGTCTAGGTTAATGACAGTTTGAAGTACATGCCTCTGGGACACCTCCTACACGTGTGCTGACAGTTAATAGTCCACAACTTGCAGCCTCCAATATGGCTATACAAAAAGCTTCAGTTAAAGAACTGTCAAAAGGAAAAGCAATTAAGTTCATCAGCCTTTATACTTGATTCTCAAATGATCAAGGAATGTTAATTTGTCTTCTTTGTGTTTCGTCTTCTTCTTCTTCTTTTCCTTTTTTTTTTTCTTCTTGGCTTCTGGTTACATAAAAAAGTAATAAACTAAAAACGGGTGGTCTTTAGGAACCAAAAATTTACCTGTTTAAAAATATGTGGCCAGAAATCAGCACAGACCTTACAGAAGCATGTGGTACAGCCCCCAACATCTCAACTCGATCTTGGAGAGAATGCTTTTCTCTCATCTCTTCCAACCGCACTCGTTTGGGTCCATCTCCACCAACAATGAAACGTACCTTCACAGGTGTATAAAAATGAGAAAATAACTCAAAATAACAGTGCAGAGTAACATGTTAGAGTACAGTCGTACTTTCTACTAAATACCAAGTCTTCATCCAAATGAGGAACTATAACCAACACACTGAAAGATTACATGACAATGGATCAGCAATGTGTAAGTGTAGCAGAAATTCAGATGTCTTGATGTAAGAGGCTTGTGTATGTGAGAGAGAGCAGGTGCAACATGGCAGTTGGCTAAACATGCTAATTTTTAGGCCTATAACTGATGAACCATCATAATTTAGAAAGCCGTAATAAACCCTTCTGCAACTAACTCCTCTCATGCTAACTGCAGAAAGCAAACCAAAAGAATGGCTACTGAAATATTTTCCAAGACTAACATAAATTGAACCATAAAAAAGCAATTACATTCATCACATAGGCAGACACTGCTGAAAAGGCAGGATATTTATTCTACATAAACATATCTTTCGTATGTAAATAGGGACTATACACCAGATTTAAGTAAAAATGGCCAACAGTTCATATGGATATATAATGGTGGCCATTTTATGCTTAGTCTAGCCAGTAGCAACAACACAAACCATCATTGCAGAATATCTAACCAAAGGACATAGGTAATAAAAAAATCCAACCATCTCATACCCTTGCCAGTAGCTGGTGAAGCAACATAAGAACTGGGTGAACTGCTCATTTCTAACTAATACCATGACAACTGACTAGTAACAGAACAAGCCAATAAATCAAAATCTTTTCAGCAACAACATGCTCTGAGCAACTCACATTGGGATACAAACGACAAACTTCCGGAATGACTTCCACAAGTAAATCTGCACCCTTCCGATAAACCAACCTACTTATCACAACAATAACTATTTCATCACGGCCAAGGCGCTGTTGAGCAGGTTTGAACATAGCTGTGTCCACAGCATTAGGTATCACAAAAACCTTTTCAGGCGGCAAACCTGACCGTAGCACTGTATTTTCCTTGCTTGTATGCGAAACACATATGGCCCGGGTTACATCTGCCAAAGTAAATTGCAGAACCTTGTTCATGTGGATGCTTCCCACATCAGCAAAACCATACAATGAATGATCAGTAAATACAACCTTGTATCCCATAGTACGTGCGTGCATCAAAGTCTCATGGCATAGAGTTGAGAAGGCTTGATGACCATGCACAAGTGATATCTTTTCCCGAAGAAGTATAGTCCTAATTATTGGGAATGTTCCATAGATAGTCGGGAATGTATTCTGCATAAGAAACGGCCGCCACGGTACATAATAAACCTTCAGACCACCTGTCATGTATCTCACCCCAGATCGATTTCCATAAGCATGAGTCAAAACAACCACCTGCAATAATAGAGTAAATATATCATCCATTTTAGGGAAATATAAGGACTGAAATTTGGTACCTATTGCATTGAGAGTTCGAAGAAAAAAAGAAACATTAATTTGCAGGAAAGGAAGGTAAAACGGAGTTGGACAGAAAAAAGGACCAAGGGTTTATCGACCAAAGAAGAAAAACAAAAGGATATCAGGTTTAGTGAAAAAATGCAGAGCAGAGAAAAGGAGAAAGAAATATAGAGAGAACCCTTCCAGAAAGGGACATTATAGTATTCTTCTACCTAAGCAACGGCATATCTAAAACCTTCTTTTGAAAAAAAAAAAGATTTCCTCTTTATAGTAGTGGACCTAAAATCATTCCCCCTTCTTTTCTGGGGAAAAAGAAAAAACATCATTCCTCTTTTCCAGTTTCTTTGCTCTTGGTCAAATAGAAAAAAGTGCTCACAAACAAGAATTAGAACCTACAAGCTTACAAAAATTTTCTGACCTTGTGACCAAGTTTTAGTAGGCATTGTGACAGATAATAGATGTGATTCTCGACACCACCGAAGTTGGGATAGAAAAAATCAGAAACCATAAGAATCCTGTGCTTGAGGTCAGCCATGAAGGCAATCACCTGCAACAATAATAGTAAAATATTCTTTGTTATAAAAACAAGAGAAAAACAAGCAGTAGATAGGAGTGCTGAAAATGGTGTAATCTAAACAACAACAGCTGGAAATGATCCCCAATACCTAGCATGCGAGGGCCACATGTTTTTTAATTGCACAGAGAGAATGCAGCAGAGCAAGTTGGGAATGGGGAATGGAAGCACAGAAACTGAATGTTATTTAAATGGAAATAAGCTCTGTTCCTAATAAATACAAATCAAAATACAGATTTATTCTAGCAAATATTAATATTGCAAAAAGGACAAGTAATAGTTTATGCAGCCATATTAGCAAATTCTGCCATTTGTAATGAGCATTTAACTATTTATGCAGTAAGAAGCAGCTTATAGTACACCAAATGACTTGAAAAAGGAAAAAAGGCAGGGAAAGAAACACATCAGTGGTTTTTTTTCATTGGAGATGATCAGCAAATAGTTATTGGTAATGCTTGGAGGTGCAACTATAAACAAATGGTTTATGCAAAATGCAGGAAAAACATTTTACTTTAGAAGTGCACGATTGAAGAGGGAAGTTGAATCAAAAACATAAACCTATGTAAAAGATCAAGCAAACCTATCTTACTCATATATAGTAGATCCAATCACCCAGCCAAATCAAAACTTTGGTGAACAAAAACACTCATCATATGTTATTCTAGGCAAGTTTTTAAGAAGGTTAAGTGTAAAAGTTTGATGCTATTATAGATCAAAACAAACTTATCATCCTCAACTAAGAGGTTTCTTTCTCCCATTTTCTTTCTGTTTCCCGAAGTGTCATCTTTTTCATAAAAGCAAACAAATGAGGAAATTTATAGCAGAATAAACCAGTATCAGATCCATCTCCTGGCACCAAGCAAAATTCAAAACTCGGAATTCAATTACATTCTTATAAGAAATAAAAGATATAGGAGCAGAAGCAAACACAGATTAGATTTATAATTTTTGTTACAAACCACAATCAAACTTTAGGAATAAAATCTTATAGAAAACGTATTTTTTTGGCTATTAGCAAAACTGAGAAATAATCTGCCTACTACACTATAGTTTAATCCTCCAGGATTATTCAATACCAAGCCTATTGAGTGGATTACGCACAAACAAGTTAAGAGACCTTAAGATCCATATATTAAAGCTATCAGCACCATTAAGAGGAGATCTAAACATATATCAAGGGATCTAATAGGAAATTGCTCTAAAAGTTCTTAGATAATCAACCAATAAGCTAATATAATGCATGCAACTCCAAATTAATATGTAATCAAGAAGCCATTTCCAGTAGATAAAAACAGCACCGCGGCTATGGCAGACCAACTGGGCATTGCTACTATAGGACTCCTTTGCATCAAGCATGTATGGGAGATATCAATTAGCAAGAATTTCAACTTGTTCAGCAAAAGACTTGTCCCTATGCGGGCCACAGTGATGGCCCATCCAGTTCCAATGTTTTTGACATGAATCTCCAGACCTATTCTCAATAAGATTGTGCCGGTCCACATCTTCCATGGAGAAAGCATCCAAGCTAGATAGAGAATCCAGCATGTTATCAGCATCTGCCCATGTGCCTTCTGCTACCACAGAAGATGCTAAGCTTCCATATCATTTTTGCAACAACTGGCAAAGCCTCTGCTTTGCAGGTTATCACCAAAATTGGTCCAACAGATATTCTCTTACAACCTTTCAAGCTTTTTTTGTTTCGCATCCTTTTTGCTTTGTAACCAAAGTTGTTCTCCAGAAATGTTATCTCGTTACTTTATTGTCCCATGCTCTCTTTTCCACCCAAACAAGCATCCATTGAAATCTCTCTAACTTCACCAAATGCATCTTTACTTTTCTTATAATTCTTCTGACCCTTCTCAGCTTCCTTTTTCATCTGTATAAAACTCTGATTTCCTCTTTTTATTCGATCCTTCTTCTTTTCATTGTTATCCTCCTTTTCTCTTATTCATACCAGCCAGCTCTATTGATCAATTGGAAACGTCATTCGTATTCTCAGCTGACATATCCGAAATACCACTTTCTTTTGCATTGCCTTCTCCAGCTTGTAATTCTCCCTCTCATACCAATCTTTTTCAGGTTTCTTCTTACCATTGTTGACAATAGCTTCCCTAGATAATCATTTCCAGTTATCCCAAATCCTAATGCAAAACTGAAAGCAATACAGAGAGAAATATGTTAAACGGGCAGTGCTTAAGTTGAACCCCCTCCAAATAAATCCTAACTCATCCAGCTTTCAGTCAATTTCTTTTTCTTTTTTTTTTTTTTTGTTTTAACTACAAAACATCTGTACTTATTCCAGCAGTTTTGCATCAATAATGATAATTACCAAAAAAAATATTCCAAGATTCTGTTCACACTAAACATTACAATAAGAAAAGCAGCTATCTTGTTTCGATGCTTCCAAAAGATCATTTATGCATTAATAACCATTGCAGATAAACTTTTAAGATGAAGAACAAAAATAGGCATTCAAGAAGTCACATCCTTTGATCCCTCCCACCTACATCAAAAATCAATGGTAAACACACCAGTACTGTAACAGAGGCAATGATATTGCTGAATCTGAAACCAAGCTAATTAAACATCAAAAGTAACATGAGAATTAGGAGTGAGCGTTCAATTGAGTCGAGTCGAGTCGAGTCGAATCGAGTAAAAAAAGTTCGAGTGAGTAGAGTTGATGAATCCTATTTTATCAACCAAATTCAATTTGAAAAGTTTTCAAATTGAGTAGAATGATATGAAATTCGAGTTAAATCGAATATGTTTGTTTGAGTTTATAATAGTTCAAATTAACCAAAAGATATACGTAAAGAATAGTACTTGAATAACTCTTTACTAAAAAATAGATAATTAAATCGTCCTTAATTTTCATCTAACTGAAAATGATAATCAAAACTTTATCCATTGAAGAAGCTGATAAGATCAGTTAACTAACAAACAAGTTTTTCCATTTGTTACTAAATTTCCATCTTTGACCCTCCAACGGTAATATTTGGTGGAAATTCATGGCAGCAATTATGCTGCCAACATGAAAAGAAAAGAAAAACAAACTAAAGATGAAAGGAAAACGCAAAGCAGCCATGATTACTCAAACAAAAGATCAAATTAAAAAAATAAATGAAAGCTATAGACTTTTTAGAAGTGAAGATTAAAGTTCTTGGGGGACCTAGAAATGCATTAATGTCATCCCTGAAGAATATAACACTGGGATTTGAGGGATCATTAATCTATCTTGTAACTTAAAAAGAACTTTTAAAAACGTGCACTTTTATCTTACTATGGAAACAAAGAATATGAAGGAGATAGTTGCATTGAGTATTTAGAACCAAATATATTAGCACTTACACAGAACTTCACCATTCATAAGAACATGATCCTTTTCCTTCATGCTTAATAACCAATGGATGGTCTCTTTGTCGCTAACCTATTATCTCACTCTTCTTGCCTCTTTTAAATACCTCATTTCTAACTATCATTAGTCAATTTAACCCCAAAGTGCTTGATAGATAGGAAGCAGAGAAGAGAAACAGATAACAATTATAAGACAGAAAGAACAAGCCAAAAGAGACACCAGCTATCAGTTTCAAAAACATAAAAGAATAAGGGCACTTTCAAGTTTCTGCTCATTCCAGTTATGTTATTTAATCTAGGATTAATCCTTTTACAATAAAAGGTAAAGCAAAGCAAGAAAGAAAACCCCAAAAGAGATAAACCAAGGAAAAACGAAAAAGGAAAGTTGAAAGATACCTAAAATCGACCGGAGTGCCAATGAATACAGACGCAAAGAATGGAATAGAAATCGGGAGTCAGGAGAAAGTTGGGGTTTCAAAATTGGGGATGGGTTTTTCCTAATCGGGAAACAGAAAACTGAAGTGTAAAAGTGTAAAAAACAGAATTAAAATTAAAATTATAGCTTTAATCCAAAACTACCTCGATTTGCTTAATCCGGATATTTGATCTCGTTCCAATTCAAAAAACCGAATTACTAATTGGAATTGGTTAAAAAACTGAACAACTCAATTAGAATAATTCAACATTTGAATTTCTTTTTCGATATTTTCTGAGTCGAATCTAATTTTACTTAGAGAATGTACCTCTATGATATTCTTTTCACTCTGTTACTGAAGACACCATCATTGTCGCTGATAGATCCCCTAATGGCCCGGTTTCTGTTAAAAACGTGAGACTCCAACTAAAAATGAGATGATGGCCAAAAAAAAAAAAAAAAAAACTAAAACTGAGATGAAACTAGTATCAGCTCGCAACATAAGAAACCAAAAATGTTTTACAGTTCCAAAATCACCTTTGCTACTAATTTATTAGATTTCAGCAACATAAAACAATTAACAAGGAATCAAAATGCACCAGTCAAGAACTTTCAAATCAATAGATAAACAAGCTCAATAATTCATTAGCAACAATAACAAAATCGGAATTAAGGATTTGATTGATAAAATTCCAGTTCTCACCGGTCAAAACTCTCGATTGATCCACAAATTCTTTAGCGATTCAGATTTTAATTCGTAAATTATAACAGCCTCACCGTCGCCGTAAAAACACAATTAATATTATTTATATATGATTCAAAATGCTCGGAAAAAATATTTTAAAAGAATCAATCAAGGTTTTCATTGTATGCAGAAAAGAAAAATTGGGAGGAAATGCAAAATTTAAGGAAAGGGTAAAAAGCTTTGAATATCCATTGGGTTTAGAAGAGGTGAATACAAAGATTGGGCCTTAAGGTCTGAAGTTTGTTGGACTTCGTTTCTATTTTCTAGAAAATGGTAAAAAGCTTATCATTGAGTTAGTTGCATAGGTTTTATTTAGTTTATTTTAATTGAGTGAATTTGAGTTTTAAAATGGTAAACTATTAAAATAGTCACTTTTGTTTACCTCATGTTACATTTTAGTCATTTATGTTTGAAATGTTATGTTTTAGTCACTTACGTTATTGTGTTGTAACATTTTAGTAACTGAACTGTTAATTGTCGTCAATAGTGTAACAGTAAGTTGACATGGCACGTTAAATCATTATTTCAAGTGAAAATTTTAGGTTAAATTCTACAATTGGTCCCTATATTTTTTCCATTTTTGAGCAATTTAATTTTTTTATGTTCTTTTAAATTTCTTCTTCTTTTTTTTTTCATTCTCTTATTATTCTCTCTTTGTTTTCCTCCTTTCTTCATTTCTTTTAATGTACTTTTTCTATGTTTTCTATTTATTAAAACTAGCCCACAAGTCTTACCTCACTCGAAAAAATTAAATTGTTCAAAAAATAAAAAGTATAGGGACTAGTTTTAAAAAATGGAAAACATAGAAAAACTATGTTAAAAGAAATGGAGAATGGAAGAAAACTGAAGGAGAATCATAAGAGAATGGGGAAAAAAGGACAGTTAAAAAAATAAAAGAAAAAGTTAAATTGCTTAAAACGAAAAAATATGGGGATCGGTTGTATAAATTAACCAAAATTTTTTGTTTGAAATGATTATTTAACGTGCCACGTCAGCTTACCGTTACACAATTAACGGCTCAGTGACTAAAATGTTACAACGCGATAACGTAAGTGACTAAAACGTAACATTTCAAACATAAGTGACTAAAATATAACCTGAGATAAACAAAAGCGACTATTTTAATAATTTACCCTTTTAAATTTATTAATAAATTATTATATTGTAATATTTAGATTAATTTCAAGTAAGTTTGTTTTATTATTATTATAGGTTTAAATTCCATTATGTGTAGGTCATACATAAATTTATTTTAGTCTAAGTTCAAATACATTCAGATTATGAGTTCGTTGAGTTGATGTTTAATTTTAGTTGATCGCATAGATATATTATTTGTGATCTGCATTATACTTATTGTAATTTCCTTAAAAAAAAACTATTCTTTGTAGATTTTTTTTATGTAATTTCTAAAATATTTATAAATTTTCAAACTTTTAATTTAAAACATATTATATGCTCAAGCACATTTGAATAGAGGTGAACAAAATTTGATTTGACTCCAAAAAAAAATAAAAAAAATTGAATTTCAAGTTAATTGAATCGAGTTATTCGATTCTTTTGAGTCAACTCGAATATGTACTTCAGTTTTTCGAGTTTGGGTCGAGTTGAATTTTACAATTTGAACAACTCGAATGACAGATTGATGTAAATAATCTTTTGGTCCCTATCAATTTCGAAAATAAATAAATTGATTTCTTTCAAATAAAAAACAAAAAATAATTCCAAATAATTTTCAAAAATTCAAAATAATTTTTAAAAATTTAAAATATTCATAAAATTTAATCATTTTTAAAATTATAAAAATTAAAAAAAAATTCTAATGAGTATATAAAAAATATTTAAAACTTTAAAAAGGTTCCAATTCAAGTTTAACATATTAAAAGTATTTTTTTAAAAGAGTTTTCAAAAATATATTATTTCACATTTATATATTCTAATATAAAATTAATTATAAATTACTAAATTCATTCATTTCGAAAAGAATTCAAATAAAATTAAAATTAAAAAATAAAACCTAACTCAACTGAATTATTTTTTTTAATTTTTTAACTCGATTCAATTTACAAAAGACTCCAACCAATAACCAATAACCTATATATTTTGGAAATGATAACGATATCAATTGAATTCAATCCACACCGTTGGCAGTGAACTTTAATGTAGAGGGGCGGTTAATAATTAATAAATTATATGTATTACTTTAAGATAAGATTAGTTAAAGTCGTTAATATAAAAGCCAAAAACAACGGGCATTGAGATTCTCCCAAAGTGCATTGAACCCTCTACATTTTCAAAGTCTTATTCAATAAAACCAAATTAGTCACAATCACAACATGAATACTTTATTAAGCCAGGTGGGTCCCCCAAAGTATTGTTCAAACTGTAAGAAACTCCTCCACAAAAACACTTTTTAGGGGTGAAAAATAAATTATAAAATTTTGAGATATTAAATATGGATTTAATTGGTATTTTATTATTATTTTTAAAAGGATTAAATATATTATTTTATTTTTGAGGAATTAAAGTAAATTTATAATTTAATCATTTATAAAGAATTAAAATGATAATCTTTCAATTTTTGAGAGAATTAGGCCCTATTTGTCCCCTTGTATCCACCCCTGATTTGAGCTAAAAGCTTTATCATTGTAATTTATACTAGCTTAGTTTTATGTTATGATTATTTGGACATATCTCTTTGAAATAGTCAATTTTTTTAAAAAAATTATTCTCATGATGTTAATATGAGCTCAACTTGTTACTAGTTAAGTTAAATTTCTTAAAAATTGTTTTTGGATAAATAATTTTATAAATTTTTTAAATATTACTATTTTAGAATGTATAATTCTTTTGTTTGGATAAATAATTGATTTAGAAAAATTAAGTTATTAGAATTTTACAACTTTAAAAGAAAAAAGAATGTTTATATAAAAGATATTCAATATGGATATCATTATATTTTTTAAAATTTGATAACTATTTTTAGTAAAATAAAATTTGAAATTATATATTATAATTAAATAAAAATATTTTTTAAAGTTTTTTTTTTAATTTTACAGTGGGATCATATGTATTAAATCAAATAAAATTATGAAAAAAATTGAAAACCCACCTATTTAAGGAGAATAAAGGAGATTAAGCTATTAAAATCTCATCTTGAGAGTACTTACAAATTTTGAAATTCTCTAATATATTTACTTAAATAAGTAAATTCATTTTTAAAATTTTGAAAACTTTGATACAAGTGAAGTCTCTCCTACAAATTTCTCACCCAAACACACCCTTAATGTTGTATTAAATAATTTTAAGTAACCCTTAAAATAATTAGTTTTTTAATAAGTTATTAATAACTTAATTTCTTAAAAATTGTTAATGTTTTAAGTAACTCTTAAGAAATTAAGTTATTCACCCAATATTTAAGAATTACTTAAGTAATTTTTTTCATGATTTAAGACCTACTTAATTTCTTAAAAGCACATTAATTTTTTAAGTAACCTTTAATAAACCAAGTTATTTACCGAAGATTTAGTAATTACTTAGTTTTTTTTTAAACTCTTTAATGTTTCAAATAACTTCTTAAAAGCTTTTTAAAGTTTTAAGTAACATTTAAGAAATTAAGTAAGTAATTCACGCAAGATTTAAGAATTACTTAATTTCCTTAAACTACTTTAATGTTTTAAGTAAAATTTAGAGTCCGTTTGTTTACATGTAAAAGGTTTTACGGAAAATGTTTCCTGCATTTTCCTGTGTTTGTTTCACATAAAATAGTTTAGTCAACGGAAAATGACTTACAGGTCAAAATAAAATAAACCATTTTTCCTGTAAAATGACTTATTCTTTTGAAAAACGTAAATCATTTTTCGAAAAAGATCTCATATATAGATAATTTTATTTTTTTATAAAAATTAACTTAAATCAAGTTTAATATTATTATATTGATAATAATTTTTATTTTTATTTTAAAAATATTTAAAATATTATATTTTTCAATATTATTAAACATACATATTTAATTATTTATATTTAGTCATATAATAAATTATTAATATAATTTATTATTTTAATAAATTATTTAATAGTTCAATTTTATTTTAATAATAAATTTTAAAAATAATAATTTTAAATAATATTATTCACATATTATTGAAAATATTTAATATTAATATTTTAATAATAAATATTTATTACAATTACAAATATATTAATAATAAATGTTTTGTACTATAAAGGTTAAAATATGTCATAAGTCTACGTACACTTCACAAATTTGTAATTTAGTTTTTATACTTTTATTTTCAAGAATTTAGTCCCTTTACTTTTCAAATTTGAAAATCAAGTCCAATTGTTGACATCGTTAATTTTTTTTGTCAATTTTGTTGATATCACATTTTTTAAATAAAAAATACTCACTTAGTAGTCATGTAATTAAAAAATGACGTTGTAATGAATCTGAATTTAACATAATATTTTAATATATGCAAAAATAATATAAAATATAAAATTATAGATAAAAATAAATTCAATTAAAAAATGAAAAAATAAGAAAATCTCAAATGTATGTTTGTTTAATTGAAAACAACTTTTATAAAATATTTGTAAGAAATCTACCAAATAACATAAAATATTTTACACATATTCATCCAAATACCAAAAAATATTAACTTTTCTAGAAAAGTAAATCATTTTTCGGAAATCATTTTCAGTGAAACAAACGGAACCTTAAGTAATTTCTTTAAAGTCTTTTAATAAATATAATTGATTCCTCATCGATTCTAATCGTATCAGTCGGTGCGCACCATTTCAATAACAGACTAGAATGATTATTTCTCTTTTTCACACTAATGTAAAATTTGATCTATATTAATTGCACTAACTCTCTTCGGCCAATTCCAATCACACATGTTAGTGCATGAATAATGTTAAAAAATAGATAAAATTACTTTTTTTTAACCAGCTTTAACATTTTTATTAATCAAATTTAAGATTTAAACTTTAACCAAGTTAAAGGGGAAACTTTAAATTTTTCAAGTAGAAATTTAATGAATAATAAAAAGTAAAGAATTTATATAATAATCAAACTAAAGAGGAAAAAGAATTTTTAAATGCTTCGTGAACACAATATCTTATGTATGTTTTTGCCAAACTTTCATTTTATATATTTAGTGTGGGATGATCTTATTGTAGATTGTTTTAAAAATAATTTTGTTGTTTAATGTCTGAGATGTTTTATTACATTCTTTACTTTAAATTTGTTAAATGATGAAACTTTTTGTGAAGTTTATGGATGAGTATTTATATAATCAATTGATATTTTTATATTTGAAATTATTTTTTGGTGAAAAACAAAACAAAATTGCATCATATCAATTGGTCAAAAGCACTACAAGTTTTATATTGTTGAAGGGCCCTCGTCACCTCACAACAAGGCACATAAAAAATTTGTAAACTTGACTTCCATGTAAGGCAAACATTAGACAAACAGTTTGCAATTAAGTTTGTTTCATTAGGTACAACTCTGATTTGCCACTTTCCTTTAGAATTCATAATCCTTTGAACCCTTCTAAGAACTATGATGCCTGAATCTTTTAACCCCTTATCGGATAGTGCATTAGCCACACATGAATTGTCTGTTTGAATTGTGGCCCATTTGTATCCTTTGTTTAACAGAATGAGTATCCAATCTAGAATACCCCAGAGTTCTGCCTCAAAAGGAGTACAGCTTCCCAAGTATCAATTATATCCCAATATCCAAAAACTGGCCTGATCGCGTATCACTCCTCCGGTAGAAGTAGTCCTCGTGACTCGCTCCACTGCACCATTAGAGAAAACATGGACCCACGTTCCTTCAGAATGCTTTTGGTATCCCAATTTTGAGGTATTGGCCTTATAAATGTTCTGACATGATTTGAACTGTTGTGCCCAACTAAGAGAAGCTTTAACAATTTCAACAGTTGATCAAGTAACATTCTGAAAGATGAATAGATTTATATTCTTCCAAATTCGCTAAGTGATAAGACCAAAAAGACACGACCAGAGAACTCCACGTTTCTGTAATCTTATGTGGCAACAAATATTAGAAGCTAACCAAATATGAAAATGATTAGAAAAAACTTGTTTTGTTGATCAATTGGGACCACATGCTTCCATACTTTGTAGTTGAACAATCTTGAAGTATATGAAGAATGTCTTCTATTTCGTAACCGCATAAAAAGCAAGAGTTGTTATGACCCAGTCCTTTCCTGGTACGTTCTGAATTAGTTAGTAATCTCTGTTTCAGAACTACCAAAGGAAAATCCGAACTCGCTAAGGTCATTGATACTTCCAGATATTATTCCAAAAGATATTTGTGCTATTCCAGAAATATTGTTTTAAAGACTAGAAAGCTCTACGAATAGAAAAGTAACTTGATGCCGATGCTGCCCAAATCACCCTATCCAAGCCCAATAAAGGATGTGGAGGAGGAATACTTACAACTCGTTGGATCACCTATTTAGAAAGCCATATACGAAATAGATTAAGATTCCAAGTTCCATCGGAAGTAACCAAATCACTAAAGATGTAGTCCAAGTCTAAATTAGCATGCGCAGGAATATGTGAAAGTAAAGAGCCAACTCCCGAAATCCACGAATCCTTCCAGCATCGAATACATGTATCATTCCCTACTGACCAAGCTAAGTTCTCACATAAAAGAGGGCATATCTTAGAAAGGGACCGTTACAGGTGCGAACATTGGCTTCTAGAAATGAGTTTTTGAAGATGATCCTTCAGTACGTATTTCATGCGGCGAACTTGTACCCATAAGGCATTATCCTTAGTGACTAAGTTAAAACAAATTTTCATAAGAAAAGAATTGTTCTAGTTATGTAAATGTCAAAATCCCAGCCCACCTCGAGATCTAGGCTGACAAATGGAATCCCACCCAACCAAAGTAAGTTTTGGATGACTATTGACACACCCCTAAATAAACTGGCTTATGATTCTCTCGATCTCTTTAGAATGGCAAGGAGAACAGATTCGGCCAGAGTGACTCTTCCAGCAATGGACAATTTTCTAGTTTCCCAATTTTGCAATTTACGCCTCACCTTTTCCACAACAAAACTCAAGGTACTCTTAGTGACCCTATCATGAAGAAGAGGCACACCTAGATAAATGTCAAAGTTTTGAACAACCTGAAAGCCAAATAATTGATTGATCTGATAACAAATACCACATTCAACTCATTTGGAGAAATAATTATTGCTCTTTCGAGTACTGACCTTGTGCCTAGAGAAAGCACAAAAGTGATTCAAGATGTCCACTAATAATCGAGCTTGATCCAACTCTACTTTACAAAAAATGACTAAATCATTCGCGAAAAAAAGATAAGATAAAGCAGGGCCGATCTTGAAAGACGAATTGGACACCATTTACCGTCATCAAATTTTGCGTGAATAATGTGCCTTAACCATTCCATACATAACACAAAAAGGTAAGGTGGTAATGGAAAACCTTGTCTGATCCCTCTATATGGTTTGAATTTGCATAATAGAATAAGAGATGGCTATCATGATTACTGAACTGAGAAAAATTGGGATTCCCGCAACCTGTAAATAAGCACTGATAAATTCCCAACTCACTCTATCATAAGCCTTCTCTAAATCCAACTTGACCACCATCCATATTTTACCATCTCAATCTTTCCGCATAAAATGTATAACTTTCTTTGCTATAATAACATTATTCAAAATATTACGCCATGCAATGAAACCAACCTACTCTTGTGAGATAAAGTTAAGAAAAACCAATTTAAATATATTAGCAATAACTTTCATCACCAATTTATACATTATCGGGCACAAACTAATAAGGCGGAATTAGCTGAAGTCTTTTGGGTTGTCTGTAACACCCCTAACCCGTAACCGTTGCCGGAATAGGTTAAGAAGCATTACCAGACTTATAACTTAGTTCAGAACAATCATTTATCAAATATCATCTCATTTCAATAAATATCATTCATTCACATTCAATATGTACTTAAATCAAGTATACAAAGCTTACATCATGCATTCGGAACTAAATTGGTAACATATGAAAATTTTGGAAACTTAGAAAAATTTAAACATTTCAAGTATCACACACTTGTGTGAACAGGCCGTGTGCCTCACATGGCTGGTAGACACGTCCGTGTCTAAGACCGTGTGAAAACAGGGCATACATACTAACTTGTGTCACATGGCCAAGGACACACCCGTGTGAAAACTGGAGAGGATACTGACTTGTGTCATACGACCAACCACACGCATGTGTACCCTTCGAAATGGCCACACACGCCCGTTTGTCAAGCCATTCCCAAACTGTAGGGTATACTAACTTATCAACACGGCCAAGTCACACGCCTGTGTGCTAGGTCGTGTGCCATTTAGGGGGTATATTGACTTTTACCACACAGCCAATCACACGCCGGTGTGTGAGGCCGTGTGGAGCACTCTGACTTCAATTCCATTTCAACACCAGGGGACACATGGCCGTGTAACACGACCATGTGTCACACACGGCTGAGACACACGCCCGTGTCCCTGCCCGTATGGACAAAAATAGGCTATTTGCAAAGCCATTTTGCCATCCTATTTTTACAAGCAAACATAAGCATAAATGGAACATTTTATAACCCAATAAGCAACCATTCTATAACATTTCATACCTATATTATACCAATTCAGTACACAAATGTCTAATTAACATCATGCATAATCCATTCATATATCAAATACATAACAAGACATCTTTTGCACATTTTCATTCCATCAATTCCTTGCCTAAAACATACCATAATTGCACACTTATACACAATCAAAACATAGTACCAAAATAAGCCAAATCACTTGGCTTAACTTATACACAAAACATACCAAATTCATGATATCAAGTAACATAACTAACATCTTTTAAACTAGTCTATACATGCCATATTTACATATATCCACAAGTTCAAAAATACTAATTGAAAATTGGATAGTGTGATGTGCAACTCCGACTTGTCCAAAACGAGCGAGCTAACGAACCTCTATAAAACATAAAAAAAGAAACAGAGCAAGCTTTATAGCTTAGTAAGCCCGTATAATTTAGAATTAAACTTACCAATTCAATACAAATAATATAAGGTAAACTCCATAAAATTTTCAAATGCCTAACACAAGCATTCATCCATAGGTTATTCATATTAATACATGAAATCATCTATTAATCACAATTCAATACTCTATATATATTGCATCCAACATTTCATTCTCAATCATATAATCAATAATTCATTCAGTAACAGTACTCATCTGTATAAATAAAATTTATGCCCGTTGAACCTATTAGAACTCCAAAGGATACTCAGGTGATAAACATGAGTAATTCGTCAATTCATTATCATTTATGCTCTTTCGAGCCATGATCGGTAAGCTCCTCCTGAGCTGATGAACAGTAAGCTCTATTAAGCTGAAACTGTAAGCTCTGACGACCTGAACAGTAAGTTCATATGAGCTGAGAACAGTAAGCTCCTACGAGCTGATATATCGGTAAGCTCATACGAGCTGTGGTGAGTCCACAACAAATGCAGGAGCTCAACCGAAACAATAACCCTAGTGACATGTCACTCGTATCCTATGAATTCATACAGTTCAAACGGGGCTCGGTAACCAATAGATTATATCAATAAAGCATTCATAATTCAAGTATATCAATTATTCAATCACATACATTCATTTCAATAATTACAAGGATTTAAAAGTGTGATTCTAATTATACGAACTTACCTCGTACCGCTCGGATAAAAACTATCGGCTACTCGTCAATCTTCTATTTACCCCGATATAAACTCGATCTCGGCTTATCTTGATCTATATATTATCAAATTCAGTACATTCAGCATTTAATCTATTCAATTTAGTTCATAATTCATATTTTAGCAAATTTACACATTTACCCCTATACTTTTCACATTTTTTACAATTTAGTCCTATCACATAAAATTGCAAATTCATGCAATTTAGTACCAACCCATGCCTATCCGAATTTTATAGGGACTCAAAGCAGCTCATATCTTCTATTATTTCACACTTTTAACCACCACATTTTACAATTTCACAATTTAATCCCTATTTTGCATTTTTGTTAACAATCACTTTACAAAACTAGTTTAATTATCATCAAGCTTCCATAATCTATCATTAAACATCAAAGAACTCAAGTATTTAATAATGGAAACATGTTAAATCTTCAAAAATTACAAAATCTAGGGTATGTGCTAGCTAGAATACAAAACAACAATATAAAAAACGTAAAAAAATCATTAAAAACCGAACAAAACACGTACCTAATTGCATAGATTTAACATGGACGAATGAAAAAGACTATAAATGGCTTCTCAAGCCCTAGAATCGGTTGAATATGGAGAAATAAAAGATGATACACGGCTTTGTTTTATTTAATTTAACATTAATTACTAATTTACTTTAATAACCTTATTAATTAAACATAAAAATCATTTAAACAATGTCCAAGAATGTTCACTTACATTATAAATGTACTAATTACAACATAAGGACTTCTATTTTAATAAACCATAGCTATTAGGTACATTAATCTAATAGCACACAAGTTTTACACTTTACGAGATTTAGTCATTTTTACCGAATTAAACATTTAAACGGTAAAATTTCTTTACAAAATTTCACATAATAATTCTATCATGCTGTAAACAATAATAAAATAATATTTTAACCTCAGATTTGTGGTCTCGAAAGAACTGTTCTAATTTAACTCAAAAACGGGTTGTTACAACTCTTCCCCTTAGGGATTTTCACCCCCGAAAATCTTAGCGGCAAAGAGGTTAGGGTACTGTTTTCACATAGTTTCCTCAGGTTCTCATGTAGCTTCCCTAATCCCGTGTTTATGCCAGATAACCTTTACTAGGGCTATGCGTTTATTTCTCAACTCTTTGATTTCACGAGCTAAAATCCTGTTCGGTTATTCATATACGTTATATCAGCTTGTATCTCAACATTTACCGGAGAAATCACATGTGACAGATCAGATCTATATCGACGTAGCATAGAAACGTGAAAAACATTATGGATCTTTTCAAGTTCTGACGGTAAAGCTAGTCGATATGCCACTGGCCCTATTCATTCAATAACTTCATACGGCCCGATGAAACACGGACTCAACTTTCCTTTACGGCCGAATGGAAGAACCTTTTTCCATGGTCACACCGTTAGAAACACTCGTTCCCCGACTTGAAATTCGATTTCTCTACGTTTCAAATCTGCGTAGGATTTCTGTCGATCTGAAGCTGCTTTTAAACTGTCGCGAACTGTTTTCACTTTTTCTTCAGTTTCTCTGATCAATTCAACCCCGTAAATACTTTTCTCACTCAATTTAGTCCAGTATAGCGGAGTTTGACATTTACGGCCATATAAAGCTTCGTATGGTGCCATCTTTATACTCGTTTGGAAACTGTTATTATACGCGAATTCAATCAACGATAAGTATTTTTCCCAACTGCCCTCAAACTCTAAAATACAACATCTCAACATGTATTCGAGAATCTGAATAACTCTCTCGGTCCGACTGTCAATCTGAGGATGAAAAGCAGTACTAAAATTCAACTTGGTTCCCAGAGCCTCTTGCAGTTTCTTCCAGAATCGCGACGTAAATCTCATATCTCTATCAGAAATAATAGATAGTGGCACTCTGTGCAACCGAACAATTTCAGCAATATACAACTTAGCTAATCTATCAAGTGAGTAGTCTGTACGTACCGGTATGAAATGAGCAGATTTCGTTAGTCGATCAACGACAACTAGATAGCGTCTTTCTTTTTTGGAGTTATAGGCAATCCCGACACAAAATCCATTGTAATTCTATCCCATTTCCACTCAGGAATCATCACAGACTGTGGTAAACCAATGGTACTTGATGTTCAGCTTTTACTTGCTGACAAATCAGACATTTTGATACAAACTCTGATATATCCCGTTTCATACCCGACCACCAGTACAGTTGTTTCAGATCGTTATACATCTTGGTACTTCTCAGATGAACAGATAAGCAACTATGGTGTGTTTCGTGTAAAATCTTTTGAATGAGTTCTGAATTTCTCGGTACACAGATTCTATTTCGGAACATTAAACAGTCTTCAGTTCTAATATGAAATTCTGAATCAGAATTAGACTCACATTGAATTTGTTTAGCTTGTAAATATTTTTTCGAGCTTCGCAAATATGTTGAAGAAATACCGATGTAGCTCTTAACTCAGCTAATTTCGATCCATCATCATAAATCATCAACTGTGTATTCATTGCCCGTAATACAATCAAAGATTTTCGGCTCAAGGCATCAGCAACAACATTAGCTTTTCCCGGGTGATAATCAATCACAAATTTATAATCTTTCAATAGCTCGAGCCATCTTTGCTATCATAGGTCCAGGTCTTTCTATGACATCAGATATTTCAAGCTTTTGTGATCCATATAAATGTGACATTTCTCACCATATAAGTAGTGTCGCCAAATTTTTAATGCGAACACAATTGTGACCAACTCTAAGTCATGTGCCGGATAATTCTTTTCATGCGGTTTCAATTGTCAAGAAGCATAAGCTATAACCTTTCCTTCTTGCATCAAAACACATCCCAGACCATTTAATGATGCATCACTATAAATCACAAATTCCTTTCACGTTTCCGGTTAAACCAAAACTGGTGCTTCAGTTAACAGTACTTTCAATTATTTAAAACTCTATTGACATTTTTCTGACCATTTGAACTTTACGTGTTTTTTTAGCAGTCGTGTCATTAGTTTCGCAATCATTGGAAATCCTTTCATGAACCTTTGGTAATATCCCGCTAAGCCCAGAAAACTACGGACTTCAGACACATTTCTCGGAGGTTTCCAATCAACAATAGTAGAAATCTTACTCGGATCAACTCTAATACCGCCGGCTGAAACAATATGCCTCAGAAATCCAACCTCCCGAAGCCAAAACTCACATTTACTGAACTTTGCAAGTAACTGCTTATCACATAAAGTTTATAACACAAGTCTCAAGGTTCGGTATGCTCAGATTCATCTCGTGAATAAATCAGAATATCGTAAATGAATACAACAACAAATCTGTCTAAATACGGTCTGAATATTCGATTCATCAAGTCCATAAAAATGGCAGGTGCATTAGTTAAACCGAAAGGCATAACCAGGAATTCATAATGTCCATACATTGTTCTGAAAGCAGTTTTCAGCACATCTGACTCTTTGACTCATAACTGATAGTAATCTAATCTCAAATCAATCTTTGAAAATACTGTAGCCCCTTTCAACTGGTCAAATAAATCATCAATCTGCGGTTGAGGGTATTTGTTCTTTATAGTCACTTTATTTAACTGTCTGTAACCGGTACATATTCTCATTGTGCCATCTTTCTTTTTCACGAATAATACCGGTACACCCCAGAGAGAATAACTAGGTCGTGCAAAACCTCTATCCGTCAATTCTTGCAACTAAGCTTTCAACTCTTTTAATTCTGTTGGAGCCATTCTATAAGGAGCTATCGATATCGGTGTTGTTTCGGGTACTAATTCAACACCAAATTCAACTTCTCTGATCGGAGGCAAACCCGGTAATTCTTCTGGAAATACATTCGAAAACTCACAAAATGTAACACCCCCAACTCGTATCTGTTGCCAGAATAGGGTTACGAGGCATTACCAAGAAGTACAGAACACTTACAGATAATTTGAAATCATTATCATTCAAATACCAAGAATAAGTATAAACGTTCCTTTAACGGACCTTTGAGGTCCAAATCATGCATTAAGATCAGGTCGAGACTAAACCGGATCTTTAGGAAAATTTTTCGCGACTTTTAAAATTTTTCTCGATATAAAGGTCATACACCCGTGTGACTGGGGACACACAGTCAGACCATACGCCCATGGGGTAGACCGCTTGTCACACACGACCTAGACACACGCCCGTGTCTACCCGTGTGGACGAAAATTAGGCTATTTTTCAAGCCATATTTCTCACTCACTAACATTTTAATATAGTCAAGAACCAATTTAAGATATTCAACCAAGCCTAATACTTATCACCATTTGTTAGTCGTACACTTCATATAAATAACAATAAGCGTATATAGGCTCAATTCTTATTAAATTCCTCTTATACCTATACTTTTTCACATTATGTATTCATATAACATATAATAATCATACATCTGTATTTCATATACATTTTCATAACAAATTGTCTTGGTTTCTAACTACTACATATTTGAGTTCTATTCATCAAATCATTTGAACATCATCTTTACACAAATAGTACACTTTAGGTGTACAGTTATATAATTATGAATAAACACATTTATCGAACATATTCCATATTTTTATATATCACAGTCTCATATTTTCCATGTATCAAATATCATCATTTCCTCGTATTTCAGACAAATACATGTAACAATTCATAAACATACAACTCACTAACTCTTCCTGCCAATCACAATTTAAATTGTCAAATCACTTATTGAGTCCAATTTTAGTGTTCACTAAAATTTATCATATAAATTTGGATGTACATGTCCACCAATAGATCCCATGTACAGATATCATCATCTCAAATTTCCACAGAAAATTACTTTCCACATTATGAACTCAGATAACATATACAAGATATGTAAATGTATTTCAAGTATGTTTTCATAATATTTCATTTCGAATTTAGATTATTTCATATTAGAACTTTTCTCATTAACTCATTTGGAATACCAATTCATACGGATAATACACTCAATGGTGTACAAATATATAATCCCAAATGAACTCATTCATCAACCAAGTTCTATGTTCATGTCTCATCAACTCGTATTTCCTTATATCACATAATTCTATGTAACACTTACCAAATTTTTTCAAATTAGTGAACGTATTACGAAATTGGTCTGCACCGGTATGCACTGAATTACTGATAATCACTGATGCCATAACATAGCTGTGATCTTTTCACTAGAATGCCATAGCTCAGCCATGGTCTTACATCTTCACTATCATTATGCCATGGTGAAACCATGGACTTATTCGTCAATTCATCACTTTTCACTAGAATGCCATAACCTAGCTATGGTCTTACATCTTAAACACGTATCACACCGATGCCATATCTCAAATATGGTCTTACACGGAAATCACTTGTCACTTGTAGTCGAAGCTACCACTATTCACTGATCAGGTAGCCGGAGCTACCGCTTTTCATTGATCAGGTAGCTGGAGCTACCACTTTTCACTTGATCAGGTAGCCGGATCTGTAACACCCCAAACCCGACCTAGAAGTTAAGCCCGAATCTGGCGTGCCACATGGAAGTGTTTTTTTTTTTTAAACCATCTTTGCAATTGTTAAAAACTTGTTTGAGAATTACAGCCTCTTTGTTAAAACCCAACACAACTAAAGCAATTGTGTCTACGTGAAAACATAATTATCTTTAATAAACCTTTTCGGTTGCGAAAGCATATTTGAAATAAACGATTTACGAAAATGTGACCTTTGAAATAGAGTTGCAAAAGCATTTTGAAACATTGCGGAAACGTAGATAAAATACAAGTATTTTTGAGAGATTGATTGTGAAACCATGGACTTATTCGTCAATTCATCACTTTTCACTAGAATGCCATAATCTAGCTATGGTCTTACACCTTAAACACGTATCACACCGATGCCATATCTCAAATATGGTCTTACACGAAAATAACTTGTCACTTGTAATCGAAGCTACCACTATTCACTGATCAGGTAGCCGGAGCTACCACTTTTCATTGATCAGGTAGCTGGAGCTACCACTTTTCATTTGATCAGGTAGCCGGATCTGTAACACCCCAAACCCGACCTAGAAGTTAGGCCCGAATCTGGCGTGCCACATGGAAGTTTTTTTTTAAACCATCTTTGCAATTGTTAAAAACTTGTTTGAGAATTTCAGCCTCTTTGTTGAAACCCAACACAACTAAAGCAATTGTGACTACGTGAAAACATAATTATCTTTAATAAACCTTTTCGGTTGCGAAAGCATATTTGAAATAAACGATTTACGAAAATGTGACGTTTGAAATAGAGTTGCAAAAGCATTTTGAAACGTGACTTTTGAAAACGACATTGAAAATTTGAAAGAAAGTTCGAGTTAAATCATATTTGTAAAAGTTTATTTTGAAATCCATTTGTTAATCGATTTTGGAAAACCTTTATTTACGTTTTTAGAAAAATTCTCGTTTTAAATAATTTAAGCAAAATAATAAGTATATCAACCATAAAGTAAATAATAAAATACTCCAGAGGCCCTATTACAACTTAAACCAAAATAGCAAAATAATAAAATAAACGGAAATAGAAAATTTAAAATTCAATAACACCATTTCGAAAGTATAGCCTCCACCGAGTCATCCATGGGCCCAAGTCCTCACTACGGAGCATTACCTACAAGGATTAAGAAAGAAAGGGGGTGAGTTACAAGAACTCAGTGTGTAACCCACTTACCGTTGTCCACTGGGCCAAAATACATTAAGCCATTATTTGGGCCAGAGCCCGTTTACAAAAATATAAATGTAACATATATAATATGCATATGATATGCAATTCACAAACCAAACCTAGTTTTCCATCCGCTACACACCACCCGTACCAACCAACACACCTGTGGGGAGCTTTAGTCACCTACCCCGCTAACACACCAAATATAGGCATTAAGCCATTTATATCAAATTTGTGGACAAGCCACCAGACTAACATAATTTACATGGCGTTGCCATTTTTTAGATTTGTGGCAGAGCCACCAGATTTATGTAGCAGAGCTACCAGAACTTCTCTTCATCAATATCCCATCCCATGCAAACATGTATATAATGCATAGCAAATCATAAAAATACATTCGGATATTTATTACAAATATTATGGCCCATTATAACAATTTATCAAGTTGGCCAATTAAGCAAAATATCATTTTGGCCTATTTCGCAATTATTACAAATCGGCCCATATAGCAAATATCAATCGGCCCATATAGCAAATATCAAACAGCTCATTTAGCAAATATCAAACGACCCATATAGCAAATATCAAACAGCCCATTTAGCAAATATCAAACGGCCCATTAAGCAAATATCAAACGGCATCAAACGACCCATTAAGCAAATATCAAACGGCCCATTAAGGGTATTTTTGTAATTTTCATAATTTTACCCACTAAGGGTAATTCGGTAATTTACCCACTAAGGGTAATTCAGTAATTTCGCAACCTAGGCTTAACTACTAATTTGGGGCATAAAATCGAAACTGTCCATTTGCGTCATACTGACTAAACTGACTATAACTCGAGTTAGAAAACTCGAAATCTAAATCCGTAAATTTTCCTTGGAACTAAACTCATATATCTTTCTCCTAAAATGTTTCCAAAATTTTTAGCTTAACCATTTAGTACAGTTTATTCCTTAAAGTTTCCCTTGTTTCACTGTCCAATGATTCTGACCTCTCTTACCTAAATCTCAAATATCTTACTGTACGCTTTTCATATACTGCTCCCACTTGTTTCTATTGAAAATAGGTTCACTAAGGAATCCATACATATCAATTATAACTCTTAATTCACTTTGTACAATTTTATACGATTTTTCCAAGACAAAATAGAATACCTCAAAGTCATTCAGAACCAGTCTCACTAAAATTTACATATCTCAGAATATAAAATTTCTTTTCCTTCTCCGTTTCTTCCATATTAAAATAGACACAGTAAGCTTTAATATGATATCTTATTCACTTTGTAATTCCTTTTCTCCTATTTTTTGTGATTTTTCAAATGCATGACACTGTTTCTGACCGAAACTGTTTTATTACAAAATATGATTACCACTACGATCATACGCACGCCCGAGTGATCACGGATGCCGGTTTTCAGTTTTTTTCGGTATTTCGACCGATTCACAGAATATTTCATACAAAATTTCAGAGAAGTGTGAGATTACACACCATATACGGAAGTTACGGGATTACACACTTTATTTTGATTTCCTAACGAACCACTCGTCGTTGACCACTAATTCCGAGTGATCAATGATTTGGTAGATCGAGCAATTAATCCCTATAAATAATATCGATTTAAAATCACCATCTTAATGAATAAAGAATGATTTATAGAATCCTTGAAGCACACTTACCTTAGAGATTTTAGAACCGATTTCTAGCAATTAAACGATGACTTCGGAAAAATCCAAGTTTCGGCCTTCCACTATATCTTTACGAGGAAGAAAATGATTTCGAACGAGAGAAAGTAAGGTGATGGTCTCGGTCAAAATGACCATCCAAAAACCAAAGTATGGATTCGGTCATAAGAGAAAGAAAATAAAACATTGGAAAGAATACTTACCGATTGATTAAGGAATGAGAAAGAAAGAACGATGAAAAGGTTTCGGTTATGGAGGAGAATGAACAATGATATTCGGCTATCAAGGAAATTAGACAAAAGATGAATATGTGACCAATTCAAGAGAAGAGAAAATTGCACTATTGTGCTAGAAAATTTCGGCAAAGAAAGTAGAAAAAAGAGAGAAGATGACACAAAGGTTGCAATAGGATTTTTTGCCAAAACAAAACCAAGACCTTACCAAATGCCAAGGTAAAATTCGACTATCACTCTAGCCCCAAACCGTCCATATTCATCCCCCCCAGGATAAAAGTTTGGCCACCCAAACTTTCCAAAACACCATCCACGAAATAAGCCTCTTGTCCCCCTTACTTACCTATTTCTTTTGATTCCTTTCCCTAACCTCAACCTTGCCTTATTTCTTTTAGCCACCTTACCAAAAATAAAGAAGTCCTCCTTACCATAAATACTCCTTGGCCGACACTTAAGGAAGGTATGCAAAAATAAAAGTCAAAATGCACACAAAGTTATTCGAACCTCTTCCCTCGAGGTCCATCACTTAATGCCATAACCTCTTTACTAATTACTCATTTATGCTAACAAATTACTCATCTATTTCCATAAGCCTTGATGCCACTTACTATCTCTCCTTAATAGGCTTAATCACAAAATTTTACTAAGGCCCAACTCGAACCCGGAACATCATAGAAACCTTGTAACCTTCCAAATTCACTTAACTAATAAGTCCAATTTGCAATAATTCCTTTCTTTTGTTCTCAAAATTTTAAACACTCCTACACCCAAGGCCCATTGGGCCCAATCCTACTAGGCCAAATTTTGGGATGTTACAAGATCTACCACTTTTCACTTGATCAAGTAGCCGGAGCTACCACTTTTCACTTTCACTTGTCCTTGATCAGATAAGTGTAGCCGAAGCTATCACTTATGACTTTCACTTGTCCTTTATCATATAAGTGTAGCCGAAGCTATCACTTATCACTTGTTGCCATGGTTCAACCATGGTCTTTTCCGTCAATTCATCTTGTCACTAAACTAAAGTGCTCAATTTGATCATTTATTCAATTTTCATGCTTTTACATTATTCACGATTTTATCATCAATACATATGAAATAACACATCATGAAGTTCATAAAATTAACAAATGATCACTAAAATTTAGCCATATAAACTCACAAGTTCATTTTTTGTATTATAACGATAATCATAATTTCATAATAAATATTCCAAATAAAACATTACATCATTTCTAATTCAACATTTATCAATTATAATCGGGCATGTGATCAATTTATACACAAGTCGTTCATATATTCTTCCTCCTCCTCCTTTCCATCCACATCCTTAGTATAAATAACACACTTGTAAGTAACATTATCTATAATTTTTCACTATTTATTTATGTGGATATTCAAGCTGTCCATCCATGTCATAGTTACTAAATTATTTTTATCTTGAGCTACAGAATTTTAAATTAAGATCCAATAATTTTCCTTAAAACTAGACTCACATATCTTCTTACCATAAAATTTTCAGAATTTTTTGTTTATCCAATAAGTACAGTTTATTCTTTAAATTCACCTCTGTTCTGCTGTCTAACAGTTCCAACCCTTCTTCACTAAAAATTAATTATCTCCTCATACGGGATTCGGATGATGTTCTCATTTATTTCTATTAAAAATAGACTTACTCAGGATTTAAAAAAATATAAATTTAAGCCCCTAATTATTTTTCTCCATTTTTTTATGATTTTCCAAAGTCAGAATAGGGGAACCCGAAATCATTCTGACCTTGTCTCACAAAACCTATTATATCTCATGCTTTTCAATTCCATTGCTTACACCGTTTCTTCTATAAGAAACTAGACTCAATAAGCTTTAATTACATATTTTATTCATCCTCTAACTAGATTTATGCAATTTTTGGTGATTTTTCAAAGTTAGACTACTACTGCTGTTCAAAATTATTTTAGTGCAAAGTGTTGATTTCCATTTTGCCCTAAATTTCACAGTTCATACAATTCGGTCCTTATCCAATTAACCCATCAATTGGGCTAATTTTTCTCAATTAATACTTTATTCTATCATTTTAAACTACTTCATGACCCTTGAAAATAAGAAATTTAGCATTAGACATTAATTCCAAACTCTTTCACAATTAGGTTCTAAAACCAATTTCCATCAATTTTACTTGATAAAATCATCATATATCAAAATTAAAGTTTCAATTATATGTTTATTCATCATATGATTTCAGAACTCATCCATATAAACTTTAAAATTTAGCCATAGTATAAAAAAACTAATGACATAGTAAGTTGGACCCAATTGTAAAAGTCCAAAAACATAGAAATTTCAAGGAGAAAGCAAGAATTAAACTTACATGAAGCTAGAGTATGAAAACCAGCTTGAATCCTCTTCCATGTATGTTTTTCAGTTGGTGAAAATGAAAAGAAATGAAGAGAATTCTAAATATTCCAATTTGGTCCTATTTTTATTTACCTAATTTTGGCAATTTTCCAATTTTGCCCTTATTTCACCCATTTCCTGATTTTTCTCAGCTATTGCCGCCCAAAATATCTCCTTTGGGATTATTTGCACTTTAGGTCCTTCCTCATTTGACAATTGCATTATTTAATCCTTCTAGTAACTTTTACACCTTTTTAAATTTAGTCATTTTTATTTAATTAACCACCCGAACGTCAAAATTTTCTAACAAAATTTTAATACTACCTTATTGACACTTCGTAAATATTCATAAAAATATTTATGGCTCGGTTTATAACACCGAGATCTCGATACCTCTTTTTCTCAATTTCTTGACCAAATAAATCTTTACATAACACAATTTTACTATTTCAAAAATCTTTTAAAAGCTACATTTGGCTCGTAAATATTAAATAATATAATCTACGAATTTATTTGTCGGATTTGGTGGTCTTGAACCACTATTTCTGACATCACTGAAATTTGAGCTATTACACAAACAATAGGTACATATTCAATCTTTGATTCAGACACCTTTGTATCTAATACGTATGCGACATAGCCCTTTTCCAAATATTTCTGAGCTAACATAGATTATATCACAGTAGGTAATTCATTCGAATCATCAGACTTAATTCGAAGAATCTTACCATTTTGACATTTCAATTTGATAGTCTTCTGTCTACAATTCACAACTGCATCATGCATAGTCAGCCAGTTCATTCCAAGAATCACATCAAACTCATCGAACGGTAGAAGCATCAAGTTAGCCCGAAAACAGTAACCCCGAGTCATCAAAGGACAATTCTTACAAATTTTATCAACTAAAACAGATTTGCTTAAGGGGTTCGATACTTGAATTACAAACTCTGTAGACTCGACATGTAAACTCTTTTAAATACTAAATCCATACAGGTATATGGATGGATTGATCCAGGATTTATCAACCCAACTATATCAATACCAAAAAGAGAAAAAGTACCGGTAATAACGTCTGACGATGATGCATCCTCCCGTGTACAGATAACATAAGCTCTGGTAGGTGCTCGTGCTTCAGATTTCATAGTCTAATCTCTCGTGGTACCTCGGTTACCACTCGTATTTCCAGTGTTTCGGGGTGGTCTCCCTCTAGTAGCCGTGTTACTTACCTTCGCTGGTTATTTTCTTTCAGCTGTAAACTTTTCTGGACAGCCCCAGTGATAATGATCAAGAGATCCACATTTAAAGCAAGCTCCGCTCACTAATCTATATTCATCGTAATGTCTCTTATTGTAGTGTTTACATTCAGGTCTAGCATTTCTAACACTTTCCACACTGGCAACGGCTGTCATCTGAGGTTTAGAACTGAAATGTCTCGTATCTCTGTCTCTAATTGAAATTCCCGTAGAAGCCGTAGAACGAGGATGGTATTCTTTGGATTTCTTTGATGCTAACTAATGTGATTTGCCCACAAATCTCTTTCTAGAATCCCTAGCCTCAAAATCAGCTTTTCTTTTCTCTTGCAAAGCTGTTCGGCTTTACAAGCTATGTTAATCAGAACGACAAACTCATTCAGCTCGAGAATTCCAACTAAAAGTCTGATTTCTTCATTCAATCCATCATCGAATCTTTTACACATTATAGCTTCAGAAGAAATGCATTCACGAGCATATTTGTTGAGTCGTACAAACTCTCTCTCACATTATGTGAATGACATACGACCCTGTTTCAATTCAAGAAATTCTTTTCTTTTCTGATCAATGAACCTTTGGCTGATGTATTTCTTTCTGAATTCGACTTGAAAGAATTCCCAAGTAACTCTTTCTCGCGGAACTACGGATATCAAGGTATTCGACCACTGATACGCGGTGTCTCTCAACAGTGATACTATACACTTTAAACATTCTTCAAGTGTGCAAGATAGTTCGTCGAATACCCAAATCGTGTTCTCAAGCAAAAACTCGGCTCTCTCAGGGTTATCATTAACAGTGGCTCTTTCTGTATCTTATCGACGTGTGGTTTATTTAATTATAAATGATCAATACCTTGAGGAACTACAGGGATCTGTTGGGCAACAGGTGGGGTGGATGTTGCTGAACAGCCGGGTTCATACAAATGTACTGTGTGAACCACTTGTTCATTATTTGAAAGAAGGCTTCTTTAGCCTCACCCTCGTGACTACTAGACACGGGTCTAGATTCAGTAGCGCAGTCCCTTGAGCGGGTGCTGGCGCGTTACTTTTTACATCATTCGCTACAGCTCGTTCGGGATCCATTACTATATAAAAACACATTTGAAAACGTCAGGAGTCATCACACTATCACAGTTTTATATATAGCATGTATAGCTAGACTCACATACGCAACTTTATTCCTAGAATTGACTAAACTGTAGCTTTGATACCAACAAATGTAACACCCCTAACCCGTAACCGTTGCCGGAATAGGTTAAGAGGCATTACCGTACTTATAACTCAGTTCAGAACAATCATTTATCAAATATCATCTCATTTCAATAAATATCATTCATTCACATTCAATATGTACTTAAATCGAGCAAACAAAGCTTAAAACATGTATTCAGAACTAAATCGTTAACATATGAAAATTTTGGAAACTTAGAAAAATTTCAACATTTCAAGTATCACACGCCCGTGTGAACAGGCTGTGTGCCTCACAAGACTAGTAGACACGCCCGTGTCTTAGACCGTGTAAAAACAGGGCATACATACTAACTTGTGTTACACGGCCGAGGACACGCTCGTGTGCCAGGCCGTGTGAAAACTGGAGAGGATACTGACTTGTGTCACACGGCCAACCACACGCCTGTGTGTCTAGCCCGTGTGCCCATCAAAATGGCCACACACGCCCATGTTTCAAGCCATGCCAAAACTATAGGGTATACTGACTTATCAACACGGCCAAGTCATATACCCATATGCTAGGCAATGTGCCATTTAGTGGGGTATACTGACTTGTACCACACGGCCAATCACACGCCCGTGTGTGAGGCCGTGTGGAGCATACTGACTTCAATTCCATTTCAACACCAGGGGACACACGACCGTGTAACATGACCATGTGTCACACACGGCTGAGACACACGCCCGTGTCCCTGCCCGTGTGGACAAAAATAGGCTATTTGCAAAGTCATTTTGCCATCCTATTTTCACAAGCAAACATAAGCATAAATGGTAACATTTCATAACCCAATAAGTGACCATTCCATAACATTTCATACCTATATTATACCAATTCAACTTAGTACTCAAATGTCTAATTAACATCATGCATAATCTATTCATATATCAGATACATAACAAGACATCTTTTGCACATTTTCATTCCATCAATTCCTTACCCAAAACATACCATAATTGCACACTTATACACAATCAAAACATAGTACCAAAATAAGCCAAATCACATGGCTTAACTTATACACAAAAACATACCAAATTCATGATATCAAGTAACATGACTAACATCTTTTAAACTAGTCCATACATGCCATATTTACATATATCCACAAGTACAAAAGTACCAATCGAAAATTGGATAGTGTAATGTGCAACTCCGACTTGTCCAAAACGAGCAAGCTAACGAACCTCTATAAAACATAGAAAAAGAAACATACTAAGCTTTATAGCGTAGTAAGCCTGTATAATTTAGAATTAAACTTACCAATTCAATACAAATAATATAAGGTAAACTCCATAAAAATTCCAAATGCCTAATACAAGAATTCATCAATAGGTAGTCATATTAATACATGAAATCATCTATTAATCACAATTCAATACTCTATATATATTGCATCCAACATTTCATTCTCAATCATATAATCAATAATTCATTCAATAACAGTACTCATCCGTATAAACAAAATTTATGCCCGTTGAACCTATTAGAACTCCAAAGGATACTCGGGTGATAAACATCAGTAATCCATCAATTCATTATCATATATGCTCTTTCGAGCCATGATCGGTAAGCTCCTCCTGAGTTGATGAACAGTAAGCTCTATTAAGCTGAAACGATAAGCTCTGACGAGCTGAACAGTAAGCTCATATGAGATGAGAACGGTAAGCTCATACAAGCTGTGGTGAGTCCGCAACAAATACAGGAGCTCAACCGAAACAGTAACCCTAGTGACATGTCACTCGTATCCTATGAATTCATACAGTTCAAACGGGGCTCGGTAACCAATAGATTATATCAATAAAACATTTATATTTCAAGTATATCAATTATTCAATCACCTACATTCATTTCAATAATTACAAGTATTTAAAAGTTCGATTCTAATTATACGAACTTACCTCGTATCGCTCGGATAAAAACTATCGGCTACTCGTCAATCTTCCATTTTCAATCTAAACTCGATCTTGGCTTATCTTAATCTATATATTATCAAATTCAATACATTCAGAATTTAATCTATTCAAATTAGTCCATAATTCATATTTTAGCAAATTTACACATTTACCCTTATACTTTTCACATTTTTTACAATTTAGTCCTATCACATAAAATTGCAAATTCATGCAATTTAGTACCAACCCATGCCTAGCCGAATTTCATAGGGACTCCTAGCAACGCATATCTTCTATTATTTCACACTTTTAACCACCACATTTTACAATTTCACAGTTTAATCCCTATTTTGCATTTTTGTCAAAAATCACTTTACAAAACTAGTTTAACTATCATCAAGCTTCCATGATCTATCATTAAACATCAAAGAACTCAAGGATTCAATAATGGAAACATGTTAAATCTTCAAATATTACAAAATCTAAGGTACGGGCTAGTTAGAATACAAAGCAACGATATCAAAAACGTAAAAAAATCATTAAAAACCGAACAAAACACGTACCTAATTGCATAGATTTAACATGGCCCAATGAAGAAGAATATAAATGGCTACTCAAGCCCTAGAATCAGTTGAAGATGGAGAAATAAAAGATGATACATGGCTTTTTTTATTTAATTTAACATTTATTACTAATTTACTTTAATAACCTTATTAATTAAACATAAAAATCAGTTAAACAATGTCCAATTACATTATAAATGGACTAATTATGACATAAGGACTTCTATTTTAATAAAACATAGCTATTAGGCACATTAAACTAATAGCACACAAGTTTTACACTTTACGCGATTTAGTCCTTTTTATCGAATTAAGCATTTAAACTGTAAAATTTCTTTACGAAACTTTCACATAATAATTCTATCATGCTGTAAAAAATAATAAAATTATATTTTAACCTCAGATTTGTGGTCCTGAAACCACTGTTCCGATTTCATTCAAAAACGGGCTGTTAGATTGTCATCCTTTGAGATAAGCACTATCGGTGAGTTATTCAACTTCGGGTTAATACTGTTACCAGTGAAGACTCCTCAAACCCATTTACAAATTGTATTCCCTACAGTATCCCACTGACTTTGGAAAAAATATGTAATACCCCCTAACCCCAAACCGTCGCAGGAATAGGGTTACGAGGCATTACTGGACAACTTACGAATTATTCACAAATAATATAACATTCATAGTATAATTAATAAATAAGTCCCTATAATAAACTTTCAAAACCCAAAACATTTATAAAAAAAAATAGAACGGGACTTGTTCGATTAATCCAATTTTTTTATTTTTATTTTTATTTTTTTATTTTTTTATTTTTTTATTTTTTTACAAAAATTTCGGCAGCATTTCTACTTATTTTTACCTAAAACCCCCTGCAAATTCAAATCAAACAACTAATACCAATGTTTCAACCAAAGAATTTACATATTAATCACTACTAGATCATGTTTAATCTGTTGATTTATTACTTAAATTTTTAAAGTGTTAACATATAAAGAACTAATTTATATCTTTCATTTCATTTCAAAATTTCATAATTATCTAATTACAACAAAATCATTTAACTTATATATATATATATATATATATATATATAACTCATGTACAACCACCTAGTACATGCCACTTAAACAAAAAGAAGAAATACATCACCAAAATTTTCTTGTTGGAGTCGGGTTTGTCTTGGATGCTGGACCGGATCCGAAACTCTAATGACCTGCGCACGGAAACAACTGTACGTTGAGTATTTCATACTCAGTGGTATTACCATAAAGTAAACTATTTAACATTAATAATTTACAAACATCAACCATAAACTTTATAAATCATTAAAACTAATTATACATAATTATATATCACTTCATAAATCTTAAATTCACATTTCATTTTCATATACTAATTCAATTCATAACTTAACTCATACATTCTTTTTCATATCTTTCAATAGAGCCAAATCAATCAATCTCATTTCCAAAATTCCATTTCAATAATTTACCCTATTAACAATGCTCGGACTCTAATAGATACGCGGATTCCACCCAAACACACCAAAGTATCCAACCCAATCACACCAGAATATCCAACCGAATCACACCAAATAATATAAATCCTCCATAACACACCAGTATAATATAGCCTCCCAAACACACCAATAAGGCATTAAATGCCTCTTCGGATAAACCGAAGTATATATAACAGAATTATCTTCTCCGCCGAGCTACAAATCTCCTCATCACATCACAAATCCAATGGCATGCCATTTGTATCAAATCTAGTCCGACAAGTTAATAGGGCATTATTTTACTTTTCCAATTTCGAATTCATTTCCACAACAATTTCAAAAACTTGATCAATTCAAAACATCTATTATATCGATTCACATATAATTCAATATTCACACATATTCTTACTCAATTTCAAATATTATTACTTACCTTGTCTTAATTACCCCTAACATATACTATAAATACAATATACATTTAATAGATAGTTTGAGTTATACTAATACAAACCCGAAATACACGTTTACTCCTCAGCGATCTTTTCTTTTCCCTTGGATGCCAATGCCTCTTTTTCCTTGTTAGCAATTTAAACTTCAAGCTTTAAATCCCTAGTTTTTCCTTTTTCTTTTCTTTCCTTCCTTTCCCCTGTTTCGTATGCTCTCTGTTTCTTTCTTTTTTTCTGTTTCTTTGTTTTGTTTCTTTTATTCTATTTACTTTATTATATAATATAATATTATATTAATATAGTTATCTAATAATAGTAATAATATATTTTAACACGTAAAAATCTCAGATTTTTATGCTTATGCCGCCTCAAATATACTAAATGGTCTATTTGCCATTTTAGTCCTTTTTATTTTCTTTTAATCTACAATTCAACATTTACCCTTTATTCACTTTAGTCCTTTTTCCTAATTACTTTAAATTAAGCTAAATTCACTAAATAAAAAATCTAATTAAACACACTATTAGACTCATAATTACTCCTAATAATTATTTACTAACTCGATTTACTAAGACGGAGGCCCGATAACACATTTTTTTTCTGGTGCCCACGGATTTTGGGTCGTTACAAAATAAGCGTGAAAGCCATCACTTCTCGGAGTTTTCAAGGGATCCATGTCAAATAAATCTTTCTTACTTTCTTCATCAGACACTGACCTTTCTAAAAATTCAATATCCTGAGTCTTGTTGTGAGGGAAAATTTTAGAAGAGAGATCCTTCATGGGCTCTGGCGTTTCCTCATAAAGCTTCTCGAAAAAACCAACTACCCCAGTTTTAAGGATGTTCTGATCGAAACACCACTCACCATTATTAATGCGTAGGGTCGTGATATGGTTAAATTTCCTTCTTTAAACCGTTCGACTATGAAAGAATTTGGTGTTATGGTGCCCAAGATAGAGCTAGACACATTTAGCTTTTTGCTTCCACAGAAGTTCCTCATGATTCAGAAAGTTTTCCAACTAATCACGCACATTAACCTCTAATTAAAGTAACCAACTAGAGGTAGAATGATCTAGAGCCTTTTGGATATTAGAAAGCGACCTCATAAGACGTCATTTTCAAGGACCTATAAAGCCATAAACTGACATGTTTCATTCTCTGACATGTGAAGTAAATTTAGAAAAAGAACTAGCCATATTACTCGAAAACTTCCACTAATCTTTCACAATAAGGGAAAGTTAGCATGCTTCGTCCACCTTGCTAAGAACCTAAAAGGTCTCCCTATAGCCACACTAATATCCGGTTTGGTCCTCAAGAGAATGGGCCTATGATCAGACTTAGTCCTCAGCAAGTTGGAAACAAGGCATTGTGGAAAAGTTGAAATCCATGAATCATTATCCAATGCTTGATCTAATCGCTCAGACGTGCCAGCTCTTTCCGAAGTAAATGATGGACCGGTAAATCCCAAATCCTGCAAATTACAAGAATCTACAAAATTGCCAAAAATATTACATCTCTTCCCTATGACGTAAATATTTTTTTTATCGTTAGGTGAGAGAATAACATTAAAGTCACCCATAATTAAACACGGAAAAGAATCATGAGGCAAAACAAATTTCAAAGCTTCCCAAAGTGCCTTAGGTTTCCTTATGTTCGGGCTACCATAAACAAAAAATATAAAAAAGGAATTAGATTGAACATTACTAGATACGCAAAGAAGAGTTAACTGTGGGTGATTTTGGATAATTCTAATCCGAATAGATTCCTTCCAACCCACCCAAATTCCTCTTTAAAATCCAACAGCTTCAACACTGTGAGAATTAAAAATTCTTAATTTATCAATGATAAAATTAACATTTTTACCACTTACTCTCGGCTCTAACAAGCACACAATATCCGGGCCATATTCAATATTGTATTTGCAAAAAACACAAATAAATTTACTACTAATGTAGCCTTGGCAATTCCACGAAAAAATGGTTAGATTTAAATCCATATAAAACAAATAATAATAATAACCACCATAACCTTATTGTTTAGGGAATTCTCCCTTTTCTTGTTGCCCGTTCTTTAAAGTTAGACCACCCAAGCCCAAAGCTTCAACTGGATAATATGAAATGGCTTCAACCAAGTGGGCCATAAAGTCTTGCACATGTTGAAGACACTCTACATATTTCCTACCAGCTTTACAAAAAATGATGAAGTCATCGGCGAAGAACAAGTGTGATATACCAGGCCCTCGACATGATAGAAACAATGGCTCCCAACTTCTATCCTCAACTGCAACTTTAATTAAGTGACCAAGGCGCTCCATTCCTAGAACAAATAGATATAGTGATAAAGGGTCCCATTGACGATTTGAAACTATGAGTGAGCGTTCCATTCCAAAGTAACTGCATGGATGAGGAAGTTACGCAGTGCATTATGGTACGGATAATAGTAATAGGTATACTTGTGTCTTGCAATATGTCTTCTAAGAAATCCTATCGAACCCTATCACATGCTTTAAAATACTTGTGTCTTGCAATATGTCTTCTAAGAAATCCTATCGAACCCTATCACATGCTTTCTTTAAATCCACCTTAACTACCAACCATCCCTTCTTACTTTTAATGGTTTTCATAGTACAAATTGCTTCCTGTGCGATAATAATATTGTCAGAAATATTACGTAAATGTATGAAACTTGATTGATTTTGCTTTACCAGAGTTTGCATCACTTGTCGAAGATGGAGACGATTGTTTTTGTAATCACCTTGTACAAGACATTACATAAGCTAATTGGTCAGAATTGTTGGATGAACTCTACATCAAATTTCTTTAGAATAAGTGCCAAGAGAGTACTATTAGTATTGGACTACATTTAATAATTTTTACTTATAGTAATCATACTAAATCATATAATATATACTCTATAGCAAAATTTTAACATAACTTATGGTAATTATAAAAATTATATAATATATATTCTACTGCAAAATTTTAACATAAATAAAGAACTTTACATAAGTGAAATTGTTTAATTTTTGACAATTGACCTACTAGATTTTTTTAAATTTCCTTATTAGCTGGAAAAAAGTGAAGCCCAATTAATTTTAAATTAAAAAAATTAGTGTTTCATTGTGAAAGTTTATTTATATTAAATCACAATAAGTAAATATTAATTAAGTTGTTTTAAATTTTTATTTTCATACACACTTAAACAAAATATTTTAATTGAACTTGAAAAAAATCTTTATTCCATCTACTCACATTATTTTTTTTACACTTTTAAACATTTTGGGTTTAAAATTTATATTAATTCCTTTGTATTTTCTTTTTTCACTAATTAAATAATTCATTTACTTTTTAATGAAAAATTTTAAAATGAAGTGAAGTTAAAATATTTTAAATCATTATTTAATATCAAATATAAATACAGTTTTATTTATTTGAATTTATTTATTTATAATATGTCAAAAAATTCTAATATATTATTAATTAAATAATATATACAATTATACTGTGCATGGCATTAAAAAATTATAGTGAAATTAGTTATACTCGATAGCAGTGCGAGTTTGCAGGCAAAAACATGTGGTAACCAGAAACCGAGACATGTGTCCGATAATAAAGAGTGTTCTCTAGTTTTATGTCTCCAGCTATATTTTACTCCATCTTTACTTTAGTTGCGGTCCAAGGTTGTTCCATTGTAAATTAGATCCGTCGGTGAGGGGAAATTGTAAAGAATAAAGTAAATGAGATTTTTACTTCGAATAATATGTATGTTTTATTTTAAATTATTTTGAATTTAAATATCAAATCGATATGTATTATTTGTGTAAAATTTTTACTAAAAAATAAAAAAAATCAATTTTACAAGGAAAGTGAGAATATCCAATTTATAATATCTTTAAGATCGAGACTTTGATTTAAATCATGTTTTAATTTATTGGTTAAAAGTGTTGATCATATCCCAAAATCGTGAACTTGATTAGTAGATCAGTATAAAGAAAATATTTTGATTATCAATTATTTTTCACTTAATTGCGAATTAAAAGTCAACTATGTAATTAAAGAGATTAATTATCGTGTTTTACTTTTTTAAATCGCGACTTAAAAAGTCAATTATTTACGTAGTTAAAGAGATAAATTATTAATAATTATTTTTTTTATATATCTTAACTTTATATTTTACGAGTCGGTGAGTAATACTTTTCTTTAATGGCTGTAGTTAGGGTGTTAATTTGGTTAATACCAAATTGAACAATTAACTAAAATTCCGTTTATTTTAACCATTAACTTAATAATAGAATTACTGAATATTAATACACTACTAAAAAGTTACCCAAAAGTTTTTCTTATTTAAAATTTAAAATAAACTAACTAAACAATAACTTGCTTAAAACAAATTATTTAAAAAAATATTTTCTCACCTGTATAGTCGTTGATAAATTAAAGGAATTGAAACAATTTTGGTTATTTTAGTTGACTAACCAGTTAATGTACTAAATAAAAAATATAAATAAACCAATAAAAAGGGTATTCTGCGTCAAGTCCTTTTCTCTAAGCCTCCTTTCCCTTCTTTTCCTTAATTACACATCAAGGACAAAACGGGATTTTTCGCTGCTTTCATTCTTTTACCCTCATCTTTTTCCTAAAATTGCTTCAATTGCCATACCTTGATGATCGTGCCAGTAGAACGGGCCCTACACACTAATTCATCTAAATACCCTTCCCCTTTCCCTTAAACCAAAACAGAGACGTACCGTACTTACGCACTGATATCGAGGGTATTTCGGTCTTTTAAAAAACCCGCGCAATTCAGAAAAGGGGGGGAAAGAAAGGAGAAAAAGTAAAAACACAAAAAAGGACTCGTGTAAGCTCTGCTCGCGTGATGCGTGGTATAGTGTAAGTGATGACACGGCCAAAGAGCTTAAAAAACCCTTTCACTCGCTTCGAAAATGGCGGTTTCTTGGATTTCACTCATGATTTGTAGAGAAAATCCAACATTCAAACCCTAGCGATCTTTGTTTTTGGTTGATTTAGCTGTAAATTTATTCAGGTAAGATTCTTTTTGTCTTCTTCGTTGATTCTTCTACATTGCGTTATTTCAGAAGGTTGACGTTTTGATTCTTCTTTTTTTGATGATCACAGATAGCGCGCACGAGTGAGAGAGAGAGAGAGAGAGAGAGAGAGAGAGAGAGAGAGAGAGAGAGAGAGAGAGAGAAGAGATGGGAGAGATTCCGAAGGTATTGTACATAATGGTAGTGGACGAAGGCGAGAAGAAGGAGAAGGAGATGTCGTCGTTTCGGTACACGCGTCCCGTTCTTCAGAGTACTCTTCAGCTCATGGGATGCAAAGCTCGTCATGCTTTCAAGGTTTTCTCTCTTTCTTTCTTTTTTGAAATTTGATTTTCTTTTAAAGAAAACTTCAAGCAATTAGGTTGATTTCGCTTATTTATGGATTTTCATTTTATCCTCGATTTCTTTCTATTCGCAAAGTATTATCACGAGTTTACGATATAATAGAGTAAACTCTGGATGATTAGTTGATAGATCTGGAATGCTTATCACGTGTTCTATGAAATTTCTTTCCAAATTTACATTTTTTTTTAAAAATTCGGATTTAATGCTGAGTTAAACAGTTTCATAGTCGCGCTTTTTTTTTTTTTTGGCTTCTCTATTTATCCAGAAAAAAAAAACCAGCATCCTGTCGTTGTCATGGAATGTTAACGGAATATTTATCTCCTGGTTAGATTTTTAACTTCCTTTTTGTGTCTGCGCCTTTGAGATCTTTGCAAATGATCGAAACCCATATAGATGAAATCAGTTTGGATCAGTTTTATCTTTTCTGTTGGCACCTCTCTGTTGTGGATCTTGTAACACCATGTGGTCCCATCATCGTTTTCTGTATTTATTGTATTAGTGCATGTTATAGGTTTGATTTTCAGATTGTCTTTAATATCTGCTTCCTAGTGGGTGATAGAAATCTTCGCTTTCGTGTCCAGTGAGAGGTTGAGGCGAGAATTAACTTGGAGGCTTTTGCTAAATTAGATATATTTATTAAATTCTTGTATAATGTGGACTGCCCAGATTCTCTGTCGTGCTGTCACTTTTGGCATTATTATTCGTTTAGCGTCAATAATTTTATCGTTTGGAGTTTTTGCATGTCATTCCATATTTAATTCTCTAATCTAACATGATTGGTTTTTCTCTCATGTTTCTTTGATTGTTATGGCAAGTGGATCCTTTTGCTAAATGTATTCTTTGTATTTCTTACCAGATTAGCCAGAGTGTTTTTGAATTGATAAGAAGTGATCCATTTTACAAGTCTCTACATTATGAGGGAAACGAGACCTTAAATTCTGATAGTTTCAAAGGGAACTCTGAAAGGGAAGACGTTCGTCCCACCAATGGTAACTTTGGCGGAGCAGAGGCAGGCAGCTGTTTAGTCTCAGATAAAGATGATGGAAATAAGACCATACCATTTGAGTTGTACAAAAGACGTACCACGGTGGTTGTTAGAAGGGAAACTTTCTTGGATGTTGTCTGTGAAGCTCTGGCTGAATATAAGTATGTGGGTCCAAACCAGAGAGCTGACATGATTTTGGCAAGCAGGTATTGTGCAACTGTGACATCTTATACCTACCTGAAACTTTTGCAATGAAAATGGCCTGTAATTAATTGCTTGCATGTTGAATCTGCAAATATTCCTTCATTTTTTTTTCTGGTAATTTCATGGGGAGTTGTGGTAGCTTGTAGATTGGTAGTTCACATTTCTCTCGGATTCTCTTTATTTAACGTGACAAACTTTTCATAGAATTTATTTCAAGAGACTATCGAGACTTGAGTTTCTCCATCAAATTTTCAATTGTCTGTCAACTTTCTTCTTTTCCCTCCTTTTGGTGGTTTTGCCAACAAGATAGAGTTCATAATCCCAAGTATTCCATAAGTTTCTAATGTAAGGTGTATGCATATTTTACCTTTGATGCCTAGTGCAGGAAATTTGCATGTATGGTTTGGCATGGGTTTGTGATGGTTTTAGAACGGTCTTGTTCTATGTCCTTTGCTTGGGGGCTTCAAATTAGATGCAAAAACCTTCTTGTCTCCCCTTGTAACTGTATTTGGTCTTCACTGCAGAATACGAGAGAGGAAGGAATCTGTGACTGTGCTGTTGTGTGGCACTAGTGGTTGTGGCAAATCTACTTTGTCTGCTTTGCTGGTAGGTTGTGCTTTTCATGTTAATGTTGTGGCACTAGTGGTTGTAACTGCAATTACAAAATAGCTTATCTTTGGTAATGTCGTGCAGGGTGGTAGGTTGGGAATTACAACTGTGATTTCTACGGACTCTATTCGCCACATGATGAGGAGTTTTGCGGATGAGAAGGAAAATCCTCTACTGTGGGCTTCAACCTATCATGCTGGGGAGTGTTTGGATCCTGTGGCAGTTGCAGAAGCGAAGGCTAGAAAACAGGCAAAAAAGTTGGCAGGCATTGCTCAATCACTTCCCAAGGGTGAGGTAGCTGATGGTTCTTCAGCCAAGGGGGCCCATCCAATGGAGGGTAGTTCTGCTAGTACTGAATTGATCAGTTCCAAACAGATGGCAGTTGAAGGATTCAAGGCACAAAGTGAGATGGTAATAGACAGTCTAGACAGGTTGATTACTGCGTGGGAAGAGAGGAAAGAGTCTGTAGTTGTCGAGGGTGTTCACTTGAGCCTTAATTTTGTTGTAAGTATGCTTTTTTTGGGGGGTTTCCTACAGCAAATTGTTTTTGTCCCAAACTTACTTTATTCTCGTCTTAAATTGTGATCATGTACAGATGGGGCTTATGAAGAAACATCCCTCAATTATACCATTCATGATATATATTACAAATGAAGACAAACACTTGGAAAGATTTGCAGTTCGTGCGAAGTACATGACATTGGACCCTGCAAAAAATAAGTATGTAAAGTATATAAGGAATATTAGGACGATACAAGATTATCTATGTAAACGAGCTGACAAGCATTTGGTCCCCAAAATAAACAACACAAATGTCGACAGAAGTGTGGCAGCCATACATGCAACAGTTTTCAGTTGCCTCCGCAGGCGTGAAGCTGGGGAGTCACTTTATGATCCTATAACAAACACAGTTGCTGTGGTTGATGAGGAATACCGGAACCAGTGTGCTGCCAATTCACTGAGCTCCAAGGGTATGTTTCAGTTGATCCAGAGGAAGGGTTCTTGTAGGCAACTGATGGCCCTTCTTAACACTGATGGATCTGTAGCTAAAGCTTGGCCAGTTGAATCAATTGATAGCAATGGAAGGCCCATCTCTGGCTATGGAACTGAGGGTGGAATAGGCATTCCTTTATATGGACCTTTAAAAATTGGCAAAGCCGAACCTGTTAATCTTCAATTTGGTCACTTTGGAATTAGTGCCTGGCCTAGTGATGGTGGCACAAGTCGTGCTGGAAGTGTGGATGAGTCGAGATATGATGGGACTGAAAATAGCAGTAGATACCAATCTTCTTGCTGTAGCTCACCGAGGATGTCCGATGGTCCAGCAAAAGAGGTAGCCTGTTGCAATGTGATTTTCTTTTTCCAAGCACTCTTTATCTATGCTTTGGGTTATATGTTTAACATCTATACTTCAAAGTAGATGAAATGATAAGAAAAATATAAGTCACCGTTAGTTTAGTACTAATAGTGTGGATTTTTTTTAATGTATATAGTTATTCTGTGCTTGTTTTGCTGTTGGTTTATCTATTTTTCATCTTACAGCTTAAGGAGGAAAACTCAGTCTATGGCAGCGATGAAGAAGTTGATGATCAACCTGAGGTGGACACTGATGAGGATTTTAGTGATGATGGTGATAAAGAGGTCCATGAAGAGGTATGAACTTGTGTTAGACCCTACAATAGGTGTGTGTATGTATATATATAATTATCGCATTGAGTTTAGAGATTGAGTTGCAAACTACTATGCAATTATACCAAGAGGAGTCCATATCGGTTCATTGTTTGTGTTATGTGGAATATGTTTATGACATTGCTTATTGTTCGATTATCGTATCATAAGCTTGGCTCATTAATTTTTTTTTTTTTTTTATGAACGCTAGATGATCAAAATGGCATGAGATTCTGCTTTACAATTTGAATAGATTTTTGTTCTAACCCCGACTCTTTCATGCTTTATTTTGTGTAGGTTTTGCTCTAAATCTTCTTCATTTTCTGTTCCAACAGGTAGGTTCAGTTGATGAAGGCTCAACAAAGTCAGACGAAGAGTACGACGATTTGGCATTGCAAGATGGAATGAAGAATGGCTACAGCCCTGATGATGACGACGATAACGTGGTGATGTTTTCCGGGGACCAACAAGCAACTTCCTCAGAAGGGGATAAATATAACAAGAACTTGGACCTCTTCCTTAGAAGTATAAGAAAGCAGTTTTCTGAGCCGCTATGCTCCTACTCTTCCCTTCTCACGGAGAAGATCGAGAAGGGCAACGTTAAAATGCGAAAACGGTCTCTGAGTATTTCAGCCTTGGGGAATCGTGGATCAATAATAGGGGATCCCATACTTTCACGGGCACCTGAGAGATGGCAAAATAGTCTAGTTCATGGCATTTAGTTTATGTTTTTTTTTTTTTGGTTTATAAAGATGTGGCTTTGTCGTTAATTACCGGGTAATCTATCCCAAGTTCCTACCCTGCTCACTTTCTTCTCTCGTGCATAGTGGGCAAATGGCAATGAGCTTTGATGTTTTGGTTTTCTGATCAAATTTTGGGTCTAGGTTTCGAAGCTTGAGTTGGCCTGAGTAAATTAGTGTCAATAATTTGAATTATTCAATAATTTATAACCTGAATAACCAATAATTTGAATTAGAAAAGTACTCGAATCAGACATGATTCGAATTTAATTTAATTTAATTTGAGCAAGTAAATCGAAGTGGAGATAATACCAAATGCTCGTTGAATAAACTTGACTAGGAAAATTACTGAATTTAAAATTTGAATTTGTCTTCAAACTTTTCAGAACTATCACTTTTGTAATAAATTTTGGTTAAAAAGGTATTGGCTGGTATTTTATAAAAAAAAATTGTTTTAATTTTTTATTTATTTTATTTTTAAAATTTTTGTTATATGTAAAAAAATTAATTTTGTTGAGATGGGAAAGTTAATATCTATTAATTTTGTTGGTTTTGTTGACGGAATGTTGCCTCAATGATTTAAAAAAATTTAAAAATATAAAAATTCCAAAAATGTTCAAAAATAAAAATTATCAGAAAGATAAATAAATTCAAATTATTAAAAAGCATAAGTTACTAGGAATTTTAGAATTTATTTAATAATAAAAATTATTCTATAATAGTTAGATTTTCTTTATGAAGTTGTAATTAATTGTTGATGTGATATATACGTGAATTGTTATGTCAGTATTGTTAATTTTTCCATTTATTTCAAGATTTTTTGAAAAACAATTAGTTTAAGAGTTACAAAGGACAAAAAATTAAATAAAAAATTAAAATAATTTTATTCAGAAGTTGAAGAGTTAAATAATTTAGTATGCCAAAAAAATTAATGGCGTTAAAAAAAATAGCACCTGAAAACGTATCATGTGGTATTCATTTGCACATAATAATTAATAACGGGTCATGTGATATTTCTTTACACACAGTAATTAATTGACATGATATTTATTAAAGAATTTTAAAATTAAATGTTTAAAGATCTATTAAATTAAAAAGAATAAAAGAATTTTACGGTATATAAATTATGTAAAAGGCACAAAACATTATATAAAATATAAAAATTCAGAAATCTAAAAATGTAAAAGTATATTAAATTCATAAAATTAAAAAAAATTCTAATATATAAATTATATATTAAAAAATCATAAAGACAACATATAAAATGTAAATAATTCAAAAATGAAGAAAAAAAGAAAATTCTAAAATTAAAAATCCACATATTAAAACGTCAAAAACTAGTCAACTTTTAAAAAATTACAAAAAAGTGTAAAAAAAATTAAAATACATATTTAAAAAACTCAAAAAATAATATTATATTTAATATTTAAAAAAAATTAAAATAATATATATATATATATATATATAATCATTTCAAACTCAAATAAGTCTCTTCCAACTCAAAATTAACCCTAAACTCAATACAATTCAGAAAAAAAAATTGAAATTGAAATTAAGCCCACCCAAAAATCAATCCAATTCCATGTGCAAGGGTGTTTAATTAGTTGGTCCAAATTATCCAAACAAAAAGTAGGTCACCATTTTTGCTCTCACGTCATCTGAAATCATGAAATGGCATCATTGTTTTGCGAATTGAGTGGATTTTAAATATAATTAACATATAAAAAAAAATGGTATGAAATAGAGATATTGCATCTTTTTAATAATGTAATATTATGTTAGTATTTTTATTTTGAATTTTAAAATTTTTATTTGGTTTTGATTTTTTTCATGATGAAAATGTTGATATAGTATTAAACTATTGAAAAATAGATACAAATAACATGACATTCTTGTTTCATACAATTCTTTTTCAGTTAAGATAAGTCCCCCAAAATTAATGGATCTGATGGTTTGTTAAAAAGCTAAATATATTTTTTTGGTACTTATAGTTATTTTTTTAAAAATTAATATCTATATGTTTGGCTTCCATTACACAAAATGACATATAATAATGTTAACTTTTCATATTGTTCAATAAATATTTTACACAAGGTGAGTCCCATATTTGACGTGTGATGACGAAGACGTTACAATGATATCACATTAAAAATTCAAAAAAATAGAAATTAAAAATATTTTTATAATGTTTCATTAAAAATAAATAAAATATAAAACATTATAATTTTCACAAGATTTTATAAAAAAAGAGTATAATTTTTTAAATAAAACAAATTTATAGAAATAAAATGTTTTTATAATAATTTTATAAAAGATTAAATGAAAATCATGAAAATATTATGGGGTGAGTTAATTTTTTACAATTTATTATGCAAACAAAAATATAATTTTTATATAAAATATATTTTTTAATTATTATACTTTTTAATTTTCGGATCATCGTTATATGTCAAATATTCATTGCACCGTATAAAAAAGTTAACACTACTCTAGGTGCCATTTTATGTAAAAGGATCCAAACATAGGTATCAATTTGAATAAAAAAACATAGGTACCGAAATGAACATAGAAGTCACATAGGTACCAAAAAAGTATATTTACCTTTCTTAGAAAAATACAATGATAAATTTAGCTCTTAACCATTATCTATTTATTTTTTTATCATTTTGGTACTCAAACCTACAATTTTGTCAAATTGCTTTTTTTTTTTTAAATGTAAAAGTTGATTGAACTGTAAAAAAAAAAAATTAATAGTACTAATATGCAAACTTTTCCATCTAAAAAAGCAATTTAACTAAATTTTAAAAGTTAAAAGACCAAATAGTAAAAGTAATAAAGGTTAAAGGTTAAATTTATTATTATACCAAAGTTTCCATATTTGATCTCTTGTGATTGTATAGTGACCAGTTAAATATCAGCACTCAACCACCATAACTGCACCCTTCAAATGCGTTCTTATTGATTTACTGACCACGATTAAACATATCATGTCGAAGACCAATGGCAGGTCCTTCACTTCGCATGTCTGCCACGTGAACACCCATAGGTTCTATCAGATGAAACTACAATTACAACATTAGGGGACCATTATTTATCTTTTTTGTCTTTTGGGTCCACTCAAACCAAAGCCTTGGTTTTTCTATAATTTTGCAGGGGGAATCCATTTTTTGCTTTAATTCTATAATTTTGGTTTTTCGTATGCATGACATTTATACCATAGCGGCTTCTTCGCCCTTACAAATACAATAATTTTGGTGATAACTCAATTTTGGGATGCCTTTTGATATTTAAAAAAAGAAAAAAAAGAAAAAAGAGAAACAGGAGCGGATGAGGATCTTTCTAGAATATTTATACTTATTGTTTGAGTTGTCCGGTGTATGACCATTGGTTGCTTGCTTGATCATGCAAGTGAGCTTGTTTAAGCATGTTTCAACGATGTTACAATGGCATCATACCAACTGAACTAATGCATATGTTAGCAGCGGTTAACACATCAAATTCCATTACCATGTGATAACTATATAGGTTTTTGTCTTTGACAGCCCAAACATAAGACTCATGTAGTACAGTACACAAATAAAAAATATATATATGTGTGTGTGTTGATACCAGGGAGTGGTTGAAGACGGTTGACACAGTTGTGCTGGAAGTTGTAGAAAGGTGAAATCTGAGGGAAATTCGGTAGAGTAACAACAACGGAAGTCTCTTGTCAGTGGTTCTTAGCTAAGGGGAAGTTATAGGTTTGATGTGGTGGTGGAGGAGCCAGATGTCAAGGTTCTTGCAGAAAGCTGCTAAGTCATGACTGATCTTCAGCACGTGTGCTTAGAGTTTATGGAAGGTCTTGTCTTCATAGACTATATTCTAAGTAAATCTTTGATGGAAGTTGGCGAGGTTCCTTCATGATGGGTGAACCTCTATCGGTCAAGGGGTTGACTCCAAACAAAATAAAACTCATAGTAACAATATTTGATTAATTAAACCTACCTGCAAAAACGTAATGTCCAGCAATTCATTATTAAGACAAGGATCAAAGCAGTGTATATCAGTATATATGTATAGGTGCATAAGTTTAGGAGAAACAAGTGGATACGTGTACAACTGCACAAGTGTGTACTAGCTGGAACCAGTACATATTCATGCATCCATGGCTATCTATCTTTTGAAGTAACAGAGAAAATCTTGAATGGGGACCGTCAATCTCAATGATGCAGAGACTTCAATTTTCTAATATCCATTCATCTATTTATACTTCACCTTTTTAACACTAAAGGATCAAGCAATTACTAAATACATCAATCAACCCCCTTTGCAGATATTTTGTAAACTAGTCTGCTAGTGCATGAAATATTCAACAGTATATAAGAAGGCCTATAAGCAAACTGAAGAGAAGAACCGCATACATACATACATATATATCTTCTCTTCCACATTGAAGTTTCCAATATTCAACAATATCTACTAATTTCCAGAACCAAAGAACTTGCAGTAACCTATTCATCTGAATATCTAAAAAAACCCCATTTCTCTCACCTCCAACTCCAAAGCACTCTCATGGGATGGAAACATCAGCAAACCACCTTGTTGGCTTTAGTAAAAGCTCATTGCATCTGCAATGTACAAGTATAACACAACAAAGCACTTTTTTTAAGACACTATTACCTTACCCTGCAATGTAAAAAAAAAAAGAACAAATAAAACATTACTTATGGAGATATTCAGATACCCTTTATTATTATTATTAAAGAATAATACCCCCAAACATCAACATTGAAGTATGAATATATGCATCAAATATATTTATATATATATATACACATACCACCTGACAACAACAGAGAGTCTTCTCCCATCTTGTCCTTGCTGATGCTGTGAAAGTGCAAAGTGGGTAACTTTAAACTGAGAAAAAAAGGGGAAAAGATTAAAGGGTCTTTTTTTCCCTCTCTTTTCCGTAGTCGTTTATTGCCGGTGCAGCATCATCAAGATTCTCAATTTCAAAGTACTTTTGAAACAAAAAGTTATCAAATTTCAATTTTTGTATCTAAGTATTTGAGTTTGGGTGTGAGTATTGAATATGTATATTGAGTTTTGGTGTGAGTATTGAGTATGTACATGTGTCTATATGATTAGTTTTTCTATATTTTTCTATACATTTGAAGGACCTTTGGAGGTCATATTCTCATATTGGTGTATCGTACACCAGCATCAAACACGAAAAAAACAAAGAGGCTGAGCAAGATAATTTTTCATCACCTCCATGCATTTGCATGTTCAGCTTGATGATGCTACACTCGGAAAAAAGTACCTATTATTTTCTTTTCCTTTTATGAACTAAGAGAAAAACCCTTAATGCATGTAGCAGAGAATAAAAGAATAAAAGCTTAGAAAGCGATTGAGGGCTTATATATATATCCATAAATTTCTAGATTGGATTATCATTTTCATGACTGAAGGAAGCAAATTTTAGAAACTATGAACTGAATATAGATAGATAAAATGTTTTAAGGGTCCACTAACAATATTAAAAAAATAATGGCCAATGGCAGTGTCCCATAATTCCCAGTTCCTACACCATTTATGATCTTGAAAGCTTCCAATATTCAACAATATCTACTAATTCTTTAAGACAAAAATCCACTTGGAAGAATCCCCTTAAAATTTCCATTTGAAGACAAAGATATGGAGGAAAGAACCAATTCGCAGTAACCTATTTATTTTATATCATCAAATTCCATAAAGAAACAAAACCTAAAACTACTCATTTCTCTGTAAGAGTGCTTCTTTGCCTATCTGCAATGCAAAAACCATTAATGAAATAATAGGAATAAAATAATCAAAGATCTACAAAATACCAACAAATGGATCTAGTTTCCTTCAATATAGCATCAACATACATAAACACAACAAAGTCTCTCAATATAGCTTCATATGTTAAAGTACCCAATATTTCCACTACAGCAATATATTTGGCTCTGAAGAATAATTACAGATCTGGATCTGCAACTAGTCCTTTAAAAACAGCTAACTAGATACCCTTTATTTATTAAAGATTAATACCCCAAAACTAACATTGAAGTATGTCCACTTGTCTACATGTATCATATATATGTATATGTATATACTCACCTGACAACAACAGAAAAAAAAAGTGCCTTTTTTCTCATCTTGTTCTTGTTGATGTTGTGAAGTGGCGAAAACTGTATCCTTTGAAACTGAGGAGAAAGAAAACAGGAATTAAAGGGTTCTTTTCTTTTAATCTCTTTTGTGTAGTCGTTTATTGCCGATGCAGCATCATCAAGATTCTCAGTTTCAAAAAACTTTTAGCAATATAATTTGCATGTGAATCTTGATGGTGCTACACCTGCAAACAACGACTGTCAATCTATCTACTTATCCAAATATCCCCATGCACATACACACATATTATATACAATTTTGGGATTTATATAAAAGGAGAGGAAATAAAAGAAGAAGAAGATTAAAAATTTGAGTATGACCCCAAAGAGCCTAAAATCATGGAAAAGCTACTTCAAGAAAAAAAAGAATAAAGAAAATTAAACAGGAAAAAGATTTTTTACATATAAATTCTTGGAAGAAAATATGTTCGTACTCTTAGCATCAAAGAGGGGGCAGCTGGCTAGGACCAGCTGATCTGGCTTATTACCAGTGGCTGAAACATAAAGTTGATTACGTGAGATCTACCCAACAAGAATCTAACCAGTGGAGACTACTCATCTTTATAACAAAAACAACAACAAAAACCCTACTAATTTCCTTCCTTTTATGAACTTAAAAAAAAAAAGGAAAAAGAGTTCCTATGAATTAAACTGGCAAAAATATGATGAGAAGCTAAGCTGATTGTATCAAAAATCTTATGAAACTCTGATTTCTCTTTGATAATGGAAAAAACCCCATGTTGAAAAGTAGATTTATTGACATAGAGCTTGAACAAAAAGAACCAAATCCCTTGGGGGAAAAAAGAACATTAAAACTAGCAAGAAAGATATGAAAAAAAGCTACTAGAGAAGAAAGGAAACGATATGAATATTATATGTATATTTATGAATATATATACATATATATAGCAAAGATGAGATCTAAATCCAACAGCGGGAAAGGGTTTGGAGATTTGTAAAGTGAAGAAAAAGAAATAAGATAAAGGACAAAGAGAGAGGGTTTGGATTTCATTTTCAAAGGGGGGATTGTAAGTAGTGACACAGAGATAGGTTAATTTATATTGCAGGTCTCCAATTTTAATTAGGGCTTGGAGTGTCACTTTATGTGTGATTTTTATAAATTTATTTTAGCAATAATTACTTAATTTACTTGAGATTAATTAGTTGATGAGTTAATTTATTCGAATGATTGCTTTTAATTAGATTTTTTATATAATAAAAAAATAATTAGGGATTTAAATGAAATTAGTTGTAAATTTTATTTGGGTTCTTTTACAAATTTGTGGGTTTTTTATTGGTTGATGCTTAGCTGTATAGTACGCAGCACTCATGTTTGCTGCAGTTACACATCGCCATCTTCCTCAAGAGTCTGTCTAGCCCTAGTTTTTATCTGCTGCACAAATAATAGCAATTTTTCTTAAATAAAAATAAAAATATGCTAACTTAAAAAAAAAAAGTAGATGGTTATAAAAATTAAATTTATTATTTTTTATGAGAAAAAGTTTAAGTGAGTGAAGGCTACTCAATTCAAGATTAGGGTATATCATCCATCAAATGAGATTATTGATAAAACTCGAACCCTAATACTTACCAAAGCGCTAAATGAGATTACTAGTAAAACTTGAACTTTGACGGTCGTCAAAGTATCAATGAGTACCCGATCAACTACAGTAACATGAACCCTTCTCGATCACCTACTAAATAAAATTACTAATGAAACTCGAATTCTAATACTTAATAAAGTACTAATTATCACTCAATAAATTAAATTAATAAATCTATTAAATATATTTAAAAATAAAGAAACAGTAATAAATAAAAAAACAAAATGAGGTATCAATAGTCTTTTAGAACTGTAACGGATGAAAAAAAAAAAACCCAAAACAGGGTGGCCATTGACTTGGAAATAGAAGATGATCAGAATGATCATTGCCTCCTCCATTCATTTTCTTGAAAACGAAATTCAAGAATTTGATTCCAAAATGGCTCACCAATGGAAACAAATAACAATGAATACAGACCCATTGATTGTTTGCAATGAAAAATTGTCTCATGAATCAAGCTTTTGGAATCAAAAGACTTTATCAATCATGCTGTTTTTGAGAGTTTAACTTATGAGTTGTTTTGTAAGCCCTTAAAATTTATGGGTATGATTTGCATGTTTAAATATTTGTTGGTGCTAAATTATAGAATAAAAGTTTTAAGTTTCTATATATTTCATACCTTTCAAACTTAGCCTTCCAACTTTTATATTTAAGAATTTAGCCTTCCAACGTTGAAAATATTGATACGGCCTTGTTTGAAAGAAAGATAAACTCATTTTAAACCATCATCATAAAAGGAAATTTTTGTTGGAATAGTCTTCTTTAAGAGAAAATGATGTCATTATTGTAATCAAATTATTTAACAGTATTGATTATTTAAATTAACTAATGATATTATAAAAGTAGAGGGACTAAATTATCTAAACAATTAAATATATGGTTTAAATCCCAGTTTTAGCATAGTATAAAGACAAAAATTAAAATTTGACCGTTGTCTTACAAGGTAAAAGAAAAACTAACGCAAATTCAAAAGATGTGTGAATTTGTAAGACTTAAGGCATTTAAATTATATATAGCCACTTTAAATATAATAGAATAAACAAAACTAAAAATTAATATTTTCTAATAATGTAAAGAAAGAAAAAGAAGCATTTACGTAGCAGCAAAATGAAATCCTAACAATAACGCGATTAACATAACTCGAACTCAAATTACACTTGAGGCATTAAAAATCTTGATCATCAGGCCAACACGAGTTTCACTTAAATTAAGCTTTTAACCTTTTACTTATACTAATTATTCCATAAAAACACTTTTTACTTATACTTAAATAATGTTTAACATTAATTAATTAGTACTTAAATAAATCAATATTTAATATAAGACCATAAATGGTGTTGTGTAAATCCAAGAAATTCAACACTCATTTTTCTGAAACTGTAAATAATAATAAAACTTTTGGCTGAGAAAATTTCGAAGCAAAAATTACAATAATGATGTCACTGACAGGTTTGCAGCCAACTAATTACATGGTACCTAACGCATCCACATAACATGCACGATATGTAAGAAAATTATAGACTTTATTTACTAGTTGGTCCGTAAATTATATTTATTTTCCATTTTAGTATTTAATTTTTTTTTGTTCTAGATATTTGAAATATTATTTTTATTTTATTCAACTCCAAAAGTTTTCGGTGTCTAATAAGAATGTACCACATGTCATGTTATTTTTGAAAAATTTCAGTAAATTGAAATGAAAATGATTATTGTTTATCAAAGTGGAAAACATGCCGAAATGAAAATTTTGGTATAGTTGAAAGGCGAAAACATGAATTAAGCCAAAATTATATTAAAAGGGAATAATTTATAGAAGCTTTATACAGATAAAGGAGTAGTACAAGTTGAACCGACGAGGATGACAACAACAATATCATTCAATTACTTGCTAGCTAGAGTACCACAACAGAGACTTAGCAACACATTCCACCTACTAGACAATCACATCAGAAATTAAAGACACAACCATAAAGGATCCATGGAAGCAGGGTTTTCGACAACTAAATTATGCAATGAAATTTTGTGTGGTTGTGTAATAGGTTGTATAAATTGGAGTATTTGCAATGATTTTGAAATGTTGCTGTTGAATTTAACTTTTAAGATACTAATTTCATTAGTTGTGAATTTTTAATTTTATAATGATATAATAAATTGTTATTAAATATTATAGTGTTAGCAACATTTTAATGTTGTTATGTAATTTAATTTTTTGCTTATTAATTGCAACCTACGATTTATCATTGTGAATTTTTAATAAATTATGTAATGGAAAAATAAGTTGTTCTCAAATGTTAAAATATTAGAATCAACCTTAAAACGTGGTTACATAATTTAATTTTTTACTTATTAATTACAATAATACAATTTATCATTGTGATACTTTATAAAATATGTAATGATAAAATAAGATACTGTTAAATGTTAAAATATTACTCATATTAATTTCTAGGTTATTAATCATAATAATACAATTTATCATTCCAAATTGTTAATAAAATGCATAGCACACCAAAATAAGTTGCTGGTAAAAAGTTTTTTGTAATTAGCAACAAATTTAAAATGTGTTTTGGAACCTGCTAATTGCTTAAAAACAATTGATTGGATGAAAGTGTCTACTGTAGTCGTCATTTCAGTTGTCATTGTGAGAAAAAGTAAGTAAACACATGATTATTTATACAGTTCGATTTTCTTATGCCTGCAGAGCCTAGCTTAGAGAGTAATTCCATTACCTTTAATCCACATTAAAACAAGTAAATCAAACTCTATCACTCTTCAAGTATAGAGGCCTCACTTTTGTACTTGAATACAAGAACACGAATACAAGAACACTCACTTCTAAATTCTCAGGCCGTAAAAATAGTCTATTTACTCTTCAAATGCGCTCACAAAATAAGTTCCTCAACGAACAATAAAGTACTCTCTTATGCTCTCACACAGAACCTTTTATAGTTTCTCGATATATAAGTTTTCAAGACTTTCTAACATACTAGTAATCAATTACAATACTACCACTTAATAATAAGCGTTATAAAATAGTAAAAATAATATACTAATAAAATCTAATGTAAAGTGAACTAATGAAGATTCATTCTCCAGAGAAATTTTCAATGTGATCCTAATTGGTCCTCCACAATCCAAGGGGTTTAATTGTTTGATCCAAACCAATTCAATCTTCAAGGATAATTAATTTAAATGGATTGGTCTTTAAAGTCGAGCTTCCATATATCCACTAAATCAACACAGTTCAAGGCTCAAAGATTTTCTTTTAATAAACTGCAAATTCCAAATATGGCAAGATGTTGGACTCTCACAAGAAGTGGCCACTTACAGCTAAAAATCAGCGGACCAGTTCAAAACTTACCTCAATTACAATAGTACAATTTCTCAATATAAAATCTTAATCAAATATGTAATAATTAAATAAATTATTGGTAAATGTTATTATATTAACAACTCTAAAATGTTGTTACAACTAATACAATTTATTGTTGTGAGTTGTTAATCAAATATGCAACAACAGGATTAGCTCCAATTAACAACAAAATATTTAGGTTGGGTTTTGAAAAATTCAAAATTGATACAGTAATTATTTAATGGAGTTGGAGTTGACTTGAAGTAGGCTTCTATGATGTCCATTTTGCAGGCATTGCATAATTTTATTTGTTTCTTTTAGCTTTATCTCCCCGACTGAGCAAAAGTGCTTGAATTAATCCTTGGCTTAGAGTGATAACCACTCATTACTTCCATATTTGTATCATAGTATATATAAAAGGATTGACCCCTATATAAAAGGGATCAATCCATTTTCCATACAACGTGAGTTTTTTTTAATTTTAAAGTATTTATATTTTAATTTCAGGTTCCTCAAATTACTTTCTTCCATAAAAATCATTTCTTATTTTACCAACAATAAAGTTTCCCTATCCTCTTTTCCACTATCCTCAATAAAATTTATACCCACATAGTTTTCTTCTAATTTCATATATATATATATATATATATGGCTAAAAGGGGTATATAAGCCCCTTAACTTGATAAAAAATCAATTAAGTTTATCTGCAAAAAAATACACTCAATTAAACCCTTAAACTTTCAAATAACATTAATTAAGCTTTGTCAAAAAAAATAAAATATTAATTAAGCCCTTTAACCAACTTTTTTTTTTTCGTTTTTGATAGTTAAAGGGCTAATGTTGCCGTTAACGGTGCTAGCGTGTAATGCCACGTTAATTGCCACGTCAACAAAAATAAAAATTTAATTTTTTTAAAATGATTTTTTTTGAAATTATTTAAAAAATTTTAATGGAATGAACCGGGACAAGCATTTGTCAAGGTTCATTTCAAACTTAAAAATTTTTAAAATTATAAAAAATTAATTCTTTTTACAAAGAATTAATTTTTTTAAATTTTTTATAAAATTTTAAAATATTATTAAAATTTATAAAAATACTAAATAAAACTCAAGTTTTCAAAAAATTGATTAAAAAAACTTAAAAGTAAAGTTCAGAATGAATTTTGACAAATTGTTATCCAAATTCATTCAAGACAATTTTTCTAAATTATAAAAAGTTAAAAAATATAAAAAATATTTTTTTGTTTTAAAAATATCATATGTGTATTAATATTTTAATTCTATTGGTACCTTTTAGGCTATATAAAAAGTAAATAATATCTTAGAAATAAATATATATAAATAAATTTTAATTTTATTAATCGTATATGCAAAGTTTTTTTAATTTAAAGTGCGAATATATCCTACTATTTGAACTTGAGGTTACACACGTGAGAAAATAATTGATACACCAGATTATACACGTAAGAAAATAATTGATGCACATATTTTATTTGGTTACAGTCACATTTTTAAAAAAACTTTACACGTACGATTAATAAAATTATATTTATATGTTTATTTTTCTAAAAGATATATTTATTTTTTTATATATTCTAAAAGGTATCAATAGAATTAAAACGTTGATAAACATCTCATATTTTTAAAGAAAAATATTTTCTAAACTTTATATAATTTAAAAAAATTATCTTGAATGATGAATTTGGATAACCATATGTCCAGATTTTGTCAGGACTTTAACTTTTAAATGATTTTTATAGTTTTTGAACTTTTTAAGTTTTATTTAATAATTTTTTGAAGTTTAATAATGTTTTAAAAATTTATAAAATTTGAGTGACTAGAATAAAAAATTGAAGAATAAGTGAGAAAATGGAGAGAATTTTTTTTCATGAGAATAGCAAAGCTATTGTAAAAATGAAACTAATTTTAATCGTTCCTTTCTTTGAGTTTTTGCTTATCGATCTATTTGCTATCATGCCTTTAGGCTATTATCCTTTTAAGACGTCCTCTTAGTTCCAATTCTAATCCCTACCTTTTAAACATTCACCCCACTAGTTTTCTTTTCCTTACAAAATAGTGCATACTTCAAAATTCTAATTTCCTAGTTCTATTCAATTTAATGACATTTAATAAATACAATTCAATTATATCGGGTCATAAAAAAACTCGATACCCATTCTCAAAAACCTCTTAGTTTAACTTCGTGAAACGACTCTGATTTATAACTATGGCACACTTATGAATTTTTCCAACTCCAAAAGGTTTTAATTCATTACACCATTTCCAATAATGAGCGCTTGCAAGGTATGGTGTAGTTTACCCCTCGCAAAAGGGAAGCAACAAATAATAAGTATCACGGTGAGCAATTTCCACCTTGACAAGCACATGTACACCTTTATTAAGAAAAGTTCAAAAGGGAGCTTAATTTCCCAATTAGATGGTATACCCCAAGTAGTGAGTGTTTTGGCAAGATTCCAAACCTAGAGAACATGTTCAAGAAAGCTTAGTATACTCTTTATAAATGGGGTCACCCATTGGTATACCCCAAGTGGCGAGTGTTTTGGCAAGATTCCAAACCTAGAGAACATGTTCAAGAAAGCCTAGTATAAGTTATAAATGGGGTCACCCATTGAAAATAGAAGGATTGATGATTGTGGAGAAGGTTTGGAAATATTATTTAAAAGAAAAGAGCCCTAATGGCTTTAAGACAAATAACCTCAAGCGAGGTATTGATATCAATGACCTGGTGACATGAGAGGAGGCATGATTGTGAGGTGCTAAGTATGAGTTGGGAATTTTGTTTGGAAAAATAGAAAGGCCTAAGAATTTTCTTTACACACATTGTAAGTGTCATAAACGTGAGAAGTGTCATAAACGTGAGTAGCGCCATAGAAATTCTTCCAATGAATATGATTCACTGTTGACATTGATGTTATTGCTCATGTAGGCCTTGCTGGAGCTCGTGGTGTTGTGATAGAAGTAGTTGGACACGAGGTCCCTTTCTAAAAAAAATTATAGCGAGTCATTCCAACATCCTTGGGATATACTTAATTACCTTGAATGATGAAGAGGTTTTGGACATTCATGATTTTAATAACACTTTGGATTTTTATGAACTTAGGAGAAACTAAGGTCTTGACACAAATAGTTCTAGTGTGTGTCAAAATTTAATGGTTTACAGGTTCTTCATTCTTTGGCTAACCAAGTTTATTCTTTGTTGTTGGAGGAAGTTCATCAGTAGAGGCTTTTTAGAAGACCTTGAATCAGAAGGCAACTTGGATATTCTTACTCTAGCAAAAAGAATTTTAAGAGAGAAATGATCCAAGAATGCTAGCCCAAGTGCTGGAGAAGACCTTCCAAATAAACAAAAGGTCATTGCAAGTATAGGGAGCCATGCATACTCTAGCAAAGACCCTACTTGAGAGAGGAGAGGGTTTTCTCAAGAAACCATTGAGTCTCTTCAACAAGACAAGAGAGATTCTCACTAAAAAAGGATAAGGCTCGCAAATCAAACGAGAAGCCTCTTTAGAGAAAGGAAGAGGCTTGCCAAAAATGAGATGACCTCCGTGGAAGTCATTGTTAAGGGATTTTTGATCCTTCAAGAGAAGTCTTTAAAGTCTCGTCTGTTTGGAGCCAGTGGATCCCTCAACATGTTTGGTATTGTCCTCGGTAGGGGTTTTGTAATAGCCTGATTTTCAGTGGTGACGGAGCAGTGGTTTTGGGACCACAAATTTCGTCGTGTCGACTCGTAATTATTATTTTTAGAATATTTATAGATTTATTAAATCCGTATTAAAATTTGGTTTATAAATATTAACGTTTAGATAGTTAATTAAAGAAAAAGGACTAAATTGAAAAGTATGCAAAAGTTAATAATTAGTTCAATTAAATGGTTAAATAGCTTAGTAATTACATGAGGAGGGACCAATATAATAATTAGTCCATAATGGATAGTGTTGGACGGCAAGAGAAATTAAAATGATAGATTAATAAGATTTTAATGGCTAATTATAAATAAATAGGTATTAAATAAAACAAATTAGAAGAAATAAGTCTTTCTTTTTCATTTCTTCTTATGCCATTGTCGAAACACCATTGAAATAGCTTGGAGAATCGGTTGAGTATAGAAGCTTGCATGTGAGTTCAATTCTTACCCGTTTCTTGTAATTTTTATGTTTTTGAGATCATTGCAACTAGGTCCAGCTAGCCCGTACCTTCGTTTTCAATTCTATTAAAAATTTTGGAAGTTTCCATTAATTAATATTGAATTTTTTTGATGAATATTATGTATTTTGAGTCTTATTATGCTATTTGATGAATTTGTAAAGAGATTTTTGTTAAATCTTGATTTTAGGATTAAATTGTGAAAATGTAAAAATATTAGGGTTTGATAGTGAATTTTAGGTTTATTAGGGGATTTTTGAGGGCCTAGAATATTTGGATAAATTATTTATTTGAGAAAATTAGTTAATTTGATGAATTAACTAATTAAGGGATTAAATTGTAAAAATTATAAAAGTTTAGGGTAATTGTACAAATTTGAAAAATAAAAGGGTATTAATTGTAACACCCCAAACCCGGCCTAGAAGTTAAGCCCGAATCTGGTGTGTCACATGGAAGTTTTTTTTTTTTTCAAACCATCTTTGAGATTGTTAAAAACTTGTTTGAGAATTACAGCATCTTTGTTAAAACCCAAAACACTTAAGCAATTGTCATTTACTTGAAAACGTAATTATCTTTAAAAACCTTTTTGGTTGTGAAAATATATTTGAAATAAACAATTTACGAAAATGGGACGTTTGGGAATAGAGTTGCAGAAGCATTTTGAAAGAAAATCCGAGGCCTGATTACAACATTTAACCCAAAATAGTAGAGTAATAAAATAAACAAGAAAGAAGTCTGAAGTCCAAATAAACCATTTCTGAAGTATGGTCTCCATCGAGTCATCCAAGGCCCAAGTCCACCTCACTGAGCATTACCTGAAAAGGTTAAGAGAAAGGGGGGTGAGTTACAAGAACTTAGTGTGTAATCCCCTTACCATCATCCACTGGGTCGGAACACACATAGCAATATTTTGGGCCTAAGCCCATTTACAATTATAACATAATAACATGTATATAATATGCATATGATATGCAAATCCCAAACTAAACCTAATTTCCATCCGCTACACACCACCCGTACCAACCAGCACACTTGTGGGGATCAAGTCAACCCACCCCGCCAACACACCAATCGCAGGCATAAAGCCATTTAAAATGTTTGTGGCAGAGCCACCGAACTAGATTGTGGCAGAGTCACCGAACTAGATTGTGGCAGAGCCACCGAACTGGATTGTGACAGAGTCACCGAACTAGATTGTGGCAGAGCCACTAGCACTTCTCTTCAATTTTATCCCAACCCATGCAATCATGTATGCATATACAAAGCATAACAGTATTCATAGAACAATTTCATCATAAGGCCCATAATACAAGTTGGCCCATTAAGTAATCTAGCAATTTGGCCCATTAATCAATCTTAACAATTTGGCCCATTAATCGATCTAGCAAATTTTGGCCCATTAATCGATCTAGCAAATTTTTTTTATTTTGGCCCATTAATCGATCTAGCAAATTTTTTTTGGCCCATTAATCGATCTAGCAAATTTTGGCCCATTAATCGATCTAGCAAATTTTGGCCCATTTAGCAAAATATCAGATTGGCCCATTTATCAAAATATCAGATTGGCCCATTTCAAAATATCAGATTGGCCCATTTAGCAAAATATCAGATTGGCCCATTTATCAAAATATCATATTGGCCCGTATATCAGATTGGCCCATTTAGCAAAATATCAGATTGGCCCATTTATCAAAATATCATATTGGCCCGTTTATCAAAATATCAGATTGGCCCATTCATCAAAATATCAGATTGGCCCATTTATCAAAATATCATATTGACCCATTTATCAAAATAATTCATATGGCCCAAAATATCATTTTTTAACAAAATAACCCATTAAGGGCAAATTCGTAATTCCCACAACCTTAATACCGGTTTCATGCATTTACACAAAAAGTGTTATTATACCGTATTTTTCGATTTTACAAATTTTACGATTTATTCTAATGCATACGGTATAATATCTAACCCATGAGATAAGTGTGAAATTACACACTCTGGCCCATATCACAGATATCAAACTGCCCATATATCAAATATCACATTTGGCCCATAAAGGGTATTTTCGTAATTCGGTCCATAGGGACATTTCATAATTCGGCCCATTAGGGGCATTTTCGTAATTCTGCCCGTAATGGCATTTTCATAATTCGGTAATCGTACCCACTAAGGGTAATTCGATAATTTACTCTCTAAGGGAAATTTAGAAATTTTACCCACCAAGGGTAATTCGGTAATTTACTCTCTAAGGTAATTTAGAAATTTTACCCACCAAGGGTAATTCGGTAATTTACCTTCCAAAGGTAAATTCGGTAATTTACCCTCCAAGGGTAATTCGGTAATTTACTCTCTAAGGGAAATTCAGAAATTTTACCCACCAAGGGAAATTCGGTAATTGACCTTCCAAAGGTAAATTCGGTAATTTACCCTCCAAGGGTAATTCGGTAATTTACCTTCCAAAGGTAAATTCGGTAATTTACCCTCCAAGAGTATTTCGGTAATTTTGCAACCCAGAGGTATTTCAGTAATTTACCCTCTAAGGGTATTTCAGTAATTTTGCAACCTAGGGGTATTTTGGTAATTTACCCTCCAAGGGTATTTCAGTAATTTCGCAACCCAAGGTATTTCGGTAATTTACCCTCTAAGGGTATTTCAGTGATTTCGCAACCCAGGGTATTTTGGTAATTTACCCTCTAAGGGTATTTCAGTAATTTCGCAACCCAGGGTATTTCGGTAATTTACCCTCTAAGGGTATTCCAGTAATTTCGCAACCCAACGTATTTTGGTAATTTACCCTCTAAGGGTATTTCGGTAGTTTTACCCACCAAGGGTAATTCAATAATTTACCTTCCAAGGGTAAATTCGGTAGTTTTACCCACCAAGGGTAATTCGGTAATTTACCTTCCAAGGGTAAATTCGGTAGTTTTACCCACCAAGGGTAATGCGGTAATTTACCCTCCAAGGGTAATTCGGTAATTTCATATTCAACGGTGTTTCTGAAGGCCTACTATCGCCTCGAGTGGCACAGAATTCTATTTGGGTCTCTTCGGAACTATTGGGTCAAAAATCCATTTTAGGCCCAAACGGGATAATTTCGCAATTCTGGACTTAACTACTAATTTGGGCATAAAAATTTAAAACTATCCATCTGCGTCATACTGACTAAATTGATTATAACTCAAGTTAGGAAACTCGAAATTTAGATCCGTAAAATTTCCTTGAAACTAGACTCATATATCTTCTTACTGTAATATTTCTAGAATTTTTGGCCTAGCCATTTAATACAGTTTATTCCTTAAAGTTTCCCTTGTTTCACTGTCCAATGATTCTGACCTCTCTTACCTTAATTTCAAATATCTCATTGTACGGTTTTTATATACTGTTCCAACTTGTTTCTCTTGAAAATAGGCTTACTAAGGAATCCATACATATAAATTATAACCCATAATTCATTTTGTACAATTTTATAAGATTTTTCCAAAACAAATCAGTGAACCCCGAAGTTAATCAGAACCAGTCTCACTAAAATCAAGATATCTCAAAATATAAAATTCCTTTTCCTTCTCCGTTTCTTCCATATTAAAATAGACACAGTAAGATTTAATTTGGTATCTTATTCACTTTCTAATTCATTTTCTCCTATTTTTAGTGATTTTTCAAAAACACATCACTGCTTCTAACCGAAACTGTTTTATTACGAAATACGATTACCACTACGATCATACACACGCCCGAGTGATCACGGATGCCGATTTTTGGTTTTCTTCGGTATTTCGACCGATTAACAGCATATTTCATACAAACTTTCAGAGAAGTGTGAGATTACACACCATTTCAGATATGTATATGGAAGGGTATGAGATTACACACCTTATTCGGAATCCGTAACGCGATGCTCTCCGCGACACCAAAAATCCGAGTCACCTATTACGAGGGATAGGTTTTCGATTGAACCTTTGATAAAGTACTTCGAGACCTTGCAACCAGCATAAAATCTCTCATGGCAAGTCCCTAGACTCTCAACCATATTACAAATTAGTCCCCTCATTAGCTAGCTTAAACTTTGGGGGTTCCAAAAATACAAAAATTATCAACTAAAGCCATCAAAATCACTTACTTGAAGAGAAAATGAGTTGCTGAAATTTTCAAGCTTTCAAAGCCCTCCCATGACTGGTATTTTCTCACCTACTCTATTACATTTCAAATCCCATCATTATATTTGTTTTCACCTACTCCATTATTTCAAATTCCATCATTATTATTTTCCCACTTCTTTATTATTCTTTTTCTTTTATTTCTTTTCCTTCTTTTTCCTTGTTTTCCTCCTTACCTTATCTTTTTAGTCATCATTTCATTTTTCTTTTATTTCTTTCCTTTAATAATGTCATGGTTAACACTTGGAAGAGCACACAAAAATAAATCCAAAATTTGCAAAAGATGGGATTTGAACCCCTTCCCTCCATGCTCTCCACTTGATGCCATAACCTCTTTACCAATAGTTCATTTATGTTAACAATTTACTCACTTATTTCCATAAACTTTGATGCCTCTTACTATCTCTCCTTAATAGGCTTAAACACAAACTTTCACTAAGGCCCAACTCGAACTCGAAACTTCATAGAACTCCGTAACATTCCAAAATCACCTTACTAATAAGTCCCACTTGAAATAATGCCATTCTCAAATTCCCATAAATTTTAAACACTCCTACGCCCAAGGCCCATTGGGCCCATTCCTACTAGGCCCAATTTCGGGATGTTACATTAATTGTAAAATAGATTGGAAATGAAATATATGCTAATAAATGAGTAATTTTATATTTTAAATCAAGATCCCGTAGATACTCGTGGAAAAGAAAAAATAGTGGAATAGTCCTTGAACTTTTACAAATACTACAATTCAGTCCAGGTAAGTTCGTACGGTTAAAATTTAAAATTTATATAAATTGATGATTGGTATTATGTGTATATTCTATTGTTGGAAATGAATTATTGTTTGAATTATAATATTGAATTGTATATTCAGTTTGAATTGAACGTGAGATTTGAGTACATTCGTGATTTCGTGTATGACGGGGGTTTGGAGTGTAGATGGTATTGGAAGGAGATATCGGCATTGTACCCAAGTAAATCGAGATTCAGCATTTGTTGCGAACTCTCGTGTTTTACTTTTTGTTTGGCGTGATTGGGTGGATCGGCTTTCATGAGCCTTCTGTTAAGCTTTCGAGCTTTTATTGGCGTATGCGGGAGGACCAGCTCTTATGAGCTTCTATTGACGATGTACTCTTACCCGTAAGTCTTTTTTCGAATGGAAAATCTCGGCAAGGTCATTTGTCAGATTTGGTGGTCTCGAATCACTATTTCCGACATCGCTGAAATTTGGGCTATTATAACACGGGCTGGGACATAGCTGTGCGTCCCTATTTCGAATGTCCACATGACCGTGTGACCCCTGCAATTCAAATTTTTTAACTCTTTTCCTAAAATTTCCAAATATTTTTAATTTAGTCCCGGTCTGTTTTCAAAGTATTTTGTGGGCCTCGAAGGCTCGATTAAGGGACATTATGGATGTATGTGAATGTAAATAGATTATGTTTGTATTGATGTATGAATTGAATGGTTTACTAGTAATGCTCTATAACCCTATTTCGACGATGGATACGGGTTAATGGTGTACAGGTTTTGTCTCCTAACTTTGTCAAGAGCCCTAGTGCCTTAAGAGGCTGCTTAAAGAGGCAACGAGTTCAATAGAGTGGGAACACCTAGTTGGTTGCCTAAGGAGGTAGACCGTATGTATGCGTACAACCACCTACCAAGGAAATCTCAACATTTTCACTTGCTATAATTTGACCTTGTGCCTTACTACATATAGGGCACTTATGGTTAACTGTGTTACCACTTGAGCTAGCTCTCACTAAAATGGGCTTTGCTAGTCTCACCTAACCTACTGGCAACACCTTGCCAACTTTGGTCCTCACTAGCACATGCATAATTGACACGTGAATTGCTTTCAACCTATCTTGCAAAAGATTGGTGTTGAGCTTCCTCATCGCATGAAGCACATACAAAGCTTCGTTAAGTCCACATTAGTCTAATCATAGTGAGATGTCAAATCCATCAATCCTATTGCCACTTAATTAGGAAGGCTATCATGTTCTTTAGGAGGTCGACCGCGACATGACAAACATGAACACATGTCAAGACCTAATACTAAGGCGAGCAATCAACGTTGCCTATAAATAACTCTCATTGGCCTTAAAAAAGGGCTTTTTTTGAAACCTTTTCTCTTGCTCTCCTATCTTGCTCAACCTCCCTCTCGCGGCTCTCAACACACCACAACTATATGAACAATCATTTTCTTCCTTCTTTCTCTCTTCATCCCCAACAAACTTATCTTCAAAATCATTCCCATGAATTCTTTGTATCATTGGTTTTTTTTGTCAAATTAGTTTCAAATTTTAATTTTTTTAATCTAATATCAGACTTTGATAAGGTGTGACAATAAATTTTTGAAAAGATCCATAAAGAAAACCAAAAGTAAAAACAATAGCTAATAGGTTTTTTTTATACTAAAATTAAATTGAATCTAGGAAAATATTACATATAGATTAATGTATTTTAAAATATTGATCATTGGAAAATTGTCTTTGCTTTTTTCCCTTGGATTTTATAAGTTTTATTCCACCTGTTTTGCACAAGGATTTTTAAATGGAAAAATAAAATAGAACTGGTAGATTCCTTACATCAAGCTTCCACCTGAAGCATGACCCATGACCGTACAATTTGATGTGGCTAATTTCAGATATTGGTGTTCATTTTGTTGGCCACTTCACCCCCCCCCCTTTTTTCATTTCAATCATCATCAATCACAACATATAATACTCCAATAGAAATTTAATATTCAAAGTTTCAAATGATCACATAAATAAATAATGACATCCATCCAATTTTTTCCCCAGTTTAGATATGTTAAAATATGCTATTAGCACTGTAATTTTACAAAATTTAAAATTTAGTTCCTATACTTGAAATAATTTTTTAATTTAAATTTTTTTGTCCAATTATTAAAATTGTAAGTATTTTCTGTCAAAATTTGATAACTTGAAATTTTGATTAGGTTGTCATCATATGATGTGAAATATGATTGGTAAAAAATATACATGTTAACTTGACAAAATTGGACAAGAACTAAGACTGACGATAAGGATTGGACTAGAAATTGTAAATTAAAAAATTAGGATGATTGAATTTTTAACTTTTTAAAGTTTAAAAATCAAATCTCAAACCCTATACAAGTACATGGACTAACAACACATTTTAACAAAAAAAAATTAAAAGATTTATTTTCTTAATGATTTTCCGATTTCATGACTGAATCTAAAAAATTGTGTTCTATAGAGGTAGGGGATGGGGTCATACGGTTTGAATGCGTTTCAAATGAGTATCTGATAAGAGTTTTAGTCATTGCTCAATGTTACATGCATTGTACGTAATATTATGTATTTATTTTTTAATTGATTAAAATATTTTTACAATATTTAACGTATATATTTTTTTAATTAAAAGAGAATCGGTCTAGTTTATAATAAAAGTTTATTAATTTAGAAAAATAATTGAGAGAGGAAAACAACATTTGAAAAGTAATCAAAATAAAAATGTAGAAAAAATTTATAGTAAAATATCAAGTAATTTGATAAAATAACTTGTCATTTGAATATTAGTTAAAATTTCATCTACAAATAGCCATATTTTAAAATTCCGTTATACTTTTGAGATAATATTTCAAAACATCATGGTAAAAAAATTAATAATTGTGTAAGTATGATTAAAATCATAGAATATTAAATATATCAAAAATAATAACTAAACATATTAAATAATAATGAAAATCGTATTTTTTTATGAAAACAAAACCTATTAAATAATATAAAATATATTTTTTGTATTTTTTTTAAATGCTAGTTGATTAAAAATGTCTTGTTAATGTATATATTTATAGTGCTAAATTTTAATTTTAAATGATATATAATTGTAACATTGATTAAGTGATACTTAATTTAAAATAATAAGTGTACTTTGATATGGATCCAAGGTCTAATTAAGTAACATAGTTGAAATACTAATAATTTAAGCAAGGTTTTGTATCGATCAATTTGGCTTGATTAGATGAAATTAGTATTTATCAAAAATTTAAATTTAAATTTAATTATTAAATACATTTATTTTCTTTTGCGATTTGAAATATACATTAAGAATAAATAAATTTATAGGATTATATTAGATTACCAATATATTGATATTATCTTTTTAATATATATATATATATATATAATATTAATCTCATGCATTTAATTCCTATTAATTTTAAAAAATAATTTTAACATAATTTAATTATTATAATATTTAAAATAAAATCATACTTATAGAAAAAAATATTTATTTAACTAAAAATATTTAATTACAAAAGAACTTGAATTTTCATTATTTTTAATCTATGATTTTATAAATTAAAACTTTTATCAATTAATAATATATTATATTATTTTTAAGGAGAACTTTTAAAAGATATGATCAAATTATTTAATTTCACATTAATATCTTATTACCTTAGTTAATATTATTTTTGTTATTATCACATAATTATTAATATACTTATAATTTATTTTTAATGTCAATATAATGAACAATAAAGCATTCCTCTAAATTCATACTTGTATATATCTTATATTATAGATATAGTAATTCCTTTGTAATTATTTCAAATATTTTTTTTATTCTATGTATAGGTCAATATATATTCTTGTTAGGTCAAATATTTATGGATTTATAACTCTAATTAATTCTTGAAACATTTAAAATGTTTTATTTTAAATTATGCTATTCGAATAATTGTGTTATACCCTAAATTTCCTATATTATATCATGGATTGCATTTTAGTCATTTTATTAAAAAAATGGGCAAGTTAACCTTTGTGCATTAGGTGAGTGAGCAAAACAACCCTTAACACTTTTATATATTTATTTAACCTTTACTCTTTTATTAGAAATAAATTATAAAAATTTTATACTAATAAGGTTAAATGGTCAAAAAGACTTGGTGACAAATTAAAAAATAAATAAATAAGCCCCTTTAAAATTTTAAAAATTATTAAAAATTATAAGCAAAATTTATAACAATAGTTAATAAAAAATTAAAATTTTTATTAAAAAAAACAATACCAACCCACCAAAATCTAATGGTTTTAAGATTTTAAAAAATTAACCTCTACTCTTTTATTAGGTTAGTATTGTTACTTTTTAATAAATTTTTATTAATTTTTATACATTTTGTTTATAATTTTTATGATTTTTAAATTTTAAAAGGTTTAAATGATTTTTTTTTTAATTTGTTACTAAGGCCTTTTTGACCCTTTAGCCTTATTAGTTTCAAAATTTTCTAATTTACTTTCAATAAAAGAGTATGGGTCAATCTGAATAAATATGTAAAGGTTGAGGGCTAAGTTTGTTATTATACATTATATATAAACACCAAAACAAACATTTAGTGGTGTAATTTTAACGAATGGGTGTTTGCTCACTCATCTAATGTACATGGACTAATTTGTTCATTTTTTCAATAAAATGGATAAAATGCAATTTATGATATAGTATAAGAGATTTTGTGGTACTTTTACCTACTTTTAGTATATATTAGCTTGTTATCCTTGGTTCACTACTTCGCTTCCAATAAACGTATAATCATTTATACCAATTAAATTAAATTAAATTAAATAAAAAATAATCTTTTAATAAAAATAATAATATTTTTTTATTAAATCAAATGACCAACGGTTATGTTAGGCATATGATTATGATTCATCTATTATGTTTAAATTTTGGAGTTAGTATCTATACTTTAATTTGATATAATTTAATTTCTCTACATAATGTCAATAGTTAGTTGAAATAGTTTATATAATTATTTTATTCAAAATGTTAAGGTAATTTTTTTTCTTAAAAATATGTATTCCAACTTTATGAAGAAATATATATTGTGTTAGAAAGGTGTTTTTAAGAGAAATTCATCTAATCATTTAATCAGAATAGTTAAGGATGCTAATTATTTGGATTAACTAATGTCATTATAAAAAGTAAAAAATCAAATTATGTCAAATTAAAATATAAAAACTAAACCTCAAATGCAAGCATAGTAGAGAGGTCAAACTGCAACTTTACCATTATCTTATAATGATTTAAAAAAAGAGTTATGTCGTTAGTTAGTTCAAATAATTAGTACCATTAATAATTCAATAGCGTGAAATTTTAAAAAGAAAAAAGAAAAAACTCTTATTTCAATTCATTACGAGAAAATACTTTTTTTTTGTTAGAATAGTACTCTTTAAAAATTAATGTAAAAAATTTAATCAAAATAGTCAAAGATGTTTTTTTAAGATTAACTAATATCATTGTAAAAGTAAAAAAATTATATAATATCAAATTAAAATATAAAGATTAAATCTCAAATATTTTGCCATCAATATTAGAAGTTTTATGTAATCAATATTAATACTAGTTCACATAATTTAATATTTAATTAGCTTTATTAAAATATTATAGTTTTAATTATAGTAATTAGCATAAAATAATTATTTGAATTATTAAATATAATTAGAATATATTAATTTACCAATTCAAATATTATAATAGAAAATTTTCAAATAATAAGTAATGTAGTATGATAGAAAATAAAGAGTATTTTCAACTCAGTCAGGACTGCAATAAATTTAGTACTATGATAGAAAATAAAGAGTATTTTCGTTAATTCAAAACAAATTCATAGATTATAAATAAATATATGAAAATATATAGTGTCGGAAAAAAGAGAGAAAAATATATAGTAATACATTAGAAATTCTATCACACGCGTATGCGTATGAAAACTACGGATTTAAAATATAAATGTGTGCGATATTAAAATAAAAATTAGATTAAATTGTGAGTAAAATAAAATTTAAATACATAAATATATCATATTAACAATATCAAATGCACGACAACTCAATTAACAATCTTATTAGTGTATATACATAATTGATGAAGATAATAAAATATTTTAAAATGAAGCTTTGGTTGAGTGATAAATTTAATGTTATCAACTGATATGGGTTCAAATCTCACTATATGTTTATTTTTATTGGTTTTTGTTAAAATAAAAAGATTAATGTACCTTCAAATAATATAATTTATTTTAATTTTTCTAACCGAATTAATATTCAATTGATTCGTGAACCTAATTCAATCAAAATTTTAATTTATAGTATAGATTGGATAGTATTTTCGCCAAAAGCGTTGACTGATCAACAGACAAACATGAAATATTCATTGAATCAAACTATAGCTTAATAACGTCCATAGTATATGTCGCATCATTTAATTTAAAGAAGAACTGTCGGTTGAAGTTTAATGAATGAACACGAAGCTCCGACATATATTTTTATATATTCTAATAATTTTAAAGATTTAATTAAAAATAAATTAAATGATAATATATCATCCACGTGTAACGTCAGCCAAATTAAAAGCATTACCATTTCCATTTATTTTGAGATGATTTAATAAAAAACGTAAGTTTAAAGGCTAAAAAAATTAAAAAAATTAGAATACTACTTCCAATTTTATTATCTATCTAAATTCATATTACCCATAATTATTTATGATTTCGAATGTTTTGAGTTTATGTATTTTTGAATTCGAATCATTCGAGTTTTTAAGATCGAGTCATTTCAAATTTTGTTATTTGAATTTTGAGTCATTTTAGATTACTTAATTAGATATTTTTAATCCGAATTATTTTCAAATTTAAATTATCAAATCAAACAAAATTATAGAGGGATTCAGATTAAATCAAGTCAAAATTTAGAGATTGTAAGAAACTATTAGAGATGCTTGGCCTCGTTGTAGTTGAGGCAGGCAAGCAGCCTTCATGGCTTGTGGGGGTGCATGCAGTTTGTTTAGACGAATAAATGAGTGGTTTCAAGTGAGAAAAACAGGGACTTGGGAATAGGAATCGATGAGGAATAATATAAGGCAGTTCCAGGGTGGTTTTTCAAGGACACCAACTTTATATATAATTCTTGCTTCCTATTTCTATAATAGCCACTTGCACGGTGAAAATTTATTTATTTCAATAATGTCTTATGGACAATAATGTGCTGGGGTGGTAATAGTGAAGTGTTTGTTCCTTTACAATACAATCAATCAGTTTCAAGGCCTTAGAAGGTAACCAATCGTTCTTCTTGATAGAAATGAATTCCCCCATTCAAAATGAATGGTGGGAGACTGAAACAATGTATCCGAATGGGAATGGTGATTGTTCACATCCACTCGTATTCTAGATTTATTCATTTTAACTCTAACTCTAATTGATTAAATCGGATTTAAACTCGGTTTAATTAAAATTGACTTTAAAAAACCAAAGATTGAACGTATGTTCAATAGTATCATATTACAAGTTCATTATCATTACACTATATTCATTATTGAATAAATTTTAAAAGAAAATATTTTTATATTTTCCTTCACTCACATCGTGGGTGTGAAAAATCTAGTATTGATAATGTCGTTGATTGAGTTGGTGTCGCAAGTAAACTCAATACCAACTCAAGAAAAATGACAATACCATGATAAACAATTTAAATACATTTAATATTTTTAAAATGATGTATTTATCTATTTAAATTTCTTTATGTTATTTTTAAACGTACATTTGTGTTTTAAATACGTGATTTTCACATGAATAAACTCACGGTAGAATTTTAATAATTTATTTATGAATATAATTTTAAAATGTATAATTTATTAGTATATGCATAACATAAATATACATGATTTTAGTATATTCATCCATTAGGTAATAAATTTTCACATGTATCAGGACCAGGGTATATTAATCCCTAAAAATTTCATAATTCACATTCCACACAAGACATTATTCTATCTCTCTTAGGGATAATATCTTAAGTCCCTTAAGAGATTATTAGTGTATTCGTCACCCATAAAATAATATCCTAAAACTCTCAGAAAATTATTTATTCATCATCAAATCCATACTTTGGAACGAGAGGCCAATTCCAAAATTTTCTAGTAGACATAGTTTCATCCATTACTACGTTAAAACACAAAGTCAAGACATTTCCAAAGTTGTTCCATGATTAATAATCATGACAATGTATGTCTCTAATCCAAGAGCCACTAATCACATTTCCTCCACAGCAACAAGTCATCACCCCAAATGAAAGGTCATTGTCTAATCTCTTCTTCAGCTATAAGAACTAGTTCTTATAGACAAAATCACCTTCTCACAAGTTACATCCATAGATAGAGGAAATACAACCAACAACTTCGCTCTAGTTTCATGACTTCATCCTACACATATCAAAGAATACCAGCAAGGTAAATGACTTCACCATCATCTTTTTATAATTTCTTGCACAACACAGCATAATATCGCTCTAAAATTTGCTCAGTGCCAAATAAATACGTCTGTCCCTCGCAAATTATTATTCCAAATAATATCCATTTAGTCCTAGACAAACTTTATGCAATCGTGGATACAAACAAGGCATGAGAATTCACTCTTTTAGGTCCTCGCTGAGGCACTTTTTAAAATTTGAGGGGGCATTATTATACAATAGATTATAACCCAAAGAATGAGTACAAGGCCCGAAATACTTGTATATTGATTTAATAAAATATTCATTGATCACATTAATATTCTTTGTATATTATCATCAATAGTTTTTGCATGCAAAGTAAAATAAAAGCAAAAATTGTCTCACTGGTTATTTAACGTTTAACTAATACTAAGCGGTATTACGTGGTCGGATCTTAATACGAAAAGACAACTTCTATTATTAGATGAGCCTAAACATGTCCTTAGACTAATTTGAAATGAAAAAACCTATTGAAAGACTAATATGTCGTCTATTAAGTCCAATTGGAGAGATCCTTTGTCTTGAGCATTGGAGTGGATGACCCCACAAGATAGATGCATAGATCTGATTGACTAGAATACAGTACATCGGACAAGACTCAAGTAGAATAGACTCAAGATCAGTTTATGAATTTATTCACTTGTAACGTTCATAGTGTGATATACCTTAATCTTGAGTGCATGATGAACTATGTATGCATGACTCAAATACTTTGATGTAAATAAAAGTCTAAGTTCAAATAGATAAAGAACCGAAAGCTAGTGTGTTGGGTATATGACTTCTATAGTATGTAACATTATTCATAATAGTGAAATTCATAACTCAACTAATAGGTAAATGATAGCCTCTCATCAACATTACATGATAGATGAAAAGTGAATGTGGTCAAGGGTCGTTTGTTTTTGTGATAAATGACTTGATTACTATTTGATAGTAATTGACTATTAATAAAGGAAGATGTAATGGTTACCATGAGATAAAATAAGATCATATTTAGAGAATAGACTTATCCCAAAGAGATTAAGGATATCCTATGAGGGTAATACACTTATGACAAGGTTATTGGATAAGCACTTATCAAGTAGCTTTCGTAATGATATGTAATTTGGAAGAGCTCAATTACGATACTATAGTGCAATGACTTCGTGATTATTTAGGTTTATAATTAATAGGCCAAAATGTTGGAACTTAATTATAAATTATTTGAGCTCTAATTATATATTCCCAATTGGTCTCTCCGTTAGCTCATTGCAAATTGAAATAAATTGCATATAAAACCAAATGAACATGAATGAATGAAAATGGAGTTAGAGAAATGGAGTGTGTCGAAATCATTTTTTGTTTGGAAAACAGGCCGGCTTTAAAAAGAAAAACGGAGTCGCCACCAATATTTTTTGAGTGCGATTGGGTCACTTTAGAAAACATTTTGGTCTACGAATTTTAAGAAAACGGGCTCGGGAGTCGGTTACGCACGAGGAAGGATTAGCACCCTCGTAACGCCCAAAATTGGTACCTTATTGATTGATTAATGTCCTAATATCGAAAATTGGAAAAGATTTTAAAATACGAATCCTTTGGAAAATGTTTGGGTAATTCGAATTGGATATCGATATTCTCTTGTTCCGAAAGGATGAAATATCATATCCAGCACGCTAGGATACGATGTTTCAGACCCTTGACACCAAGATCATTTCATGATTTCCAAAATTCATGCATTGTCATTTTAAAAAGGGTATTCCATTATTTGGCCAAACGAACGAACCGAAACCCAGCACGTTAGGGCACGATCCCTCAAATTTCCAAACATGAAATACTGCCTTATTTTTAAAGTTGAGAAAACACGATCAAAATTTTAAAAAGATTTTCAGTCCTTTGGACGAGTGAAAAATTGACACCCAGCACGTTAGGGCACAATTTCTCAAAACACCCAAGCACAAAATATTGCCTTGTTTTTTAATTTTTAAAAAAAAAACGGACATAGTCTTCAATGATATTTAACGATTCGGTCAAACAAAAAACCGAAACCCAACACGTTAGGGCACGATTCCTCGAATTTCCAACCACCAAATATTGCCTTTATTTGCAAAGAACTATGTATCGAATAAAACCAATGTAGCATAAATTTAGGAAAATAAAGCACAACATCAATATACTTAACGAAAATAAAATGAGCCGAAATATAAATAACAATAATGAGAGTAAAATAATCAAAGATAAATAAATAAATGAAAGTTAATAAAACATAGAGTAAACAAATGAGAATTAACATAAAAAAATAAGAAGAAAAAGTTGAATACGAAAGAAATGAAAGAAAAGTATTGAATAAAATAGAAGAAATAAGAATATAAAAAAGGGTAATAATAAAATAATAGTGGTAAAAAAAAAGAAATAATATTAATAGTAGATGAAAATCATAATAAAAGTAATAGGAAAAAAAATCATATAAAAATCATAATGAAAATGAAAATAATAGTGAAAATAAAACTATTTGATAATAATAAAAAAATGGATATAATCATAATATATATAAAAAAAATTAAGGTAAACAAGGATATATATATTATATATATAACAACAGTAGAAATATAATAAATAATATACATATAAAAACTGTGGTAATAAAAATAATAAAAAGTAATTATAGTAATAATATAAATAGGAAAACAATGGTAATAATGAAATAATAATACAAGATAATCCTAAATATGATAATAATAATAAACATAAATATCGTAACAATAATATAAATATATATATGTATATAATATAATGGTAATAATAAAAACAATGATATTAAAAATGATAACAATAATAAAAATGACAATAAAAATAAACTAAAAGAAAATAAGAAAAAAGACTAAATTGAGCTAAAAATAAAAACTCTGGGCGAATTTTAAAGAAAATGGAAGAATTGGGGCCCCCTAGCAAAACACGCAAAAGGGAGAGGGCCAAATGGGAAATATTCCCACCCTCCTAAATGGCACCAGGTGTCAGAGGGGGGCCAATTGAGATAGGCCGAAAACCCTAGGGCCAAATTGAAAAATTAAAATCCCTGATTGTAAAACCATGAAAAAGCAAAGGGGGTAAATATGCAATTAGCCCCTCCCTATACAAAACACGTGGATCCTTGCTTCCATACGGGTCGGGTCATGAGTCAGAGGCCCAAAACGACGCCGTTTTGGCCTCTGACCCCTTCAAACAAAACAGCGCCGTTTTATAAACAGTATAAAAACCAAATTTTTTTTGAAAATTCCCATTTTCTCATTCATTTCAAACATAAATCAGAGAGGAGCTCTCCCCCTTTCCCCCCAGGCGATTTTCGGCACCTTCCGGCGAGGCTCCGGCGCCGACGCCAGCCACCGCGCGAAGTTCAAGAGGTTAGTTTTTTTAAAAATAAAATACAAAAATCTTTATTTATAAAAAAATTGAAAAGAAAAAGAAAAACAATAAACCTTTACTGATTTGTATTCCGTATTCTGAAAAAAGTAATATTGCTTCTTGTTTTTCTGTAAAAATATGTTTTTTATGCTTTCGGGTTGCTCCCTTGTTCTCTCCAAAATCCACCCCCTTTTTACACCCATTTTGAAGGTTTTTATAGCCTTCCCGGAATAGCAAAAAAACTAAAACTCTAGTGTTTGTTATGCTGTTGCTTTTCCCTTTTTTTTCACAGGTATGACGACGTGGGCACGACTCGGGCATTGGGGCACGCACGATGCGGAGAGGGCTTGTAACACCCCTATCCCGTGTCCGTCGCCGGATTAAGGTTAGGAGCATTACCGGAGAGATCGAAAACATTCACAAACAAAATCATACATTCAATCATCATTCTCAGACATAATGTCCCTTAAGCGGGTCCTCGAGACCTTAATCATGCTTAGAAGTCGAGTCGGGACTAAACTGAAACACATATGAAATTTCAAGAAAATTTTAAAACTTTTCTAATATATAGGGGAGACACGCCCGTGGAAGGAGACCGTGTGTCCATCCGTGTCTATATACTGACTTGATCCCCACGGCCACCTGACACGCCTGTGTATCCTGACCGTGGTCTTAAACTGACTTCCCCACCACGGCCACCAAGCACGCCTATGTGCCTTGGCCGTGTGCTCTTAGCTAGCTACTGACTTGCACACCAATGCCAAATGACACGCCCGTGTCGAGGCCGTGTGATACTAAACTGCATCCTACAATTCACCCACGGTCGTTAGGCATGCCCGTGTGCCACAACCGTGTGAAATTATAGGCCATTTACAAGGCCAAAATGCCACCCATAAGGGTCAACCTACAAGCCATATTTAACAAGATATCTCATGCACATTTAACCATCAAAACATACCAAAATAATCAACCAATTCATGCATATTTGCCAACTAAGGTAATCACCCCACAATCCATTCAAACCAATTCCAAACATACCAATTTGCATGACTAAATCTAAATTATACCAAGCTCCTTTCATCAATATATACTTACCATCTCATAACCATTTCATATATCAACTAATCATGCCAAAACAACTTCACATATCACATTCATTAAGACATATTATCAAAACATAATTAGCCAAATCACATGGCTAAGTTCATTATACAACTCATACCAAAACTAGCTTATACATGCCATATTAAGCTATATACATTTTCAAAGTGTACCAAAATAAGTTTTAGTAGTGTGATGACGATCCGTGACGATCCCGAGCCTTCAGTAGCTTTGACGACCTATAAAACAGATTAAACACACACAGAGTAAGCTTCTCAAAAGCTTAGTAAGTCATATACAAATAAACTTGGCATAAAAAAAAACATATATGCAAATAAATACATTGGCACATCTCAATCACTTAGCCATTTTCACCATTCAAGGATCATATCACAAATTCCATATACATATCATCTTAGTAGGATTACTTTGTAACACCCCAAACCCGGCCCAATTGCTACAACCGGATCTGGTATGTCACTAAGAAAAATTTTGTAAAACATGTCGTATTTTCAGAAAAGCCCAATATATTGTATATAGAATATGCCTTTGTAAATAAAAACCCAAACTTAATTACATGCCTTAGTTTAATTAAAATAAACGGTTCCAATAACTAAAAACAAAAATAATTTAAACCCATAATAAAAAGGAAATAAAACTAGTGGCCCATGGCCTTATTACATCGAAGTTTAAAATCCATTAATTAAAATACAATATAAAATAATTAACTTGAGTCTTTTTGCCTAATCCACATATTCTTCTGCATGGCCACCTTGCGTTCCTCTCCAACCCGGTCCGAAGCACTAGGTATCACCTGAAAGGTTAATTAATAGGGTGAGTCGCGAGACTCAATGTGCAACCCTCATGCACCACTAGATTTGGGCTTTAGGCCCATTAAACAAATAAACAGTTTAATATACATAATAAAAATTAATATGCAAGCCCAATCCCAAAACCTAAGAATCCATCCGCTACACGCCCCCGTACCAGCCAAGCACACCATTGGGGATTTCTACAATCAACCCACACCGCTACACGCCAAGATGGCAGTCATGCTGCTCATCAACATATCATGGCCGAAGCCCTTATAACAGATCACGACATTAGCCGCTACAACAGATCACGGTAAAAACCGCTACACATATAACGTATAACTTCCTCCTTTCATCAACCCAACCCATGCAATCATATACAAGCAAATTACTTATAACATTTAATCAGATTATTCACTGACCTGGCGATTTGCGTTACCCTTTTTGGGCTTCCCACATTAAGTCGAGATTTCGACATTTATCATAACATATAAAACTTATGAACATACATTAATAATCAAGTCTAGATGGTGGGGAAGTATTACACACCTGATATCGCGAAATCCAATATTCTTAGTCGATGTCCTTGCTATCCAGATCTATTATCCTCAATCTATAGCCTTGCTCAAAAGCCAAAAAAATTGCGAAAATAGGCCTCTCCTATATTCGGCCATGGTTAGTATTCTACCCGATTTTATACATATAAATAAACAAATCCTCTTACCATGAAATCCCGAAAGTAACACGATTCTATAACTTAGAGATCTATGCGATTGGCCTCATTCTTCAAATCCCGGAATGCCAAAAAGAAGAGTGAAATAAGAGATTAGTTTCTAATAGCCATTCGGCTAAGGACTTTGGAAAGCCGAAAGAACATTGAAATCCCGAAATCAACACTTACCTATTGTTTCCTTCAGATTTCGGCACAAGTAGACTCCATTAAAGAGAATTTGGCAACTTCAGGAGGTGAGATCCTAGGGATTTCGGCTTTTGGAAGAACAAAGGATTTGAAGGGAGGGCTAAGAATAGAATAATAGGGATGTAGTTTCGGCTTTTGAATCAAAGTGAAGATGAGGGAATAGGCTTAGAGATTTCGGCTTTTTGCAGAGAATGAAGAAGAAGATGGAACTTTAGGAGTTTTCGGCTTTTACTTAGAAAAGAAGAGAAAAGAATGAGAGAAAAACCCAAATGCCGAAATTGAAGAAATATTCCCCCTATTTATAGAAATTTTGACACTTACCTAACCTTACAGATAAATCCTATCTTTTCTCCTTTATCTTAATCTACTAGCTCATCTAAAAGAGCCTTAATTATCTCTAACTCCTCCCTCCTTTATCAGCATATTATCTACATATTTTAATCATTAAAATCCCTAAATTTTAGCCTTTATCTGCTTATTATCCACATAAAATAAATTCCTAAATAATAGCCTTTATCTGCTTATTATCCACATATTTTAAACATTAAAACCCCTAAATTTTAGCCTTGTTGTCATCCATTCCACCTAATCCTAATGCCCAAAATTTAGCTAACTTAAATTAAAAGAATTGGGCTCCATGGGCCCCTTACTCCCTTGTGTGGCGTCACCTCCTAAGATTGGGCAACAAGCCCACTTTGGTATTTTAAACATAGATACTTCCTTTTAAATCCTATAATGCCCAAACAGATAATTTTAATCAAGGCCTCTGTCTAAGCCTGAGCCCAATTTAGACCCCTAACACTTAAATTAACACATTAAACATATCCACCCATTAAACGCATAGGCCCAAAAATTCAGGATGTTACATACTTAGATGCTTACCTTGAATATACCATTAGTGTATAATCAATGTACCTGAATCGAACATTCATTTACTTAATCTATTAAAGCTCGGATTTGTCATTCGCATCTCAGACTTATTTGTGGAACCATAAAGAAATCCAGTAGTGTACTCAGAAACTCGGAATAATCGTACAATGCCATCGTCCCAGACGAGGTCTTACGTGTACTCAGATATCGATGCCACTGTCCCGGACAGGGTCTTACACAAATCAGTACGATGCCGATGTCCCAGACATGGTCTTACACGTAAGGATTATAACAATGCCAACGTCTCAGACGTGGTCTTATACATAAAGCTCATATTGATGCCAACGTCCCAGACGTGGTCTTACACATAATCAGATATCGAGGCCACTGCCCCAGACAGGGTCTTACATGAATCTCAAATCAATGCCAACGTCCCAGACATGGTCTTAAATGATATCAACAGAATTGTAATAGCCTAAATTTTCAGTGGTGTCGGAATGGTGATTCGAGGTCACTAAATCCGACAAGTGAGTAGAAAATATTATTAATTTAGTGAGTATGAGTTAAATGTGAAGTTAGGAAAAAAAAATTTGAAATAGTAAATAGTGTATTAGAAAAAAAATAATTAGAATCGAAAACGAGGTATCGAGACCTCGGAGATTTTTAATCTAGCCATAAATATTTTATAAATACTTATGGAGTGTTAATAAGTTAGTATTAAAGTTTCGTCAAGAAATTTAAAGTTCCGATAGTTAATTGAACAAAAAGGACTAAGTTGTAATAAATGCAAAGTTATGAGAAATGATTAAATAGCTTAAATGATAAAAGAAAGAGGGCTTAAAAGGCAAATAGACCCAAGGTCTATTTGGGCTGGACGGCAAGGGAATGAAATCAGAAAGAAAATAAGGAGAGGTAAGGGCAAAATTGGAATATTGCATAACTTACTTAATAAAACTAGGACTAAAGTGGAATTATCTAGATTTCTCTTTAGTTTTCTGCATTCTCATCAGCAAAAACACCATAGAAGGGTTTCCCTAAACTGGTTTTTCATATTTTTACTGCAAATCGAGAACCCAAAGCAAGTCAAGGAAAAGAAAAAGTAGCTGATTAGTCCCTGAATTTTCTCAAATTCTGCAAATCGACTCAGGTAAGTTCATATGGCTGAAAATTTATGATTAAAAGTTAATTTCATGAATTATACAATGTATGATGAGATATGCATACTGATGAATTGAGAATAAAACAACAATGCGAAAATTAAATAAATGATCAAATCGAGCGGGACATCGGATTTGAGTACTTCTGATCAGAGGCAAGTGGAAGTGAAAAGTGGTAGTTTCGGCTACCTGATCAGTGAAAAGTGGTAGCTTCGGCTACCTGATCAGTGAAAAGTGGTAGCTCCGGCTACCTGATCAGTGAAAAGTGGTAGTTTCGGCTACCTGGTCAGTGAAAAGTGGTAGCTCCGGCTACCTGATCAGTGAAAAGTGGTAGCTCTGGCTACCTGATCAGTGATAAGTGATCATACGTAAAACCATAGTTATACTATGGCAAAGTGGAAGTAAAGTACTCAATTTTCTGTAACCGTTCCCTAATTTGATTAAGGATGGTAAGTGACAAAAAGGGCCCAAAAGAGTTAATGAAAAAGGAATAAATAGTAGTGAGATTATACAAAAGCACTCACCAAATTGTGGTTGACAGGTGAACTTAGTAATTGTACATGATGTATAAGTGTATGAATGTTTGGTAAGATTTAAATTTTATGCCTATGAACTTACTAAGTTTCTATAAACTTACTTGAGTGTACTCAATGTTTCATGTAGATTGACGTGTAAAAAAATACGGAGGATCGGATCAACACTGAGGATCACACTATCAAGATTATCTCCGGTAGCTTTTGTAAATTTCCTTTTTGATTTATATGGCATGTACATGTTTGATGATTATATAAATATTAAAACTTGTTTAATGAGTATGTATTAAAGTAAACAGTGATAAATATGCTAAATAATATAATTATAGTAGAAATATGATTTGGTATCAAATTGGATTAAATTGGACTGGATTGTTTGGTTTTAAAATTTCAGGGAAGATTGGATATTTATAAAAGGACTATATTGAATTCATAATAAAAATAATATTAACTCGTTAAACTTAGGTAATGCCTCATACCCTATTCTGGCAACGAATACGGGTAGGGGGTGTTACAAGAATAGATGTCTATGCCGTGAATTAGTCAATTCTATCTATTCATATGTTCATGCGGGGCTTCTTGAACTTAATCACTATATCGAACTTATCTCGAAATTCAAATGCATAACTTTTCACAACAAAGACATTCATTATCATCATTAATCATATGAACAATTTCAATTACATACATATACATTTATTTGCATATTGACTTACCTCGGATTCGATTTATCGGAATAAAAAAGGGCTACTCAGTGACTTTTACTTTTCCGTGATCTAAATCCGTTTTCCTCGGTTCTTGATCTAAACATATTCAGAATTAACCCTTTTATTCACTATTTCATTCAATTTAATCCAAAGACACATATTTAGGGCTATTTGCAATTTAACCCTCATATTTGTACACTTTATCAATTTAGTCCATTTTTCTCAAAACATCAAATTCACAAAATCAATATACAACCAAGCTTAGCCGAATATATATATATACATCATACAAGCCCATACTTTTCATGAAATTTACAATTTAGTCCTCCAAAATAATATTTTTTCAACTTAGCCCTAATTAGCTAAATTCGTCAAAAATCCAAGAACAAAGTATGTTCATCTAGCTCATATCTTTCATTTAACACAAAAATCGTCAAAAAGCTTAACATCTCATCAATGGCATCTCACACAAACATCATCCATACTCAAAATTAGTACATGGGTTTTAAAGCTCTCGAAGCAACGATTACAAAAACGTAGAAATTATCGAAAACGGATCAAAAACTAACCTTTAATTCAAGCTTGTAAGTGCCGAAACTTTAAAGCTTTTGTTATTTCTTTTTCTTTATAACATTCGACCAAAGAATGATAGAAACAAGGCCACCTTCTTTTTGTTTTCTTTTATTAACTAATAACTTATAAAATACATATAATATAAAATATCATATACTTTAACATAAAAATAATAACCATTATTATAACATATAAACTCATGCATTTTTAATGGTTTGCCGTCCACTAACCATGATAGTGGCTAAATTGCCACATAAGTCCCCATATTTATAAAGCCATAACACATAAGCACTTTATCATATAGCATACAACTTTCATATTTAATGCAATTTCATCCTTTCGTCAAATTAAACATACAGATAGACAAATTAGTTCACGGAAATTTATCACATGCTTAATCACATATCAATGGCACGGAAAATAATATTAAAATATTATTCAGACTCGAATTCGTGGTTCCGTAACCACTGTTCCGACTAGGGTATAAACCGGACTGTTACAGGGCTGTTGGACGCTTGCGGCGCTGAGCACGAAACAAGGGCTAGGGTTTCCTGACCTGATTTCTGATTTGGGCTTTTGGGTTTGGGCCTTTATGGCTTCAATGTATTTGGACTGGTTTATTAAATTTTGGGTTTTTTTCCTGGTTTGGGCCTCGAGCTCTAAAATTGGGCCTTACAGAGTGTATTCACAAATGAATGCGTTTTCTCATTGAGTATAGAAATGGTTTGAGAATTAATTTAAGGTTTTCGAATTATTATTTAAATAATTGAAGTTCGAAAATGAAATGAAATTAATTAATCATTATGAATTTTGTAACGACTCAAAATCTGTGGGCACCGAAAAAATGCATTATCGGGCCTCCGTCTCAGTAAACCGAGTTAGTAAATAATTATTATGGGTAATTATGAGTCTAATGGTGTGTTTAATTAGATATTTATTTAGTGAAATTAGCTTAATTTAAAATAATTAGGAAAAAGGATCAAATTGAATAAAGAGTGAAAGTCTAATTATAGATTAAAAGAAAGTAAAAAAAGGCTAAAATGGCAATTAAGCCATTTATATGAAATGAGGCGGCATATATGCATTAAAATCTAAGATTTTATTTAAGTTACATATAAATAATATATATAATTATTATAATTATTAACCATTATTATGGTTTTATATTATTATTATTTTTTTATTCAAATATCAGATTGGGCTTTTGATTTCTGAAAATTAAAGTTTACAAGAAAAACAAAACAGAAATAAGAGAACAGTCCTGGGCTTAATGGCCCGAAGTAAAAAACAAAACTAGCAGAATGGCCCTAAAATAAAAACAAACTTGCACAAGAAGACTCTAGAAAAAATTTATTTAAAATATCTGCCACCGATGTACTGCCCAATCAGATCATCATTTCGCCTGCCAATGCTAGTCACGTCTTTTAATTTCTTCATTAATGGCGATACCAGTTTCCAATGAGAGTAATAAGCACTTGAGACTCATTAGTTTTTCATTTTTGAAACTCCCTTTGTCGTTTCATCTCTTCTTCTCCTCAATCTGGTTTTCTCAATAAACAAAAAAAAAAGAATTGAAACAGAATTGAAACGAGAAGCAGGGGAGAAAAAGAGAAAGAAAAAGGGAAAGAAAAATAAAAGAGAAAACTAGGGATTTGAAGCTTGAAACTTTAATTGGTAAGTTTAATCAAGTCCTTTTCTTATAAATTTGATGTTTTTGGAATCCTAGAGTGAAATACTCTTGGATTTAAGTTGAAATTTTGAAAGTTAATAGATTTTTTAGTAGGGTTTATGTTGAACAAATGATGGAATTGGGGGTTTATTTGATAGAAATTTTGATTGCAATTGAATAAAGGATTGAATTGTAAACTAAGCTATAAGTTTTGAGTTTTAGAGATTAAATTGAAATAAATTCAAAATTATGAAAATATGATAAAAATTAGATAGTTGAATGTGAGTTTGGCAAGAAATTGAGTAGCAAAAAGGTATGAATTGAGAAAGAAAAATATATAGGTTTAGTTAGGATTAAATTGGAATTAAAGTAAAAGTTAGATAAAAATTTCAGCAATTAAATTGTGTTGTGTTAATGATTGTGAAATTATTTTAATTGTTCGTAGCTAATATTGAGCCTGAAGCATCGACCCAAAAAGGAAAAGAAAAGATCGTCGAGGATTAAATCCGAAGAGAATTCTGGTTTGTATCACTATAATTCAAACTTTATCATTACTATATGTTTAATTTACTAATTATGTGTGGTAAGTATTTTAAGGTAAGTGTTTAGTAAAATGATAAATTTATGATTGGGTATTGAAATTGAGACTGATACTGAACTAAATTATGGAATACTGAATATTGTTTTGAGTACTGAATTGAATTGTGAAGTTACTGAATATTGTTATGTGTACTACATTGAACTGTGAAATTACTGAAGTAATGAATTACTGCAATACTGTGAAACTGATTGAAATAGAGAAATTATAGTTGATACTGAACTAAGCTGGAAATTGTACTGAAAAGTGAATTAAATACCCTATTAACTAGTCGGGCTAGTCGGATATAGTTGGCATGCCATAGGATATGGAAGAGTACGGGTTTTTTCCGGCTTACTGATCAAGCACTTATGTGCCGACTACTGTTATTGTTACCGGTTCGACACTTTGTGTGTCGAATACTGTTACCGTTACTATTACAGATTCAACACTTTGTGTGTTGAATACTGTTACCGTTACTGATTACTATTTAGGGACTGTGTACCGTTAATGTCGAAACCATTTTCAAAATCGGTTTAGAAAAATGGGGATCGACTTTAAAAACAAAAACGGGAGTCGCAACCAATCTTTTTTACTTAGGTGTGATTGAATCACCTTGTAAAACGTGTTTATTTTAAAAAAAAATTTGGTCCAGAAAAACAAGAAAACGAGTTGGGGAGTCGGTTACATATGAGGAAGGGTTAGCACCCTCATAACGCCCAGAAATTGGTACCAAATCGATAAATCATGTCCAAATATTGAAAATAAGAAAATTATAAAATATGATCTTTTTATTTGAAAGAAAATCAAGACTTACCTATCCCAAAGAAATAAAGTACTTTACCCAATAAGTTAAGGTATAGCACATCATTACTTTAAAATTAAGCTCGTCTTTATTTGAGCAAATTCCTACCTCGAGACGCAAAATGTCGAACCTAATAAGTTAAGGCAAAACACTTTGAATTCCCAAGAATAGGTTTTTTTATTTTGAAACTGATAAATCTCAAATTTCTTTAAAAAGGGGAAATATGTAATACCTAAAGTTTCGCGAGAAAAATCGAACCCAGTAAGTTAGGGCAAAATTCTTCTCGAAGTTCCCCAAATATCACATATCACCATATTTTGAAAATCATTTGAAATAAAATGTTTTAAATCAACAGATTTTGTAAATACAATTATTTGAGAAAGATATTACAACATGCATATTAAAATAAACAACAAATTATAAATAATAAAAGAATAATATAAATAACAACGTAATCTACGAATCATACTAACAATGAACAATAAAATAATAACACAAATATAAACAATTATAAACATTCTAAAGCAAATAAACATGTAATGGCAATAAATGAAAGAATAATATATTTAAAAATAATGATAATAATACTTTTTATATAAAGTAACAAAAATTTATGGTAAAAGGAACTTATAATAAATATGTAATTTAATAATATAATATATAAAAGATAGTAGTAAAAATAAAGTATTTTAGAAAAAACATGTATAAAACTACATAAATAATATAAATAGAATATGTTAGATAATATAGATAATTAAAAAATAAGGATTTTAGGAATATATAATATAACCTAATACTATATATTGTATATATAAAAAATATATAAAAAATAATATAATAATACATAAAAAATATTAAATCATATAAAATAAATAATAATAATTAAATATAATAGATTAGTACATATATATATATATATATATAACTTATTTAATAAATTAACAAGTAATAAAAATATTTAATATGATAAAACATTTAACAAAATAGTTTAAATTTAAAAAAATTTAGGATTAAATAATATAAGGGGTTAAATTGAAACAAAATGCAAGGTTTAGGGTTAATTTAAAATAAATGAAAATTTGATTTGAACGAAATTAAAAACAATAAAAATTGAGGAAGGGCTGAATAGATAAATAAACCATTAGCATAAAAAAACACGCGGATCCTTTTTTACCTATCGGGTCGACACGCGGATCTTTATCCAAAACGGCGTCGTTTTTTAAATGTTATATAAGTAAAAATCAGTTAAAAAAAAACACTTTGTCATTCATTTTTTAAAAAAACCAGAATCATCCCCCTTTCAAATTCTCTCTAGCTCTTGTCTAGGTCCGATCGCCGACCCTTCGGGCCACTGTTCCACGCGCCTCACGCGCCACCGTATCCGGTGGCCGGAGGCCAAGGCTTCTATTTTTTTTCGGCGTAATCAAGAGGTAAAGTTTTTTTTCTCTGCTTTTGTATTTTTTTATATAAAAAAAATACATGCATGAAAAATAAAAAGAATACGAAAGTAAAATCACCTCTCTAAAAATTTTATTTCTCTATATATTTGAACAGTTTGCATACACTGTTTGTGATTTTTTTCACTAATCTCTCTCTGTATATATCCGTATATAATCCACGTCCTCCCCTGTATACAAAATTTGGAAGGCTTTTATAGCCTTCGAAATAACAAAATAAAAGGAAACAAAAGATTTTTGCCACTGTTTTTGCCGTTGTTGCTGCGTTCCTTCCTTTTTTGTGCAGGTAAAAGGCGCGGATCTGGCGATGGGGGCGACATGCGCGCTGAAGGCGGCATGGACAAGAGCTGATGGGATGCGAGGAGCAGATTGCAGCGCGACCCTCAAGCTCTTGCTGATGCGGCGCCTAGGGTTTCCGAAATCCTAGGCCACTGCTGGTTCTGTTTGGTCTTGGGCCTTTTGGGCCATTTGTATTTGGGTCTAGGACTGGGGTGTAAGTGGGTTTAGGAATTGGTTTGGGTGTTGGTCCTGTTTTAATTTTGTAACAATGGACTGTAAAGAAACCATTTATTTTTTATTATTTTTGGTTTATTATCAGCCCGGTCAAAATTGGGCTCTTACAGCTGCCCCTCTTTTTTCATTGTCGTGTAACGAGAATAGAGCAAAGACTATAAGAGGACCAATTTTGGACCGGTCTTGGCCAAGCCTCGACCTCTTGACTCTTGTCTTATTCAAATGAGTTCCAATCCGAACTGCAACTTCAACAACATTGGATCTTTATCTTGATTTCAGTAAGTTTGATAGCTTCAATTTCATGAAGGTAGTATCCACTATCTTTTGATCTGCTCCGCTGCAAACTTAGGGAGACCAGATCTGATATTTTCAATCTAATCCCTGCAAACTCAGGGATCACCAGACTGATGTCTTCAATATGCTTCCTGCAAAGCTCAGAAATGCCAGATTTGTTATCTTCAATCTGCTTCCTGCAAAGCTCAAGAATGCCAGATTTGCTGTCTTCAATCTGCTTCCTGCAAAGCTCAGGAATGCCAGATTTGCTGTCTTTAATCTGCTTCCTGCAAAGCTCAGGAATGCCAGATTTGCCGTCTTCAATCTGCTTTCTGCAAAGCTCAAGAATGCCAGATTTGCCGTCTTCAATCTGCTTTCTGCAAAGCTCAAGAATGCCAGATTTGCCGTCTTCAATCTGTTTCCCGCAAAGCTCAGGAATGCCAGATTTGCCGTCTTCAATCTGCTTCCTGCAAAGCTCAGGAATGCCAGATTTGCCGTCTTCAATCTGCTTCCTACAAAGCTCAGGAATGCCAGATTAGCCGTCTTCAATCTACTTCTTGCAAAGCTCAGGAATGCCAGATTTACTATCTTCAATCTGCTTCCTGCAAAGCTCAGGAATGCCAGATTGGCTGTCTTCAATCTGCTTTCTGCAAAGCTCAGGAATGCCAGATTGGCTATCTTCAATCTGCTTCCTGCAAAGCTCAGGAATGCCAAATATGATATTTTCAATCTGATCCCTGCAAACTCAGGGATCACCAGACTGATGTCTTTGATCTGCTTCTTGCAACTTCAGGAAGATCAAATCTACTTTCTTCAATCTGATCCCTGCAAACTCAGGGATCACCAGACTGATATCTTCGATCTGCTTCCTGCAACTTCAGGAAGATAAGATCTGAAAATTCACCAATATTGCTATACCGTCTACTGAAGGACATATCCTGTAGACTCGGTTTCATATGTTATGATTAACATGAATGCAACATGTCATGAAAATGATTAGGATTAGAATGCAATGACCGGAATGAATCAAATGCACCTAATGAAATTTGATATGATACAAAAATGTTATGAGTATGATTCCTACTCTAGGTGTTATCACTCATTTGTTTTTCATTTTTGTTCATCAATCATATTCTGCTTAACCAGCTTGCCCCAATATAATTTCTGAGTCAGCCCCACTTGAACCTCGGGACATGAAGTTGGTATCTCCCACTGCAACTTCAGAGGAACGATATTCGATTTGTTACACCATTCCCTGGGTGTAATGACCAGATGTATGTGTCTGAATGCAGGGTATCCTGACAATAATCCCCTTTTTACATTTGAATTAACCTTGTTCATCATTTGCCGATATGGCATCACTAACGAAATCGTCTTATCCAATAGCAATCTAAAGAGATAATCATTTTCAATGTTTCCAGCCCTTAGCTTGGTGAGTTCTAAACAATAGTCATGTTTCAGATTCCTCATATCATTTAGAAGCTTCTAGAGTAATATACGAAACTCCTTTTATGAAAGTGTTTTTAGTCCATTAATCATTATTTCAATATAAAATGCTTGAAAAAGATTACTACAATGGACATGAAAGAAGCAAATAAGCTAATCAAAGATAACTAAGGCAATAAATGAAAACTGATTGGTGTATCTTAAAAAGAATAAAGTAAGCAAAGATTGCAAAGGCTATAAAATAAAATTGATTAAGGTATTTCTTTGAAAAGAATAAAGTAATCAAAGATAGAAAATGGGTAAAATGGGGAACTAGGTGCCCCAGATATCACAGTCTGAGCTTCTCTGTCCTGATCTCTTGAGGACCATTTTAAACCCAATATGTGTTTAGGGGATCCGGAGTACTTTGTCGATGCCCCCAAGATGTAACATACTTCCTCATTGCTAATTCAGACGTAGCAAGACTACTGTATGCCCCACTTTTATTCCAAATTTTGAGTCGCCCTTTTCAGGTTTTCAACTGAAAGCCCCTTTGGTCTCAAAGTTCCCTTTGCGGCTTTTCACTTTGGCCTCTCCTTTTTTTTTTGAATTTGAATTTGAATTTAGACTCAAGGCGCCCTTTGCGGGTTCTCACCTTGGACCTTTCCCTTTCAGGTAAAATACCTGAATTCGCCGGATTTGGCAAGTCTTTGCTATCCTTCTCGTCAATATCAATGCTCTTCTAGAATAAGCTCTATATAAGTCCTTCCCAATTTGGCATATGCTTTCCTCCAAAATCATTTTGTAGAAGAAAAATCTTTTTCAACACCAGGTTTCTTCATGAAATTCCCTAAGATGAACTTCGTAAGTTTACATCATCTAGCCGTAACGAATAGCTTTTAACCTTTTCTTCAATTAGACTATATTGGCAAAACGCTTCAATTCCATAAACCAATGGGTAAGACGTTGCCCCCAGCGAAGGTTCTGGCCGACACTCAATAAGACAGAAGGTAACGGTAGCTTCTTATGCCACTCAATAAGTCACCTTTCATAATTTTTGTTGTTTTTCTTCTTTTTTTGTATTTTTTTCTTTTGGCAGCTTTTTCTATACAGTGATATGATGCCTGTAACACCCCAAACCCGGCCCAAACACCACGACCGGATCTGGCATGTCACTGAGAAGATTTTATAATACATGTCGAGTCTTTGGAAAAACATTTGTTGAGTTTATACATTTTAACCGGAAAAACTTTGTAGTTTGATAATGTATACAAGATATAAATTTTATACAAAGCCTTTATGAATTAAAAAGCGAAATTTAGTACATGCCTTAGTTTTAATTTTTATCGAATAATTCAAGTGTTTGAAGGTAAAGCCTAAAAACCAGAAATATAAAACTAATGGCCCATGGCCTTATTACAACAAAATATAAAACCCATTAATTAAAAATGTTAAAAATAAATAACTAAGTAAAATCTTCTGTTGAATCAAAGTAATCTCTTGCATAGCCACCTTGCGCTCCTCTCCAGCCCGGTCCGATGCACTAGGTGCTACCTGAAAGATGTTAAAAAAATAGGGTGAGTCACGAGACTCAGTGTGCAACCCTCGTGCACCATCAGATTGGGCCTTAGCCCCACAGAACAGATATCAAAACATGAAATAACATAAATTATGCAAAGCCCAACCCAATCTTAGGTTTCCATCCGCTACACACCACTCTTACCTGCCAGTCACACCATTAGGGATTTCTACAATCAACCCACACCGCTACACACCATCGATGGCAGTCATGCTGCAGTTAGCTGCTCATCGTCAGATCATGGCATTAGCCACTACAACAGATCATGGCAAAAGCCACTACAACAGATCATGGCAAAAAGCCACTACAACAGATCATGGCAAAAAGCCACTACAACATATCATGGCAAAAACCACTACAACAGATCATGGCAAAAGCCACTACAACACTTCCCCTTTCGTCAATCACCCAACCCCATACAATCACAGAAACATATCATTAGCAGAAACATTCACTTATGAATGACAGAGATCACTAATCTGGTGATTCGTTTTTACCTTCCTCGAGTTTTCAACCGTTATGCCAGGATTTCGGCATTTAACAGAGTATAAGCAGATTTAATAACACATATTAGCAGACAATCTAAATGGTGTGAGAAGTTACACACCTGATTAATGCGTAGAACTACACTCTATGTTGATACCCTCGCTAAACAGATCTACTGCCTTCTATCTACAACTTGCTCAAAAGCCGGAAGAACGCGAAGATAGAGCGTCTCCTTGAAATCCCGAAAACAATACGACCCGAATGCTACTAAACTCTGGCTTAGAAATCTAAGCGATTGAATCCCCTTCAAATCCCGGAATGCCGCAAATGAGAGAAAACACCCGATTAGTTACCCATATAGCCATTCGGCTAAGATCTCTAAAAGCCGAAAAAAGATTGAAATCTCACGAATCGACACTTACCTATAGTTTTCTTCAAGATTCGGCACAAGCAGACATCACAGAAGGATTTCGGCTTTTAAGAAAATCCCGAAAAAGTATGAACAAAAGAAGGCTGATGTATTTTTCGGCTTTTAGAAGAATTGAATGAGGAGTTTCGGCTTTTAGTGAATGGGAGAAGAATAACAATGGAGATCAGAAGATTCGGCTAAAAGGAAATTTCAAAGAAAAAGAAAGAAAAGGTGAGAAAACAATGGTGATTTTCGGCTTTTGGAAGAGAAAAGATGAGAAAAGAAAACAAGTGAGGTGGCCTTCAAATTTTCGGCACAGGAAGAGAAGAAAGAGTAGGGTTCAAATGCCAGAATGGATTAGCTATCCCCTCTATTTATAGAAATTTCGGCACTTACCTAACCTTACAGATAAATCCTATCTTTTCTCCTTTATCTTAATCTACTAACTCATCTAAAAGAGACTTAATTAGCTCCAACTCCTCCCTCATTTATCAGCATAATATCCACATATTTTAAACATTAAAAATCCCCTAAATAATAGCCTTGTTGCCGTCCACTCCACCTAACCCTAATGCTTAAAATTAGCTAGCTTAAATTAAAAGAATTGGGCTCCATGAAACTTAAATTTGAGCCCCTTACTCCCTTGCGTGGCGTCACCTCCTTGCTCCCTAAGTGGCGCCATTGACCACTGGGCCACAAGCCCGTTTTGATATTTAAACACAGATACCACCTTTTAAAACTCTATAGTGCCCAAACAAAAATTTCACCAAGGCCTTAACCACATCCTGAGCCCAATTTGGACCCCTAACAGTTAAATTAACACATTACACATGTTCACCCATTAAACGCATAGGCCCAAAAATTCAGGATGTTACACTGCCTGATCTTTGGACAAACTGTAAACTTTAACTTTGTACAGTTATACATTCCGTGCTGGCATCTGATCCTTTTTTTTTTTGCGATTTGATGACTATCGACTTTGCAATATTGGCATATGAAGCTACTTCCACCCTCTTGATGAAGTAGATGACAACCATGACAGTGAATCGATGTCCACTAGAAGCATTTGACAAGATTGGCCTCATAATATCCATGCCCCACATATAGAAGAGTCTGTGAAGAAAATAGAAGAGTCATATGAATCTCGTTTTCTTCAATTCAGCATTTATGGTATGACTGATGCAATCACCTTCCATGATAAACCAACAGTGCCCCATCCTCTTATTTAGCCCGCATCTTATTAGTCCAGGCATATCCTGATATGATCGTGCGAAAACATCTTTGGATTCTTGAAGATAATTCAATAGTGTCTCACCTTATTTCTGTGATGAGCTAGGCTATAATCTTCACTTCTTTCCTAGACTCACGATATTCAATGACCCTTTATAGAGTAAGGTCTGTTTTTTATCTTGTTAAACCATTCTTAACAAGTCAGAAGATATATCACAATCTCTATTATCTTCAAAATCCTGAGATCCCCTAAACCCATATCTTGTTCAAAAAGGAAGTCAGTAACAATGTCGCTTATGACGTTGATATCTGAGTACCTAAGTATGAAGGCAATAAATCCAAAGAGTAAATGATTATAAAGATGATTACTTGTATGGTAATGAATAAAGAATGAAAGAGTAAAAAATGTATAGTAGAAAGAATAAAAGAATATGTACTCAAAAGATGCATTGTATTGAAATAATAATTTAAGACACAAGCCTATTTCACAAAAGGGGTCTTATTGCCTCTAGGCTTAAGGCAACAAGCATGTTTTGTATATTACTTTAAATTAGCCCTAAAAGTACAGGGATTTCTTCCACAGTCTCATTATTCAAAACTCTCCCAAGTATACAAGGGCTTGTATACTTTGTTCTCTAATTCCCTTCTCGCTTTAGATTTCTTCAAAGGATCACCACTTTCTTGTCTCCATGATTGGATAATGGGTTCTCCACACTAGGTGTATCATCAATCTTGAAAACTCCCATCTTAAGAAGTCTCTCAACTACCTTTTTGAAGGCAGTACAATTCTCTATTGAATGCCCCGTTACTCCTGCGTGGTAATCACATTGAACGTTGGAGTCATACCATTTAGGATATGGGGGTTGAAACGGATGCAGATAATATGGGGACACTACACATGCCTCTAATAAAGTCTCATATAGCTCCTTATATGTCATTGGGATTGGCGTAAATTGGAGTTTTTCGAAATTTTGTCTAAGGCCTGCTTCTTGTCTCGTCGACCCTTGTTGCCCAGCCGTAACCACTTTCGGTTGGCTAACAGTGACTGCCTTTGAGTACCCTTTGCTGTATGTACTCGTATTATTCACCTCGGCATCCCTTTTTCTAGGAACAGACCTTTTAGTGGTTTCTACTGCTTCAATTTTACCACCCCTTATGGTATTTTCGATCATTTCTCCTGCCATAACTATATCCGCGAAACTCTTGGTGGTGCTCCCTATCATATGGGTGATAATGGCGCCTTTAGAGTGTTGATGAACAACATAGTGGTCTCCTTCTCCAGGAGAGGTGGTTGAACTTGCATGGTTATTTCCCTCCATCTCTGCGCGTATTGCCTGAAACTCTCGTTTGATTTCTTTTCCATGTTTTGCAACATGATTCGGTCAGGCGTCATATCTGTGACATGATTATACTGCCTCATGAAAGCTTGGGCCAAGTCCTTCCAGGAACGAATGTTAGCACGACTGAGTTGGTTGTACCACCTAGACACTGCACCCGTCAAACTATCCTGGAAACAACGAATCAAAAGTTGATCATTGTTTACATAACCTGTCTTACGTCTACAGAACATCGTGATGTGGGCTTCAGGGTAAGTAGTTCCATTATACCTCTCAAATTTTGGCATCTTGAATTTATGAGGAAGTACCAGATCAAGGACCAGACTCAAGTCCTTAGCGTCAATACCATGATGGTGGTCAGCATTTTCCAAAGCCTGGAACTTTTCTTCTAACCATCTACAACGATCCTCCAACTTCCTTGAAGATTCAATTCTTATTCCCTCTCTCTCTTCTATGTCCAAATCAGGGATAACGGGGTTGGCAGGGTTATCTCTTGGGTTAGATCCCGAGCCCACTTGAAAGTTCATGGGTGGTCTAGGATCAGCTTGCCCCTGTTGAGGTCTAATCCTGATGGGTGGCCTTTGGGGGTATTCTTCAGGCTGTGTTCGCACGTGTGGTGGAGTGAATCCCCTAGGAAAGTCCTCATTATCTTCAGCATTGACTATGGGACCTTTTGCTTTGTCCATTATCCCATTCATTATCTGGGCCATTTGGGTCATCATGTTCTTTTGGGCTTCCAACATCTGGTCCATCATCTCTTGTTGGAGTTTTGCCATCTGTTCCTGCATCTGGCCTTGCATATCTTTTTGGAATTGCTCCATTCTCTGGTCCATTTTCCTTGACTTAGCTCGTGTACCGTAAGGGTGTTCCGTTTCCAGATTTTCTCTCTCCTATAATTTAAACTAATTAGACTCTCACTATGGATTTGAATGCATATGTTGTTATGTAACGCAAATGCATGAATGCAAAGAGGTATCAATTCTAATCAACTTCATTTTAGAAAACCTTATTAGAAAACAAAATCCTTTACATAAAACGGACTACAATATGCTTTCGTCCTAAGTCCTAAAGTTTTGATTTTCCCAAGCAGTAGAACTAGCTCTTGACTATGATCGGACTATAGCCCATATTTTATGCTCAACGTATCCGTCTGTGATGCCAAAGTCTGTAGATGACCAGCTACCTCTCGAATCTGAACTATCACTTCACCCACGAGGTAATCTCGACTCTTAACTTGATCATAAGAATGATGAAGCTCTTCTTTCCAATGCTCCTCTCCTGTTTCAAGAAGCTTGACCCGAAGTTCACAACTGTGTAATGTTGATTCTAACTCTTCAATCCTACCCTTCATTTCCTCAATCTTGTTCAGATTTGACTTCAACTCAATTACAGCTTCAATGGTAGTGAAGAGGCTGTCCAAGCTTAGCATCGATCTTTAGAAAAATATTGATCATTCACCCTAGCTAGCGCCATACTCAGAGAGATTCTTCCGCTTACATGGCTCATAAAGATCAGAATTTTTCCTATCTAGGAGGAAACAAAGAAGGAACTGCGGAGCTCCAGGAAGTTTAGATTGTATCTGTTCAAACATTTTTCAACTCTAACCACAGGTGAAAAGCCTCTATTTTGGTTCATCTCTTTGAATCTATCAAATGGGGGTCAATACGAATTCCTTTCATTTCTCCACAACGAATCAAATCCCTTGCAATGTTGTTTGGACCACAACAAGGAGCTGAGAAGTTCACAACAGCCCATCTTTGAATCCTAGATGGCTTCACCAATTCCAACGCCCATTCCTCAGAAAGAAATTTCCACCATTGCCCCTTTTTAACCTTGGTGCTGGCAGAATGCGTCCATCCACTTGGGTGAAATTAGAGTTTATATTAACACCTCCAGATTTTAGCATTGGTTTAGCATCATAACTTAGGCAAAACATTCATCCTTTCTTGAGGCATCTGCCTCAATTTTCCAACCAGAGGAGCTCTTTGGAAAGTTGATCAACTACTGGACCAGGTTGAATTATCATGGTAGTTGATACATCGATATTTATTGAAAGGCTTCCTTGAGTGGCTCTGAAACTTTAATGGGAACCCGTACTGCCAATGACACCTCGTCCAATGTCTGTAAAATTATCAGGATTATTTTGAAAGAATGACTGACGAACAAGTAGACATCCTTGTTTTGTAGCATGCTGCCGTAAAATGATATCCAACACCCTTAGGGCTTCTTGTGAGTTTTCTGATTCCTGTCCACGCAGAGCATTTTGAATGGCTTGCATTGGAATTCTTACAATAAAGCTGATCTCCACTTTAAAGGTCTTTGACTGATAAGGCCATTTAATTCTCTTCCTGTCTTGCCCATTTGAGTCATCATGGACATCAGGTCTTGCATTCCCGTTATTTCTGTTAGAAGTAACATCCTCAAATACAACTGTAAACTGATGCTTGTTATTAGGAAGAGCACCAACAGTAGATAAACTTTTCTCCCCATCATAAGCAAAATTCTTTTCATCCAAATCATTGCTATAAGTCTCTTGCGCCCTCTCTATCACTTTTCTTCCAACACATTTGCCATCAACTGGACAACCATCTTCATATGAAAGAGAAACGTTGTAATGGTAGAAATATCCATCTGTACTTCCTCTACTCTCTTTGAGGTGATTAGTGAGTATAGTTACCTTTTGCCCTTTAGATCCGACACCATACCTTGCCATAGGGTGTCGTACAAACTACTTCGCATCTGATTCTGCTTTGATCAGAACAACATCAGGGGTCACATGTGGCAGGGATTCTAACGCTACCCCTTTTCTCTCTTGCTCTAACGAATCCATACCCTTCTTTCTCTAACTGCCTTTGACCATATACGAACTGTAACACCCCCTACCCGTATTCGTTGCCGGAATAGGGTATGAGGCATTACCTAAGTTTAACGAGTTAATATTATTTTTATTATGAATTCAATATAGTCCTTTTATAATATCCAGTCTTCCCTGCAATTTTAAAACTAAACAATCCAGTCCAATTCAAACCAAATCATACTTCTACTATAATTATATTATTTAGCATATTTATCACTGTTTACTTTAATACATACTCATTAAACAAGTTTTAGTATTTATATAATCACCAAACATGTACATGCCATATAAATCAAAAAGGAAATTTACAAAAGCTACCGGAGATAATCTTGATAGTGTGATCCTCAGTGTTGATCTGATCCTTCGTATATTTATATGTCAATCTACATGAGACATTGAATACACTCAAGTAAGTTTATAGAAACTTAGTAAGTTCATAGGCATAAAATATAAAATCTTACCAACATTCATACACTTATACATTATGTACAATTATTAAGTTCACCTGTCAACCACAATTTGGTGAGTGCTTTTGTATAATCTCACTACCATTTATCCATTTACTTTAACTCTTTTGGGCCCTTTTTGTCACTTACCATCCTTAATCAAATTAGGGAACGGTTACGGAAAATTGAGTACTTCACTTCCACTTTGCCATAGTATAACTATGGTTTTACGTATGATCACTTATCACTGATCAGATAAGCGTAGCTAAAGCTACCACTTATCACTTGTCACTTGTAGCCGAAGCTAGCATTATTCACTGATCAGGTAGCCGGAGCTACCACTTTTCACTGATCAGGTAGCCGGAGCTACCACTTTTCACTGATCAGGTAGTCGGAACTACCACTTTTCACTGATCAGGTAGCCGAAGCTACCACTTTTCACTGATCAGGTAGCCGAAGCTACCACTTTTCACTTTCACTTGCCACTGATCAGAAGTACTCAGACCCGATGTTTCGCTCAATTTGATCATTTAATCACTTTTCGCATTGTCATTTTATTTTCAATTCATCAACAAATATATCTCATCATACATGATATAATTCATAAAATTTACATTTAATCATTAAATTTCAGCCATATGAACTTACCTGAGTCGATTTGCAGAATTTGAGAAAATTCAGGGACTAATCAGCTACTTTTTCTTTTCCTCGACTTGCTTTGGGTTCTTGATCTATCATTGTAAAATCATTCACTTATCAATATTGATTTCACCTTTACTCTATTTCACATCCTTAATGATTACAACTCACATATAAGTAACATTATCTATAATTTCACTATTTACTTATATGGATATTCAAGCTGTCCATCTGTGTTAAAGTCACTAAATTATTTTTATCTTGAGCTACAGAACTCCAAATTAAGATCTGTTAATTTTCCTTGAAACTAGACTCACATATCTTTTTACCATAAAATTTTTAGAATTTTTGGTTTGGCCAATAAGTACATTTTATTCTTTAAAGTCACCCCTGTTCTGCAGTCTGACAGTTCCGACCCATCTTCACTAAAAATTAATTATCTCCTTTTTCAGGATCTGGATGATGTTAACGTTTGTTTTTATTGAAAATAGACTCACTCAGGATTTTAATGATATAAATTTAAGATCCCAATTATTTTTATACAATTTTTGATGATTTTTCAAATTCAGAACAGGGGAACCCGAAATCATTCTGACTTTATCTCATAAAACCTATTATATCTCATGATTTACAAATCTATTGCTTACATCGTTTCTTCTATAAGAAACTAGACTCAATAAGATTTAATTTTATATTTTATTCATCCTCTAATTCGATTTCTACAATTTTTGGTGATTTTTCAAAATTAGACTACTGCTGCTGTCCAAAACTGTTTCAGTGCAAAGTGTTGATTTCCATTTTGCCCCAAATTTCAGAGTTCATACAATTCAGTCCTTGATCAATTACCCCTCAATTAAGCTAATTTTTGTAAATTAATACTTTACCTAATCATTATGAGTTATTTCAAACCTATTGGAATTCAGAATTTCCACATAAAAACCCTAACTTCAAATTCTTTTAAAATTAGGTCTCAAACATTCACTTTCTATTCAATTCTTTCAATAAAATCAGCATATAAACCATTTAAAGTTATAATTCCATGCTAAATCATCATATACTTCCAGAACATATTCATAGCAACTTCCAACTTCATTCATAAAATCTAAAACTAATGAATTCAACAAGTGGGCCTAGTTGTAAAAGTCACAAAAACACATAAATTTCAAGAAATAATCAAGAATTGAACTTACTTGCAGTAAAAATATGAAAAACCAGCTTAGGGAAAACCCTTCTATGGTGTTTTGCTGATGAGAATGCAGAAAAATAAAGAAAAATTTAGATAATTCCACTTTAGTCCTAGCTTTATTAAGTAAATTTTGCAATATTCCAATTTTACCCTTATTTCTCCTTATTTTCTTTCTGATTTCATTCCCTTGCCGTCCAGCCCAAATAGACCTTGGGTCTATTTTCCTTTTAAGCCCTCTTTCTTTTATCATTTAAGCTATTTAATCATTTCTCATAACTTTGCATTTGTTACAACTTAGTCCTTTTTGTTCAATTAACTATCGGAACTTTAAAATTTCTTGACAAAATTTTAATACTAACCTATTAACACTTCATAAATATTTATAAAACATTTATGGCTAGATTAAAAATCTCCGAGGACTCGATACCTCGTTTTCGATTCTAATTATTTTTTTATTTTTTTAATACACTATTTACTATTTTAATTTTTTTTAACTTCACATTTAACTTATACTCACTAAATTAATAATATTTTCTACTCACTTGTCGGATGTAGTGACCTCGAATCACCATTCCGACACCACTGAAAATTTAGGCTATTACAACTCTCCCCCCTTTTAAGAAATTTCGTCCTCGAAATTTCGTACCTGTAAATAAATTCGGATATTGAAATCTCATCAATTCCTCCGTCTCCCAGGTTGCCTCCTCCGATCCATGTCGATTCCGTAACACTTTAACTAGTGGTACACGTTTATTTCTCAACTCTTTAACTTCCCGAGCTAGAACTTTCACCGGTTCCTCTGAATAGGTCATATCGGGTTGGAGTTCTATTTCCGTATGAGGAATTACATGTGATGGATCTGATCTGTACCGTCTCAACATAGATACATGAAACACGTTATGAATCTTTTCAAGCTCCGGAGGCAAAGCCAATCTATAAGCTACCGGACCGATTCTTTCAATGATTTCATACGGCCCGATAAATCGTGGGCTGAGTTTTCCCTTTCTGCCGAACTGCAAAACTTTCTTCCACGGTGACACTTTCAAAAATACACGATCACCCACATTAAACTCTATATCTCTTCTCTTCAAATCTGCATATGACTTTTGTCGATCGGATGCAGCTTTTAGACATTCTCGAATAATACGAACTTTTTCTTCGGTTTCCCGAATCAAGTCCACTCCCACTAGTTTTGGCTCACTTAATTCAGACCAATATAATGGAGTTCTACATTTTCTCCCATATAGAGCTTCAAACGGTGCCATTTTAATACTAGTTTGATAACTATTATTATAAGCAAATTCAGCTAAAGGTAAATACCTTTCCCAACTGCCGCCAAACTCAAGTATAGAGCACCTTAACATATCTTCTAAAATCTGAATCACTCGCTCTGACTGTCCATCTGTCTGGGGATGAAAAGCTGTGCTGAAATTTAATTTGGTGCCCAAAGCTTCTTGTAATTTACTCCAAAATCTCGAGGTAAATCTCGGATCTCGATCTGAAATAATAGATATTGGCACCCCATGTAATCTCACTATCTCTGACACATATAACTCCGCTAACTTTTCAAGTGGATAATCTACTCTGACCGGAATAAAATGTGCTGATTTAGTTAACCGATCAATAATCACCCAAATCGAATCTTTCTTCTTCGGAGTTACTGGTAATCCGGATACAAAATCCATCGTGACATGTTCCCATTTCCACTCTGGAATCATAATGGGCTGTAACAACCCTGTCGGCACTTGATGTTCGGCTTTCACCTGCTGACAAATTAAACATCTTGCTACATATTCACAGATTTCCCATTTCATTCTAGGCCACCAATACATTTTCTTCAAATCACAATACATTTTCGTACTACCCGGGTGAATAGAACACATACTACTGTGAGCCTCTGATAAAATATCATTTTTCAAGTCTAAATTATTCGGAACACATATTCTATTACGATAATATAACATACCATTTTCATCAATGGAGTATTCTAGGCTTAACTCATTTTGAACCATCTGTCGTTTCGACATCAACTCTGGGTCTTCATCTTGTAGCTCCCGAATCCGTTGAAAGAACACAGGTTTAGCTTTTAATTTTGCTAGTACAGAACCATCTTCATTAATAGATAAATGAGCATTCAATGCCCGTAATGCAAATAATGATGATTTTCGACTAAGTGCATCTGCTACAACATTTGCTTTCCCTGGATGATAGTCAATGACAAGATCATAATCTTTCAGCAGCTCTAACCATCGTCTCTGTCTCAGATTTAACTCTTTTTGATTCATTAAATACTTTAAGCTTTTATGATCAGTATACACGTAACATTTCTCACCATATAAATAATGTCTCCATATCTTCAAAGCAAATACGATCGCTGCCAATTCCAAATCATGTGTAGGATAATTCTTCTCGTGCGGTTTCAGTTGCCGAGAAGCATATGCCACCACTTTCCCTGACTGCATAAGTACACAACCCAAACCATTAAAAGACGCATCACTATAAACCACAAATGGTACACCCGATTCTGGTTGAGTCAACACTGGAGCCTCTGTTAACATCTTTTTCAATTGATCGAAACTTTGCTGACATTCACTTGACCATATAAATTCAACATTCTTTTGTAGTAATCGAGTCGACGGTAAAGTAATCCTTGAGAAATCTTTGACAAATCGATGATAATAACCTGCCAGTCCTAGAAAACTCCGTACTTCAGTAACATTCTTCGGAACTTTCCAATTTATCACTGTTGTTACTTTACTTGGATCCACTCTAATTCCATCAGCTGATACAATATGACCCAAAAACGCAACTTCATGGAGCCAAAACTCACATTTGCTGAATTTCGCATACAACTGTTTCTCCCGCAAAATCTGTAATACAATCCTTAAATGTTGTGCATGTTCAGACTCTGTCTTTGAATAAATCAATATATCATCAATGAACACAACCACAAATCTATCCAAATATGACTGAAAAATTCGATTCATCAAATCCATAAAGGCAGCAGGAGCATTGGTTAAACCAAATGGCATTACCAAAAATTCATAGTGACCATATCGGGTTCGGAAGGCAGTTTTTGGCACATCGCACTCTTTAACTTTCAACTGATAATACCCAGATCGAAGATCTATCTTGGAAAATACTGCAGCACCTTTCAACTGATCAAATAGATCATCAATACGAGGCAAAGGATATTTATTCTTTATCGTTACCTTATTTAACTGCCTGTAATCTATACACAGTCTTAAGGAACCGTCCTTCTTTTTCACAAACAAGACAGGTGCACCCCAGGGCGACATACTCGGTCTGATGAACCCTTTATCTAATAACTCTTGCAACTGCGTCTTCAACTCTCTTAATTCTGTTGGAGCCATTCTGTACGGTGTTACTGAGATAGGAGCTGTTCCGGGAATCACATCAATTGCAAATTCAACTTCTCTGTCGGGTGGTAAACCGGGTAACTCTTCAGGAAACACATCAAAAAATTCATTCACCACTGGTACTTATTCGAGCTTTAAATCGGAACTCCGAGTATCAAGAATATAGGCCAAGAATGCTTCGTTGCCTTTACGTAATAACCTCCAAGCAGAGAGAGCTGAAATAATTCTGACTGTATCACCCATATTTTCAAACCCAACTGAAATTACATCCCCTGTTTGACATTTCAAACTGATATGTTTATCACGACAATTCACTACCGCTTCATATTTCATTAACCAGTCCATCCCCAAAATAATATCAAATTCCCGAAAGGGTAACAACATCAAATCAGCGGGGAATTCATAGCCTTTCACTATCAGTGGACAATTTCGACATATCAAATTAACTGTTACACTTTGACCTAATGGATTAGTGACTTGTATATCAAATGCAGTGGACTCAACAGAAAGTTTCTTTTCAGATACTAGCATAGCACAAATATATGAATGAGTAGACCTAGGGTCTATTATTGCATAAACAGTAACATCATAAAGATAGAAAGTACCAGCAATTACATCAGGAGTCGTAGCCTCTTCTCTTGCTCGAATGGCGTAAGTACGTGCTGGTGCTCTATTCTCTGATCGACTAACTGATTCTCTCATACCCGAACGGTTAGTCCCTGTAGCACTGCTCTGGCCCAAACGTCTATTTCTTTGGGGAGTGATTCTCTGTATCTCTTTTTGTTCCACTTCATCTTTTTGCAGCTGGGGACAATCTCGAATAAGATGATCAGTAGCCCCACATTTATAACAAGCCCCCATCTTAGTCCTGCATTCACCGAAATGATGTCTTCCACAATATTGACACTTAGGTCGGGGAGCATCCTGAACACTGCTCACACTTGCTGCAGGTCGATCAAACACCTTGAAATCGGATTGTCTTGATCTACCTCTACTCAATTTTCCCGGCACTGATGTAGTTCGACTACTTTCTTCTCTAAATTTCTTTACCGGCAAATCTGAAAATGACTTAGAAGCACCTCTTTTGAATTACTCTTTACTTTTTCGATCCCGCTGCATTTTTCTGTTATATACTTCTTCGAGCTTTTGAGCACGGTCTGACAGAACAACAAACTCTCGTATTTCATTGCCCCCAATCATCATTCTAATCTCATCATTTAACCCTTCTTCAAATCTGATACACATCTCTTCTTCAGTAGGTACAATGTCTCGGGCATATTTGCTGAGGTAGACAAATTCTCTTTCGTATTCAGCCACTGACTTATTTCCCTGCCGTAAATCAAGAAATTCCCTTTTCTTTTTATCCAAATAACGTCTGCCCACATATTTCTTCTTAAATTCATTTTGGAAAAATTCCCAAGATATTTTCTCTACTGGTACCACGGCCTCAATCGTTTCCCACCAACTATAAGCCTCTTCTTTCAGTAGGGACACAGCACATCTTAAATAATCATCTGGTGAGCAAGCCATTTCTTTAAAAATTCTTATCAAACTCTGTAACCAGTATTCAGCTTTGACGGGGTCATCATCAGTCCTTCCCCGAAATTCTTCGGCTCCAAGTTTTCTAAGCCTTTCCAATGGAGAACGCTTACTGAATTCAGTCGTTGTAGGAGGTGGAGGAGCAACCGAGGGTACCACTGATGGAGCAGTGGTGGGAGGAGGTGGCTGAGCCTAATTTCTTTCTTGCATCGTTTCAGTATACCACTGGTTCATAATCCCATAAATCATATTCTTTAATTCTTGCTCTCGCATTAAAGAAATCGGAACATCACTACTTGTTGCTCGTTCAGAAATCTGTAACACCCCCTACCCGTATTCGTTGCCGGAATAGGGTATGAGGCATTACCTAAGTTTAACGAGTTAATATTATTTTTATTATGAATTCAATATAGTCCTTTTATAATATCCAGTCTTCCCTGCAATTTTAAAACTAAACAATCCAGTCCAATTCAAACCAAATCATACTTCTACTATAATTATATTATTTAGCATATTTATCACTGTTTACTTTAGTACATACTCATTAAACAAGTTTTAGTATTTATATAATCATCAAACATGTACATGCCGTATAAATCAAAAAGGAAATTTACAAAAGCTACCGGAGATAATCTTGATAGTGTGATCCTCAGTGTTGATCCGATCCTCCGTATATTTATACGTCAATCTACATGAGACATTGAATACACTCAAGTAAGTTTATAGAAACTTAGTAAGTTCATAGGCATAAAATATAAAATCTTACCAACATTCATACACTTATACATTATGTACAATTATTAAGTTCACCTGTCAACCACAATTTGGTGAGTGCTTTTGTATAATCTCACTACCATTTATCCATTTACTTTAACTCTTTTGGGCCCTTTTTGTCACTTACCATCCTTAATCAAATTAGGGAACGGTTACGGAAAATTGAGTACTTCACTTCCACTTTGCCATAGTATAACTATGGTTTTACGTATGATCACTTATCACTGATCAGATAAGCGTAGCTAAAGCTACCACTTATCACTTGTCACTTGTAGCCGAAGCTAGCATTATTCACTGATCAGGTAGCCGGAGCTACCACTTTTCACTGATCAGGTAGCCGGAGCTACCACTTTTCACTGATCAGGTAGTCGGAACTACCGCTTTTCACTGATTAGGTAGCCGAAGCTACCACTTTTCACTGATCAGGTAGCCGAAGCTACCACTTTTCACTTTCACTTGCCACTGATCAGAAGTACTCAGATCCGATGTTCCGCTCAATTTGATCATTTAATCACTTTTCGCATTGTCATTTTATTTTCAATTCATCAACAAATATATCTCATCATACATGATATAATTCATAAAATTTACATTTAATCATTAAATTTCAGCCATATGAACTTACCTAAGTCGATTTGCAGAATTTGAGAAAATTCAGGGACTAATCAGCTACTTTTTCTTTTCCTCGACTTGCTTTGGGTTCTTGATCTATCATTGTAAAATCATTCACTTATCAATATTGATTTCACCTTTACTCTATTTCACATCCTTAATGATTACAACTCACATATAAGTAACATTATCTATAATTTCACTATTTACTTATATGGATATTCAAGCTGTCCATCTGTGTTAAAGTCACTAAATTATTTTTATCTTGAGCTACAGAACTCCAAATTAAGATCTGTTAATTTTACTTGAAACTAGACTCACATATATTTTTACCATAAAATTTTTAGAATTTTTGGTTTGGCCAATAAGTACATTTTATTCTTTAAAGTCACCCCTGTTCTGCTGTCTGACAGTTCCGACCCATCTTCACTAAAAATTAATTATCTCCTTTTTCAGGATTCAGATGATGTTAACGTTTGTTTCTATTGAAAATAGACTCACTCAGGATTTTAATGATATAAATTTAAGATCCCAATTATTTTTATACAATTTTTGATGATTTTTCAAAGTCAGAATAGGGGAACCCGAAATCATTCTGACTTTATCTCATAAAACCTATTATATCTCATGATTTACAAATCTATTGCTTAAATCGTTTCTTCTATAAGAAACTAGACTCAATAAGATTTAATTTTATATTTTATTCATCCTCTAATTCGATTTCTAAAATTTTTGGTGATTTTTCAAAGTTAGACTATTGCTGCTGTCCAAAACTGTTTCAGTGCAAAGTGTTGATTTCCATTTTGCCCCAAATTTCAGAGTTCATACAATCCAGTCCTTGATCAATTACCCCTTAATTAAGCTAATTTTTGTAAATTAATACTTTACCTAATCATTATGAGTTATTTCAAACCTATTGGAATTCAGAATTTCCACATAAAAACCCTAACTTCAAATTCTTTTAAAATTAGGTCTCAAACATTCACTTTCTATTCAATTCTTTCAATAAAATCAGCATATAAACCATTTAAAGTTATAATTCCATGCTAAATCATCATATACTTCCAGAACATATTCATAGCAACTTCCAACTTCATTCATAAAATCTAAAACTAATGAATTCAACAAGTGGGCCTAGTTGTAAAAGTCACAAAAACACATAAATTTCAAGAAATAATCAAGAATTGAACTTACTTGCAGTAAAAATATGAAAAACCAGCTTAGGGAAAACCCTTCTATGGTGTTTTGCTGATGAGAATGCAGAAAAATAAAGAAAAATTTAGATAATTCCACTTTAGTCCTAGCTTTATTAAGTAAATTTTGCAATATTCCAATTTTACCCTTATTTCTCCTTATTTTCTTTCTGATTTCATTCCCTTGCCGTCCAGCCCAAATAGACCTTGGGTCTATTTGCCTTTTAAGCCCTCTTTCTTTTATCATTTAAGCTATTTAATCATTTCTCATAACTTTGCATTTGTTACAACTTAGTCCTTTTTGTTCAATTAACTATCGGAACTTTAAAATTTCTTCACAAAATTTTAATACTAACCTATTAACACTTCATAAATATTTATAAAACATTTATGGCTAGATTAAAAATCTCCGAGGTCTCGATACCTCGTTTTCGATTCTAATTATTTTTTTATTTTTTAATACACTATTTACTATTTCAATTTTTTTTAACTTCACATTTAACTTATACTCACTAAATTAATAATATTTTCTACTCACTTGTCGGATTTAGTGACCTCGAATCACCATTCCGACACCACTGAAAATTTAGGCTATTACACGAACTATTGCATTGTATTCCACTTTATCAAGGAATCCGTTCTCCATAATCAGCTTTCTAACTTAGAAACTGACCGTGAATCGATACCTCTTAAAATATGTAATGATATGCACAAAATAATAAAATACAGCAAGTTAGTACCATGGAATATAAAGCAAGTAAAATAAATAAACCTATATGGGTGACCACTAAAGTTCGATATAGTCCTACTTAAGGTGGGCTCTTAGGGTTCACTATATGTGGTTTAATTTTAAAGTTAAGGTACCCGAACCAGCAGATTCCTCAATCCTCACCCATTATAGGTTCATACGGATCAAGTTCGGTTCAAGGGAATACATTTCCCTATGGCTGCACGGAGATGAAAATCTCACGAAGACATAGGTACAGATGTATCCCGAAAGTGGTTCACTATCCTGCACGGAGGTGAAAACCTCACGAAGGATTAGCTTCTCGCTCCCACTTAAGGGTACGACCACAACGGTCATGCAGTGCAATGCCAAGAGATATATTTTAAAATCACATGCAATAAAATGATCATATTTTTAAAAATCAGAATTTTAAATTCGAACAAAAGGACATGAAATTATCAATTTTACATCCTGACTCTCTTGTTCCCCAGTGGAGTCGCTAAGCTGTCGAAACCATTTTCAAAATCGGTTTAGAAAAATGGGGATCGAATTTAAAAATAAAACCGGGAGTCACCACCAATCTTTTTTACTTAGGTGTGATTGGACACGCCCATGTATCCTGACTGTGGTCCTAAACTGACTTCCCCACCACGGCTACCAAGCACGCCTGTGTGCCTTGGCCGTGTGCTCTTAGCTAGCTACTGACTTGCACACCACGGCCAGATGACACGCCCGTGTCGAGGCCGTGTGATACTAAACTGTATCCTACAATTCACCTACGGTCATTAGACACGCCCATGTGCCACAACTGTGTGACATTATAGGCCATTTACAAGGCCAAAAGGCCGACCATAAGGGTTAACCTACAAGCCATATTTAACAAGATATCTCATGCACATTTAACCATCAAAACATACCAAAATAATCAACCAATTCATGCATATTTGCCAACGAAGGTAATCACACCACAATCCATTCAAACCAATTCCAAACATACCAATTTGCATGACTAAATCTAAATTATACCAAGCTCCTTTCATCAATATATACTTACCATCTCATAACCATTTCATATATCAACTAATCATGCCAAAACAACTTCACATATCACATTCATTAAGGCATATTATCAAAACATAATTAGCCAAATCACATGGCTAAGTTCATTATACAACTCATACCAAAACTAGCTTATACATGCCATGTTGAGCTATATACATTTTCAAAGTGTACCAAAATAAGTTTTAGTAGTGTGATGACGATCCGTGACGGTCCCGAGCCTTTAGTAGCTTTGACGACCTATAAAATAGATTAAAGACACGCAGAGTAAGCTTCCCAAAAGCTTAGTAAGTCATATACCAATAAACTTGGCATAAAAAAAACATATATGCAAATAAATACATTGGCACATCTCAATCACTTAGCCATTTTCACCATTCAAGGATCATATCACAAATTCCATATACATATCATCTTAGTAGGATTACTTAGATGCTTACCTTGAATATACCATTAGTGTATAATCAATGTACCTGAATCGAACATTCATTTACTTAATCTATTAAAGCTCGGATTTTCCATTCGCATCTCAGACTTATTTGTGGAACCATAAAGAAATCCAATAGTGTACTCAGAAACTCAGAATAATCGTACAATGCCATCGTCCCAGACGAGGTCTTTCATGTACTCAGATATCGATGCCACTGTCCCGGACAGGGTCTTACATGAATCAGTACGATGCCGATGTCCCAGACATGGTCTTACACGTAAGGATTATAACAATGCCAACGTCCCAGATGTGGTCTTATACATAAAACTCATATTGATGCCAACGTCCCAGACGTGGTCTTACACATAATTAGATATTGAGGCCACTGTCCCAGACAGGGTCTTACACGAATCTCAAATCAACGCCAACGTCCCAGACGTGGTCTTACATGATATCAACAGAATAGATGTCTATGCCGTGACTTAGTCAATTCTATCTATTCATATGTTCATGCGGGGCTTCTTGAACTTAATCACTATATCGAACTTATCTCGGAATTCAAATGCATAACTTTTCACAACAAAGACATTCATTATCATCATTAATCATATGAACAATTTCAATTACATACATATACATTTATTTGCATATTGACTTACCTCGGATTCGGTTTATCGGAATGAAAAAATGCTACTCGGTGACTTTTACTTTTCCGCGATCTAAATCCGTTTTCCTCGGTTCTTGATCTAAACATATTCAGAATTAACCCTTTTATTCACTATTTCATTCAATTCAATCCAAAGACACATATTTAGGGTTATTTGCAATTTAACCCTCATATTTGTACACTTTATCAATTTAGTCCATTTTTTCTCAAAACATCAAATTCACAAAACCAATATACAACCAAGCTTAGCCGAATATATATACATCATACAAGCCCATACTTTTCATGAAATTGACAATTTAGTCCTCCAAAATAATATTTTCTCAATTTAACCCTAATTAGCTAAATTCGTCAAAAATCCAAGAACAAAGTATGTTCATCTAGCTCATATCTTTCATTTAACACCAAAAATCATCAAAAAGCTTAACATCTCATCAATGGCATCTCACACAAACATCATCCATACTCAAAATTAGTACATGGGTTTTATAGCTCTCGAAGCAACGATTACAAAAACGTAGAAATTATCGAAAACGGATCAAAAACTAACCTTTAATTCAAGCTTGTAAGTGCCAAAATTTTAAAGCTTTTGTTCTTTCTTTTTCTTTCTAACATTCGGCCAAAGGATGATAAAAACAAGGCCACATTCTTTTTGTTTTCTTTTTATTAACTAATAACTTATAAAATACATATAATATAAAATATCATATACATTAACATAAAAATAATAACCATTATTATAACATATAAACTCATGCATTTTTAATGGTTTGCCGTCCACTAACCATGATAGTGGCTAAATTGCCACATAAGTCCTCATATTTATAAAGCCATAACACATAAGCACTTTAACATATAGCATACAACTTTCATATTTAATGCAATTTCATCCTTTCGTCAAATTAAACACACAGACAGACAAATTAGTTCACGGAAATTTATCACATGCTTAATCACATATCAATGGCACAGAAAATAATATTAAAATATTATTCGGAGTTGGATTCGTGGTTTTCAAACCACTGTTCCGACTAGGGTATAAACAGAACTGTTACAGGGCTGCTGGACGCTTGCGGCGCTGAGCACGAAACAAGGGCTACGGTTTCCTGACCTGATTTCTGATTTGGGCTTTTGGGTTTGGGCCTTTATGGCTTTAATGTATTTGGACTGGTTTATTAAATTTTGGGTTTTTTTCCTGGTTTGGGCCTCGAGCTCTAAAATTGGGCCTTACAGAGTGTATTCACAAATGAATGCGTTTTCTCATTGAGTATAGAAATGGTTTGAGAATTAATTTAAGGTTTTCGAATTATTATTTAAATAATTGAAGTTCGGAAATGAAATGAAATTAATTAATCATTATGAATTTTGTAACGACTCAAAATCTGTGGGCACCGAAAAATGTATTATCGGGCCTCCGTCTTAGTAAACCGAGTTAGTAAATAATTATTATGAGTAATTATGAGTCTAATGGTATGTTTAATTAGATATTTATTTAGTGAAATTAGCTTAATTTAAAGTAATTAGGAAAAAGGATCAAATTGAATAAAGAGTGAAAGTCTAATTATAGAGTAAAAGAAAGTAAAAAAGGGCTAAAATGGCAATTAAGCCATTTATATGAAATGAGGCGGCATATATGCATTAAAATCTAAGATTTTATTTAAGTTACATATAAATAATATATAATTATTATAGTTATTCACCATTATTATGGTTTTATATTATTATTTTTTTTTATTCAAATATCAGATTGGGCTTTTGATTTCTGAAAATTAAAGTTTACAAGAAAAACAAAATAAAAATAAGAGAACAGTCCTGGGCTTAATGGCCAGAATTAAAAAACAAAACTAGCAGAATGGCCCTGAAATAAAAACAAACTTGCACAAGAAGACTCTAGAAAAAAATTATTTAAAATATCTGCCACCGATGTACTGCCCAATCAGATCATCATTTCGCCTGCCAATGCTAGTCACGTCTTTCAATTTCTTCATTAATGGCGATACCAGTTTCCAATGAGAGTAATAAGCACTTGAGATTCATTAGTTTTTCATTTTTGAAACTCCCTTTGCCGTTTCATCTCTTCTTCTCCTCAATCTGGTTCTCTCAAGAAACAAAAACAAAGAATTGAAACAGAATTAAAACGAGAAGTAGGGGAGAAAAAGAGAAAGATAAAGGGAAAGAAAAATAAAAGAGAAAACTAGGGATTTGAAGCTTGAAACTTTAATTGGTAAGTTTAATCAAGTCCTTTTCTTATAAATTTGATGTTTTTGGAATCCTAGAGTGAAATACTCTTGGATTTAAGTTGAAATTTTGAAAGTTAATAGATTTTTTAGTAGGGTTTATGTTGAACAAATGATGGAATTGGGGGTTTATTTGATAGAAATTTTGATTGGAATTGAATAAAGGATTGAATTGTAAACTAAGCTATAAGTTTTGAGTTTTAGAGATTAAATTGAAATAAATTCGAAATTATGAAAATATGATAAAAATTAGATAGTTAAATGTGAGTTTGACAAGAAATTGAGTAGCAAAAAGGTATGAATTGAGAAAGAAAAATATATATGTTTAGTTAGGATTAAATTGGAATTAAAGTAAAAGTTAGATAAAAATTTTAGCAATTAAATTGTGTTGTGTTAATGATTGTGAAATTATTTTAATTGTTCGTAGCTAATATTGAGCCTGAAGCATCGACCCAAAAAGGAAAAGAAAAGATCGTCGAGGATTAAATCCGAAGAGAATTCTGGTTTGTATCACTATAATTCAAACTTTATCATTATTATGTGTTTAATTTACTAATTATGTGTGGTAAGTATTTTAAGGTAAGTGTTTAGTAAAATGATAAATTTATGATTGGGTATTGAAATTGAAACTGATACTGAACTAAATTATGGAATACTAAATATTGTTTTGAGTACTGAATTGAATTGTGAAGTTACTGAATATTGTTATGTGTACTACATTGAACTGTGAAATTATTGAAGTAATGAATTACTGCAATATTGTGAAACTGATTGAAATAGAGAAATTATAATTGATACTGAACTAAGTTGGAAATTGTACTGAAAAGTGAATTAAATACCCTATTAACTAGTCGGGCTAGTCGAATATAGTTGGCATGCCATAGGATAACGGGTTTTTATCGGCTTACTGATCAAGCACTTATGTGCCGACTACTGTTATTGCTACCGGTTCGACACTTTGTGTGTCGAATACTGTTACCGTTACTATTACAGATTCAACACTTTGTGTGTTGAATACTGTTACTGTTACTGATTACTATTTAGGGACTGTGTATCGTTAATGTCAAAACCATTTTCAAAATCGGTTTAGAAAAATGGGGATCGACTTTAAAAACAAAAACGGGAGTCGCCACCAATCTTTTTTACTTAGGTGTGATTGGATCACCTTGTAAAACGTGTTTATTTTAAAAAAACATTTTTGGTCCACAAAAACAAGAAAACGAGTTCGGGAGTCGGTTACGTATGAGGAAGGGTTAGCACCCTCATAACGCCCAGAAATTGGTACCAAATCGATAAAATCATATCCAAATATTGAAAATAAGAAAATTATAAAATATGATCTTTTTATTTGAAAGAAAATCAAGACTTACCTATCCCAAAGAAATAAAGTACTTTACCCAATAAGTTAAGGTATAGCACATCATTACTTTAAAATTAAGCTCGTCTTTATTTGAGGAAATTCCTACCTCGAGACGCAAAATGTCGAACCTAATAAGTTAAGGCAAAACACTTTGAATTCCCAAGAATAGGTTTTTTATTTTGAAACTGATAAATCTCAAATTTCTTTAAAAAGGGGAAATATGTAATACCTAAAGTTTCGCGAGAAAAATCGAACCCAGTAAGTTAGGACAAAATTCTTCTCGAAGTTCCCCAAATATCACATATCACCATATTTTGAAAATCATTTGAAATAAAATGTTTTAAATCAACATATTTTGTAAAAACAATTATTTGAGAAAGATATTACAACATGCATATTGAAATAAATAACAAATTATAAATAATAAAAGAATAATATAAATAACAACGTAATCTACGAATCATACTAACAATGAACAATAAAATAATAACACAAATATAACAAACTATACTAAACAATTATAAACATTCTAAAGCAAATAAACATGTAATAGCAATAAATGAAAGAATAATATATTTTAAAAAATAATAATAATGCTTTTTATATAAAGTAACAAAATTTATGGTAAAAGGAACTTATAATAAATATGTAATTTAATAATATAATATATAAATGATAGTAGTAAAAATAAAGTATTTTAGAAAAAACATGTATAAAACTACATAAATAATATAAATAGAATATGTTAGATAATATAGATAATTAAAAAATAAGGATTTTAGGAATATATAATATAACCTAATACTATATTGTATATAAAAAATATATAATAAATAATATTAATAATACATAAAAAAATATTAAATCATATAAATAGATAATAATAATTAAACATATAATAGATTAGTACATATAAATATATATATATATAACTTATTTAATAAATTAACAAGTAATAAAAATATTTAATATGATAAAACATTTAACAAAATAATTTAAATTTAAAAAAAATTAGGATTAAATAAATATAAGGGGTTAAACTGAAATAAAATGCAAGGTTTAGGGTTAATTTAAAATAAATGAAAAGTTAATTTGAACGAAATTAAAAACAATAAAAATTGAGGAAGGACTGAATAGATAAATAAACCATTAGCATAAAAAAACACGCGGATCCTTTTTTACCCATCGGGTCGACACGCGGATCTTTATCCAAAACGGCGTGTAACATCCCTTAATTGGGCCTAGTAGGATTGGGCCTATTGGGCCTTGGGCGTAGGAGTGTTTAAAAATTTCGAGAACAAGAGAATGGCATTATTTCAAGTTGGACTTATTAAGAAGATGATTTTAGAAAGTTACGGGGTTCTATGAAGGTTCGAGTTCAAGTTGGGCCTTAGTAAAAGTTTGTGTTTAAGCCTATTAAGGAGAGATAGTGAGTGGCATCAAGGCTTATGGAAATAAAAGAGTAAATTGCTAGCATGAATGAGCATATGGCAAGGAGGTTATGGCATCAAGTGAAGTACCTTGAGGGAAGAGGTTCAAATCCCATCTTTTGCAAATTTTGGATTTATTTTTGTGTGCTCTTTCAAGTGTCAACCATGACATTATTAAAGGAAAGAAATAAAAGAAAAATGAAATGATAACTAAAAAGATAAGGTAAGGAGGAAAACAAGGAAAAAGAAAGGAAAGAAATAAAAGAAAAAGGATAATAAAGAAGTGGAAAAATAATAATGATGGAATTTGAAATAATAGAGTAGGTGAAAACAAAATATAATGATGGGATTTGAAAGGTAATGGAATAGGTGAAAAAAAATGCATGGAGGGTGTAATAACCCAATTTAGGGGATAGTCGGAATAATGATCTCGGAATCACTAAACCGAGGATAGAGAAAATTATTTTCATGTTATTCTATGTGTTATAACATGTTTATAAAAATGCATGAAAATTTTGGTGTCTCAATTTTAGCGATTGAGGGCTTAATTTCGAAAAAGGACTAAATCGCATAAAGTGCTAAAGTTTAATTTTAATTGCTAGAGGTGCAAATTGACTAAGGAATATTAATTGGAGGTCCTTAAAGTACAATTTGGGCTTGTCTAAATGAGTAGGCCGGCCAAAAAAAATATAGGGACAAGAGCATTTATTTTGGTCAAAAGTTGGTGATGTTAGGTGTTTTAAATGAATAGAATAAGAGGAATAATTATGTTATCATCTTTTCACTATTCCTACATCTTCATCCACCGAAAATTGAAGAGAAATAAGGGTTATGGAGCTCAAAATTTCAGCAAACATTTCTCCTCACAAGTGATTTTTATGATCTTGCTTGATAAAAAATTGTACTTTTGGAATCCCCAAAGCTTAAGCTAGCTAATGAGGGGACTAATTTGTAACATGGTTGAGAGTCTAGGGACTTTCCATGAGAGATTTTATGCTGGTTCCAAGGTCTTGAAGTACTTTATCAAAGGTTCAATCAAAAACCTATCCCTCGTAATAGGTGACTCGGATTTTTGGTGTCGCGGAGAGCATCGCGTTACAGATTCCGAATAAGGTGTGTAATCTCATACCCTTCCATATACATATCTGAAATGGTGTGTAATCTCACATTTCTCTGAAAGTTTGTATGAAATATGCTGTTAATCGGTCGAAATACCGAAGAAAACCAAAAACCAACATTCGTAATCACTCGAGCGTGCGTATGATCGTAGTGGTAATCGTATTTCGTAATAAAACAGTTTCGGTTAGAAGCAGTGATGTGTTTTTGAAAACTCACTAAAAATAGGAGAAAATGAATTAGAAAGTGAATAAGATATCAAATTAAAGATTACTGTGTCTATTTTAATATGGAAGAAACGGAGAAGGAAAAGGAATTTTATATTCTGAGATATCTTGATTTTAGTGAGACTGGTTCTGATTAACTTCGGGGTTCACTGATCTGTTTTGGAAAAATCATATAAAATTGTACAAAATGAGTTATGGGTTATAATTTATATGTATGGATTCCTTAGTGATCCTATTTTCAAGAGAAACAAGTTGGAACAGTATATGAAAACCGTACAGTGATATATTTGAAATTAAGTTAAGAGAGGTCAGAATCATTGGACAGTGAAACAAGGAAAATTTTAAGGAATAAACTATACTAAATGGCTAGGCCAAAAATTCTGGAAAAATTACAGTAAGAAGATATATGAGTCTAGTTTTAAGGAAATATTACGAATCTAAATTTTGAGTTTTCTAACTCGAGTTATAATCAATTTAGTCAGTATGACGCAGATGGACAATTTTAAATTTTTATGCCCAAATTAGTAATTAAGTCCATAATTGCGAAATTACCCCGTTTGGGCCTAAAATGGATTTTTGACCCAATAGTTCCGAAGAGACCCAAATAGAATTCTGTGCCACTCAAGGCGATAGTAGGCCTTCGGAAACACCGTTGAATATGAAATTACCGAAATTACCCTTGGAGGGTAAATTACCGAATTACCCTTGGTGGGTAAAACTACCGAATTTACCCTTGGAGGGTAAATTACCGAATTACCCTTGGTGGGCAAAACTACCGAATTTACCCTTGGAAGGTAAATTACCGAATTACCCTTGGTGGGTAAAACTACCGAAATTACCCTTGGAGGGTAAATTACCGAATTACCCTTGGTGGGTAAAACTACCGAATTTACCCTTGAAGGGTAAATTACCGAATTACCCTTGGTGGGTAAAACTACCGAAATTACCCTTGGAGGGTAAATTACCGAATTACCCTTGGTAGGTAAAACTACCGAATTTACTATTAGAAGGTAAATTACCGAATTACCCTTGGTGGGTAAAACTATCGAATTTACCCTTGGAAGGTAAATTACCGAATTACCCTTGGTGGGTAAAATTACCGAAATTACCCTTGGAGGGTAAATTACCGAATTACCCTTGGTGGGTAAAACTACCGAATTTACCCTTAGAAGGTAAATTACCGAATTACCCTTGGTGGGTAAAACTACCGAAATTACCCTTGGAGGGTAAATTATCGAATTACCCTTGGTGGGTAAAACTACCGAATTTATCATTGGAAGGTAAATTACCGAATTACCCTTAGTGGGTAAAACTACCGAATTTACCCTTGGAAGGTAAATTACCGAATTACCCTTGGTGGGTAAAACTACCGAATTTACCCTTGGAAGGTAAATTACCGAATTACCATTGGTGGGTAAAATTACCGAAATTACCCTTGGAGGGTAAATTACCGAATTACCCTTGGTGGGTAAAACTACCGAATTTACCCTTGGAAGGTAAATTACCGAATTACCCTTGGTGGGTAAAACTACCGAATTTACCCTTGGAAGGTAAATTACCGAATTACCCTTGGTGGGTAAAACTACTAAATTACCCTTAGAGGGCAAATTACCGAAATACCCCTGGGTTGTCCAAACTACCGAAATACCCCTAGGTTGTGCAATTACTGAAATACCCCTGGGTTGCAAAATTACTGAAATACCCTTAGAGGGTAAATTACCGAAATACCCTTAGAGGGTAAATTACCGAAATACCCTGGGTTGCGAAATTACTGAAATACCCTTGGAGGGTAAATTGCCGAAATACCCCTGGGTTGCAAAATTATCGAAATACCCTTATAGGGTAAATTACTTAAATACCCCTGGGTTGCAAAATTACCGAAATACCTTTGGTGGGTAAAATTTCTGAATTTCCCTTAAAGAGTAAATTACCGAATTACCCTTAGTGGGTACGATTACCGAATTATGAAAATGCCCTTACGGGCCAAATTACGAAAATGCCCCTAATGGGCCAAATTACGAAATGTCCTTATGGACCGAATTACGAAAATGCCCCTAATGGGCAGAATTACGAAATGTCCCTATGGACCGAATTACGAAAATACCCTTTATGGGTCAAATGTGATATTTGATATATGGGCAGTTTGATATTTGTGATATGGGCCAGAGTGTGTAATTTCACACTTATCTCATGGGTTAGATATTATACCGTAAGCATTAGAATAAATCGTAAAATTTGTAAAATCGGAAAATATGGTATAATAACACTTTTTGTGTAAATGCATGAAACCGGTATTAAGGTTGTGGGAATTACGGATTTGCCCTTAATGGGTTATTTTGTTAAAAAGTGATATTTTGGGCCATATGAATTATTTTGATAAATTGGCCAAGTGTGAAATTTGAAAAAAAAAAAGGCCTCATGTGATTAATGGGCCAAAATTTGCTAGATCGATTAATGGGCCAAATTTTGCTAGATCAATTAATGGGCCAAACTTTGTTAGATCGATTAATGGGCCAAAATTTGCTAGATCGATTAATGGGCCAAAATTTGCTAGATCGCTTAATGGGCCAAATTGTTAAGATTGATTAATGGGCCAAATTGCTAGATTGCTTAATGGGCCAACTTGTATTATGGGCCTTATGATGAAATTATTCTATGAATATTGTTATGCTTTGTATATGCATACATGATTGCATGGGTTGGGATAAAATTGAAGAGAAGTGCTAGTGGCTCTGCCACAATCTAGTTCGGTGACTCTGTCACAATCCAGTTCGGTGGCTCTGCCACAATCTAGTTCGGTGACTCTGTCACAATCCAGTTCGGTGGCTCTGCCACAATCTAGTTCGGTGACTCTGTCACAATCTAGTTCGGTGGCTCTGCCACAAACATTTTAAATGGCTTTATGCCTGCGATTGGTGTGTTGGCGGGGTGGGTTGACTTGATCCCCACAAGTGTGCTGGTTGGTACGGGTGGTGTGTAGCGGATGGAAATTAGGTTTGGTTTGGGATTTGCATATCATATGCATATTATATACATGTTATTATGTTATAATTGTAAATGGGCTTAGGCCCAAAATATTGCTATGTGTGTTCCGACCCAGTGGATGATGGTAAGGGGATTACACACTGAGTTCTTGTAACTCACCCCCTTTCTCTTAACCTTTTCAGGTAATGCTCAGTGACATGGACTTGGGCCTTGGATGACTCGATGGAGACCATACTTTAGAAATGGTTTATTTGGACTTCGAACTTCTTTCTTGTTTATTTTATTACTCTACTATTTTGGGTTAAATGTTGTAATTAAGCCTCGAATTTTCTTGCAAAATGCTTCTGCAACTCTATTCCCAAACGTCCCATTTTCGTAAATTGTTTATTTCAAATATATTTTCACAACCAAAAAGGTTTTTAAAGAAAATTACATTTTCAAGTAAATAACAATTGTTTAAGTGTTTTGGGTTTTAACAAAGAGGCTGTAATTCTCAAACAAGTTTTTAACAATCTCAAAGATGGTTTGAAAAAAAAAAAAAAACTTCCATGTGACACACCAGATTCGGGCTTAACGTCTAGGCCGGGTTTGGAGTGTTACACGGCGTCGTTTTTTAAATGTTATATAAGTAAAAATCAATTAAAAAAATCACTTTGCCTATTTTAATTTTGTAACAATGGACTGTAAAGAAACCATTTATTTTTTATTATTTTTGGTTTATTATCAGCTCGGTCAAAATTGGGCTCTTACAGTTAAGGCACAATGTGTCGTACTAGTGTGTTGGTTGGAATCCGTGTATCTGTCCAAGCCCGAGTCAAGTTAAAAGGGACAAATGAATTAAATTTACTGATAAAACTAAATTTGAATGATATGGCATATGTGAAAAATGAAAATTGAAATAAAGAAATAAGAATATATATATATATATATATATATATATATATATATAATCAAATGATAACATAAAAAGATTGAATTGTTCATTAAGTGATGATAATTGTAATGTAAAAGTATGTGTGTGATTTAATGTATTTAATTATAAATTGAATTATAGTGATACCACTGAGTATATGCATACTCAGCGTACAGTTGTTTCCGTGCGCAGGTTGTAGAAGTCAAATACTGAACCAGTATCCAAAGCCAAACCCGACTTCAGTAAACTTTTGGTGATGTATATTTTCTTTTGATAATGTGGCATGTACATAGGATGTGTATAAAGGCTATTATGTTTGGAATATAAATGGTTAAAAATGTTAGTATTACAAGTCTAAGAATTATAATGAAAGAAGTTTATCCATTTCAATTTAATTAGTACATTGATAAATTTAAATTGATATTATATTGATTGAGTTTGATTAGAAGGTATTTAGAATAGAAAATGAGTATGTGAAATGAATTGGTTGAATTGGTTATGTTTGAAATGAATACGGTTTTAATTGCAGAGGGTTTTATGTGAAAATAAGCAGAAATGCTGTCGAAATTTATATAAAAAAAAATTCCGGGGTACTTGAACAAGTCCCATTTCACTTTTAATATATGTTTTAGATTTCGAGAGTTCGTTATAGGGACTTAGTTATTCAATTATTCTATTAATGTTATTTTATTTATGAATTATTTGTAAGTTGTCTGATATGTTCGGTAATGTCTCGTAACCCTGTTCTGGAGACGGTTCGGGATTAGGGTGTGTTACAAATTCATTGAATATGAAAATTGAATATATTTTCTCATAGATTCTTTTATAGTAAAGTTTCCATAATTTTAACGAAATTAGAATTGGGTTGAGAAAATGTAAGTTTTTTTTTTTTATAATTCGTTGAACATAATTTATTTTTATTTTTAGAGGTTAAAATGTAATTTTATCATAAAGTAATTTTAAATTTTACTATTTTATAATAAATTTAAATAGCATTAAGACCCTTGTCTACCCCTCGTATTAGCCCATGCGTGGGACATATTTCGTATCTTTAAAATAGATCAAATCTTTTAAGGGTGAAGTAAAAAATTATCTATAAAAGATTTGGGATTAAATTATAAGCTTTTAGAAATAAAAATACAATTTTTATGGTGTTTTATAAAAAATTATCCCCTATTATACTTAAGTTTGTGCCTTGCTCTAAATTATTGTAGAATTTTTTTTAAAAAAAAAACCCAAATCCTGAAATTAAGTTAGATTTTTAAAAAATAATAAAATTATTTAAACGTTTAAGAAAAATTGTTTTTAATTGGTAATTTATATAAAATCTTACATTAATATTATAAAAAAGTTAAATTATATCTAATTAAAATATGAAAATCAAACCTCAATAAGACAAAAAATCATAATTTAACCTTAAAAATAAAAATGATGTGAATGATAAATGAGGGGAGAAAAGCTTATTAATAACTGCACATGAACCAAGATAATTAACTTTGATGCATGTTTATTTAGCGTTGTTTTACTGATTGAATTTTAATTTAATTAGTATAAATATTATTGTTAGTGTAAGAGGACGTGAATTCGAGTGCATTAAAATACATTATCCTCTTATTTAAGAATTATAGAAGTATTATGAGATTATTATATATATATATATATATATATATAGCGGTGTTTTGTTTACACTAATGGATAATCTTTGTTTGTGGTGGTCACCGACTATATATTATCTTAATCTTAATTTTATTATTCCAAATCATGTTACTTTATTTATTTTATTTGTTATTGGAAAAATTAATTTGGAAGCACTATAAAACCTGACACCACCCAAGAAAAACAAACCTTTTTTTTATTAGTTGTTGGCTATAATAAAATAATTAACCTCAATTATGTGTCATCCCATTATGCTAAGTTCCACCTTTTAAGGTTTAGCTTTGAAATGCGAATAAATTAATAATTTTTTATAAACATTTCGATATTTGTTAGGTTTGTTTAGTTTTGAAGTTAGCGTTGGATTGTTTCCTTAAATGAAGAGTAAAGTTTTCTTGAATATTGTTTTATTCCATCACAAGATTCGAATACGAGATTATAGTTGTGTTTGGCAATTGGCGATAGTGTTTGGTTTGGCTAATTGGTTTTAATTAACTGTTTATTTAAAAATGTTTGATAAAATTTAATTAATAGCTGAAAGTTGATATGTGTAAAATGATAAATAAGGGTATGATATATTTTTATTATTAAGCGTTTATTAGTTTATCATACTTTAGTCATTATTGGGTGAAATTATTGAAATAAAATATTGTTATTAAGGAATTAAAACATCTATTGTGGAAATTAATTACTGAATGTTTTTAAATTTTAAATAAACAAATTTCTTAATTTCCTTATTTGCAAACATTAATCCTCTGGGCATTGATAAATATTAATAGATATTAATAGTGTACCAATATAATTGTAAATTATATTATTAGTGATAATTATATCACACTCTGAATAAATTTGTCAAGTAGCTTATTTCAATTAATATAGAGTTGCATAAAATAATTATTTTATACAAGTAAATTGAAAATAAATTAAGAGTACATAAATATTCAAGAAATAAATACATATCTCATTCCATAAATCTCACTAGGTTTGAGAGCATGTGATAAATGAAGTAATTTTTTAGCAAGCATTATCAGATATGTCATTCCACATATCTCTTTCCCAATGAGTTGTGAAAAAAAGCTGTTCATCCTTACGTTTTTTGTTTTGAAGGTTTTAGTTTAACAAGCTCTTATAAATCTACATTCACCAAACACTATAATTAGAGAGTTTAACTACCCAATCCTTCATTTGTGCCTAAATCAACTAAGAAAGACTCAAAACTCTTTTTATCAAATACCTCTTTAATTTAAGAGACATCGAGATGTTTACTATTAGACCTAATAAATGTTAGTTAAAAATAATTAATATTGAATATACTTTCGGTGTATAAATTTATAAAAGGTTGTACTTATAAGTTTAAAAAAATAATAATTTTTTAATGATTTTTAATGAAGTATCGAGATGTGATTTAGTGTCAACGTAGATTCATATATGAAAATGCATAAAAACAAATTTTTATAAGAAAAATTGCTTTTAAAATTATTTCAATCACATTGATTGAAGCAATATTATGACATTAACAAGAAATAATAATTTTTTAAATTTAGGCTTCAATTTATTGCTTTACCATGTCATATTTCTTGGGCTTGGGCTATATTTGGGCTTTTACAGAAGTATTTTGAGCCCATCATATATTATTAAATGGCCGAAAACTCCGGACCAAGAAATAAAAGAAAATTGAACTAATTTGTGGTTTTAGTCTTCCCACTATGTTAAAATATAGGGTTTAATCCCTCTATTTTAATAATCTAAAATTAATGTTATTAGTAGATTTAAATTGATAATATGAATTTTTTAAATAAAAAATCAACCTTAAACATTCGATTGATATGTAACTTTATTAATATTTAAACATGATTAACTAGATTTCCACGACTAAATTGTGAGCCAAATAACAGTAAAAATATTTTGTGCCATCACTTTAATAACGACATACAAATAATGTTATAAAAATAGAGGAATTAAATTTCATCAAATTAAAATAGAGGAATTGCATCTTAAATTTCTGCACAATAGAGGGATTAAAACCAAAATTAGACTTTTTGTATATATATTTTAAGAAGGAAAATAGTTTTATCTTCGTAACATTTTAAAGTAGTCCCATTTGATACTCGAGTTTGACATTGTTTTTTTAAGTGGCACTTGTGTTATTTTTTGGTCTAATCTGAACCTTGTATTTGATAAAAATTATATATATATTGGTACCCAAAGATAATAATATTAACTTTTTAGCGTTTAATTCGGATTTTAATGTTGATTTGACGAAAGATAATCGTTAATATTATGTTTGAATTTTTTATAATTTTGTTAATAGAATAAATTTAATATTAAATTGTTAGTTTATTTAATTTTGCGTTTAATTTGTCAAATATAAATCAATGAGTGTTATTTAATTTGGGTTTTAATGTATATTTGATCAAAATTAATTTCTAATAATATTAGCTAATCATGAATTATTATTAAATCAACTCTAAAACTCGAATTAAACACTAAAAAGTTAACAATGTTACTTTAAGTCCTAAAATGCATGACTTTTGTCAAATACAATTATCACATTGGAACAAAAAATAACATATGTACTAGAAAAAAATGTCAAACTCAAATACTAACTTATGCATTAAACCTTTAAAGTAAATTTAAAATTCACTTATCAAACTAAAAAGTTACAATAACAATGTAAAAAAAAGATAAATACAAAAGGGGAAAGAAAAAAAAAAACTTAACTCATTATTTTGCCCTTCAACTATATTCGGTTTTTTTTTTTTACTTTGGTATCTAAATTTTTTTGTCTCATTTTATTACATGAACTATCATTTTCATCCCAATTTACTCCAAAATAAAAAGTCACCAATAAGAATGCAACATGTGGCACATTCTTATTGGACACTAATAACATTAGGGTAAAATGGGACGAAAATGATAGTTTAAGTATCAAAATAAAACAAAAAAAGATATTTAAGTACTGAAATAAGAAAGATAATATATATAATTCAAGGCTAACTCATAATTTTATCAAAAGAAAAACATCAAAGACATTCTAGCTTTTAGCTTTACGCATATCATATACGTAAGAGGAATGACCCACTTATATTAGTATAAATTTAATATGATTTTACACACTTCCATAATTATTTTTATGATTAATATATTAACAATTCAACTGTCATATTTCATGTTTTGTTCATATAGATCATGCCCTACGCGAATAAATATTAGTAGAACACAGAATCGCTTCGAGTGTGAGCTCGAACAATCACGAATCAAACATAAAATCAGAAACGATTTATTACTTTCAGTAGAAAAATAATTCTCTCTCAGTAGAAATCAGAAAAATTGTTATACCCAAGAAATATAATTTATACTTAGAAAATAAATTCTCTCTACTTTCTGGCAGAATAACAATATCTCAAAGTTATGTGAAACTTGTGTTGTAAATAGCTCTACCAGTGTAATCTATTTAGTACATGTTCCTTAGTGAATAATGAGCTTGAAGCCTTAACCTATACTAAGAAAGCTCGGAGAGGGACGACCTTCGCTCCATCCAAAGTCTCTTAGAAAAGGAAAATAGTTAAGAGAGTTCCATATGATGAATCATCTATCTCATCTATAAGGTCAAAAACTGAGTTAAACCCTAGTTTTGTGAATGACATACCACTGAAGGACATTGTTTAAACAGATGTCAATCTGGGTTATTAAGTCACTATTCCTCAAATATATCTGGGTAAACAACACACCATTAGTCACCCAATTATTGATAAGTTTTTGTTTTGGTTACCCAATTATAAAAAGTTACAAAATGTTCACTAACGAACTGATGTTATGAAACATTAAATCATAGGTTTAATAACTAAAATTCAATTTGGTACTTCAAAAGAAATTAGTGAAAAAACCAAGAGAAATTCTTAAAAAATATGGAAATTCATAATTTCTTTTTTGAAATTATAAATAAATTAAAAATTCATAAATTTTAAAAAAGTTTTGACTTTTTTTTTTTTAATTCCTAAAACCTATTGTCCAGCTACATGACTTTCTCTATAGTCTTTTCCTTCTCTTCACTTAATGATGAAAAATGTAAATTCAAGTTCTTTTTATGCTCAATTTTTTTTTATGATTCTCATTTTGTGTGTAAGTTGAAGATGATCTACATGAGAAGAGCACTGTTTATAATTTTTGTGTTTAATAGAAACACAGATAATTTGTGGAGTAAATTGTAACAATTAATAGAAGTATATAAACTTTTCTAGTTTTTTTTTTAATCTTTGGAAATTTTTTTATATTTTTAAAATTTTATGGATGCTTTAAATTTAAATAATTTTTCGTAGCATTATAAATTTAATTTTTTTTATAATTTTAGAAAATAAAGTATGATTTTTTTCAAATTATTTAGGATTTTTATATTTTTTATTTGTTTTAGATTTAAAAAATTAATGATATTTTAATTATAGTTCATGAACCAAATTAAGTCTATGAGCTAACATGCCATGACATTAGTCTATTACTAATTTAACAATGAGTGACTAAAGTGTAAATTGGCTAATAGTTAAGTGACTAAAAATGAAATTTACCCATTAATTTATGGAGAGGAGTTTACGAAAAAAAAGAGTTAATTATTTATTTAATTACCATTTCCCTTTTTTTTTTTTCCTTCATCTCCTTATACCATCATGGCAGATTCTCGTGGTTGATTCCCTGCCACTAGCTAAGTCTCTTATTTTTCGGTTCTTCTTCAACAGTTACTTATTTTTTCCCTGTATTTTCTTCTAGAAAATTTTTTCCCTTTTTGTCAGGGTAAGCCACACTAACGTGCTTATTTCTTGAAATCCCATCCTGTTATTTTTAGCATAATTTTATTTGGTTATATATATATATATATATATATATATATATATATATATATCAGTGAATTCTGGGGGTTTAAATTGTTGGGTATTTTTTTGTTCTGCTAAGTTTTTCATGTGCTGGGTCAGATTTAACCTGGGTTTACTTTAGTTCTGCAGGTAAGCTTCAAAGCTTGGCGACATTGAAAAAATTATTCAACTATTTTAGTGTAAAGTTTGGGTTTTTGTTATTGAAAAGGTGGGGAGTTTTGGTGATTCAGGTCAGTCTCCCTTTTTATTATTATTATTTAACAAATTAATTTCTTTGGCTTTAATGTTGCTATTAGTGCTTCTTGTATTTTCTGAATTTTAGGTTGTGTCTACTGGTTTTCCAATGCTTTTGTTGGGCTGAATTATTTTTGCTTCGAATAAGATATGGAGATTGTTAGAAGCTTTGCATTGTATGCTTTGAAGAATTTGATGTTTTCATCAGTCTTGTTATAAAGATTGGATATTATAATGAACTGGAGAGTTGGCGGTGTTATTTATTAGAGAATGGTCTAAACGTGTAAAATTAGATTCATGAGTTTCTTAAGATTGATGCTTCATAGAATCGTAGATTTTCCTGAACATCATAATATGCAAATGAATCGGAAAAGTTCAATAGAATATATGAGCAGAACTATATATGTCCCACTTTGGGGTTTTGGCTGTTGGTGCAATAGCTTCAACTGATGTTTGTGGTAAAAGAAATCTAACCTAAGTATAAAAAAGCAGTTGAATTTTCTAACCATCCGAAATCACTTGATGCCAAGAGATATCTCTCTGGTTGCATAGAAATAAAAGTTTTTACATAAGACCTAACTTATTGCTTGTGTATAACTCCTTCAAATAATTATGGAACTTTTCGTGCCACTTTGCGGACGATTCCAAGTTAGAAGCAATAAGGGCTTACTTTTTTCCTGGAGAAAGGCTGGACTTCAATGAACCGACAGGCCCGCAAGATGCATTTGAATATCATCTATATGGGCATTTACTAAATATGCAATCCTTGTTATGTAAATGTTACCTATGGGCAAGAAAAATATGTTTCTCTCATACTCTCTAAAAGACTCTTCTTGGTATTTCTCAGACAACTTAAGATACTTTGGTGATTCTTGATGCTTAAGCTGAATGGCTTTTGCTAATGATAGTATTGAAGGCCTTATGATTCTGTCCTACCCCTACTTGTTAGGTAGTTGAGACATACTGACATAGTCTAAGATTTTTAGCATTTCTGCTGGTCTTAATGAACAACGCCTTCTTGTTTTCTCAAACATTTTCTTTGCATTCTGGTTTTGCAACTTTAGCCCGTTGTCTCTGCATTCAACACACTAGACACTTTTACAAGGTTGCGGCATTGCGCTGCTGCATTTGCAGTCTTCTGGACTTGCCATTCATCATAGGACATTGTTTAATGTTACGTGATCTTCATTTTCTGGCCGGCCTAACTACTAGTACTATTTATTCTTCTTGAAAAGTTAAACCCAGGTTTACTGGTCCTCAAAGAATATTGGTTTTCAGATTTAGATGTGATGACTCTTGTTTAGGAATCTATCTGTGAGCATTTGTAGTTGTCAGATTATGCACCATTAATGTGCTCTTCTTGGAAGACTTTGGGACACTACTATTTTGGATCTGAGTGCGTGGGAAACACAAATTTGTTAGATGTTACTCAGCTCCATAATTAACAACCATGCTAGTTTCGACTCAAAAGAGCCCTGTTGGAGGTGTGATGTGTTTTCAAGTCTTCCCGATAACAACTCAAAAGAGCTGACGAGCTTAGTGCCTCATCTTTTATGTTGTGGATCTCTGTTGAACTCTCATTCAAAAAATAATGTTTTAGTACTGGTTATTCTAGTTCAAATGAGGCCTTATTGAATTCTATTTTATTAAATTCTATATTTCTCTTGTTGTTAAGTTTACATGTTGCTTAGTTACACTTTGAAATGCTCACATAGACATAATTGTTTTATTTCAGGCTCAGTTGGTGTTATAATATTGCTTTGTTTATAATTTAGCTGCTTTAGCATCTCGAGTCACCACTCAGTATGAACAACCAATATGGTGAAGATCAAGTAAGTCGTGGAATCTTAGTGATTATTTGTAGTGTTAAAAATTTGGGGATTTAACCATGCAGTGTTTTGTTCAGGATGAAGCAACCGTCATTGGATTTGAAGTGCCAAGATCACCTGATTCAAGTTATAATAATGCCTACCCCGGGAATGAAGATGATGCACGTGACCCTCCAGTTGTCCCTCCACACCTGCACCATTCGTTGCTCAGTTACCCCACGAGTATGAATACTTCTGGGAATCTTCCTTTGCCAGAAAATGTAATTCTAAATCATCTTTACATTGAAAACCGAGAGGCACCAAGATCTGTAGTGGCACTAGGGTTTACTCACCGTTTCCGTTCAAAGTATGTTACTGTTGTGCTATACAAACCAGTTCCAAGAAGGGGTAGTTCTCATACTTAAAGTTATGAACATATAATAGGCCTCAGTTTGTTGGTTAGCCCTAGTGATCCAATTAGTTTCGATAGACTCAAATAGGGAATTAGCTGAAAGAATATTCATTGGTTTTGCTCGATGACTATAGGGGTCGTCTATTGAACCTCAAAATTTAACATTTTAACATGAAAATATCATCAGTTTATGTTGTGATACAGATAAAGCTTTCCCGTAGCTCAGTATTTGCGGTCCTGTGAGCTTGTTTGCTGCCTAGGATGGTACTAAACATAAAAGAACTTGTATTTGTGGGAATTGAATTGAATGGATTGGTTCATTTTGTTGGATGTGTTAGCCATTTTGATAGCTTTTTGTTATATATTTAAACGGGTGCTTTATCTTCAATCTTCATTTGGCCCTTTTTATGGTGGGAGGTCAAAAAATATGTGAAACATGTTTGTTTATTTGGTGATGGGGAATTTAATTGCATAATGAATTTCTCTAAGAAATATTTAAACCTTTGTACCTGTGTACAATGTACTGGTGTACGGTTCCTACAGCGAAGGAAAGCTTTCAAACATTGATGTACAAGTATTTTAGGAATATATGCGCAAGTCAATGCATATATTATATATATTCTTTCATTCTGGCCCCTGGAGATTATCATGAGGTGTGCTTTATATATTCTTTCATTGTGGCCCCTGGAGATAATTTTTGTTTTCTGGTCAAATATGATTTTGATCTTACATTTTGCTTTTAAGCTATTGTATTTTAATTTAACATAATTTGACCCTTTTATTATAATGTCACTAGTTAGTCCAAATAGCTAGTACTATTCTTTTAATTGTAATAATTAAGAATTCACTAATTTTGAATTTCATCTCTCTATTTTATAGAAATCGAAAAGTCTAGTTGCTAATAAACACATGAACTTATATTAGACTTTTGCTATTCCGTTACATATAAAGTCCAAAATTGCCGATACTTGTTAATTTCTTGCATATAAATTATCGAATTGTATTTTTTAGATCAATGATGAAGTTCAATAGTGATATGCTTGCTATCCTCACCACCCAAAAAAACTCTCTTCAGATCCTAAGAAAGGGTAAGAATTATGACCAATATTATATATTTAAAAAAAGAAAAAGAAAATAATTGTACCACTTGACTTAGGTGGAAATATGAGGTTGAGGGCATTTTATAATGAAGAAAATTGAAAGTTACATTTTTTTTTAATATTTCAAGTTGGAAGTGACATGTAAGATTGAAAGAAAAGGGTTTATTAAATTTAATCCAAATTAAATATCCCCTTACCCATTGTCCTGCAAATTCCAATGATTTTTTAAAATTTTGCTGAATTTAACCAGCGTTTGTGTTGCTAAGCAACCACAATTACTGCTTCACATTTCCTTTTTAACATTTGTGCTAAGTTCAGTATTATTATTTATAACAACCATATATAATAATACAAAAAACATTACACATAATATAAAAAATAAATAAAATTATTATAAATTAATGTAAACATGTTATGTTTGTAAAGTAATTTAAAAACAAAAAAAGACAGAAGAGTAAACTGATAGTAATCGCAACACTAGAATAATTTAGAAATAAACTAGAGATACATCAACTTGATCAAACTGTTGGAATTTGCATCCTAACCTCGCCATAATTAGATCAACCTGACAATGAACACCGATTAACCAAGAAATGACAGTTAAAAACTTCAAGAGACTCACCGCATTAGTGATGTACAAAAGGCTAAGTCTTAAATGGCATATCTTTCTCTTCATCATCTTAAATCTATCACCATCACTATGATTTAACCACCTCTGCTTTCAAAGAAAATACATTGCGCAAAACAAAAACCACGAAAAATGTGGACAAAACCACGGTAATATGGAATGAAATTAAAAACAAAATAAAACTACAAAAAGTATGTTGGAGAAACCGCGACCAACAACCAACCCAAAGGCTACCGCTACCACCGACAAAGTAAAGGTTTAGCCATTCACATGACTTGTTTGTGACAAAGAGAAGAATTTTTTTTTTAACAAGAGTTTTTATTCATCCTTCCATTTTCAAATTTTAATTTGTACTAATTATTCTTTAATTTATATTTAGTTACTTTAAAACATGTGCTAAGTAAGTATTTTCCTCATGATATTACACTAATAACCAAACGTAGCATTGATTACTAATATATTAAGTTGAATGATAAGAAATTTGATGTCACGTTAATAAAATCTAAGATTCAAATAATATATATAAAGAAAATAACACTTGAAGAATCTGTCCCTATTTAGGGGTCTAATCTAACTTGACTATAAATTTAATTGAAATTTAATTTAGATGTGAAATATTAGAAGATCTAAAAAAAGCATTTAGTTGCGTAATTTATTATTATTGCTTTTTTTTTAGAATTTTAAGTAATTTGTTTGTCAACTAAATATTAGCTTGATGACATACATGTAATTTAATTTTTGCGAGTATTTTTCTAGTCATCTCTTTATATATATATACTATATACTTCAATAAGTGACTTATATGACATAGGTTAGAGTTCGAACCCTTTAAGGGTGAGACACTCATGTCACTTTTCGGGTGACCATACGGATACGTAAAGTTGAAATACTCTCGACTCTATGATGAAGGCCTTTAAGGCAGTCGCTCATGAAACACTAGTTCTCAATAAAGCATGGAAGATATGATCTTTTCAAAAAAAATAATATATTTAATTGCTGGAGATTCAATCAACTACCCAACAAACAACATTTTAAAAACTTCTCTCAAAAGCATTTATCTCTCTCAACAAAAACTAAATTAACTTTATTTCTTATCTAATTTATTGATAGACAATGTATGAAATATTAACCTACCTATATACGCACAAATTCAAGTAAAAACTTGTTAAAATCGTTTGAAGGATGCCAGGTAAAGACAGTGTACTTAATTTCTTTGTCGCCTTCTTTTCTTTACTGTTTTAGGGCTCTTATAGTAAGTTAGTCCCTTTGGGCCAAAAGGCATCAATTTTTTAGTGTTAAAGTTTATCGTCTAAAATTTTACTTCTTCATTCCAAGATTAAAATTGTCACTAACGATTGGAAAATTTTTATTTAATTTTTTGGGTTGTTAAATTTTTATTTTAAGTTTAGTTAGTAAGCTTCAAGCGACGATTCAATGATCGGTACGATAGATTAGTACTTATCGATAAGTAGAAGAACATACCTTAGATATAAGTTAATTTTATGGTTAGTGTCAGAGATCGGAGAAGAAAACTGCTTAGATTTTGGTTTACAGTTTCGTGACATTCAAAGTTATTTTTCATAGAAAAGAACTGAACTATATATGAAAAAGGGAAAAGAGCTTTTGATTGATGCAGATGGTGAAAATAAAGAAGACCATACAACATTGATTTTAACAGCCTAATGACTTATATGAAAACTTTCAAATAGTTCTGTCGAAACCATTTTTTTGTTTGGAAAAACGGGCCGACTTTAAAAAGGAAAACAGAGTTGCCACCAATCTTTTTTTGAAGTGCGATTGGGCCACTTTAGAAAACATTTTGGTCTACGAATTTTTAGAAAACAGATTCGGGAGTCCGTTACGCACGAGGAAGGATTAGCACCCTCGCAACGCCCAAAATTGGTACCGTATTGATTGATTAATATCCTTAAGGCCGAAAACTAGAAAAGATTTTAAAGTATGAATCTTCAAAAAATATTTGGATAACTCGGATCGAAACTTTCTTGTTCCGAAAGGATGAAATATCACATCCAGCACGTTAGGATACGATGTTTCAGACCCTTTGGCACCAAGATCATTTCATGGTTCCCAAAATTCATGCGTCGTCATTTTAAAAAGGGTATTTCATTATTTGGCCAAACGAACGAACCGAAACCCAGCATGTTAGGGCACGATTCCTCAAATTTCCAAATATGAAATAGTGCATTATTTTTTAAAGTTGAAACAACACTTTCAAAATTTAAAAAAACATTCCGTCCTTTGGACGAGCGAAAAATTGAAACCCATCACGTTAGGGCATAATTTCTCAAAACCTCCAAGCACAAAATATTCCATTGTTTTTTAAAAAAAACGAACATAGTAAGGATATTTAATAATTCGGTCAAACGAAAAACCGAAACCCAGCACTTTAGGGCACGATTCCTTGAATTCCCAAACATGAAACATTGCCTTATTTAAAAAACACGGTCAAAATCCCTAAAGGATATTTGGTCATTTGGACGAACGGAAAATCGAAACCCAGCACGTTAGGGCACGATCTCTCGAACTTCCAAACACGAAACATTGCCTTAAAAAAAATCTTTTTTATTAACTCAAGTAAAAAGTAAAAACGATGTAGCCTTTTAAAATAACAAAAATCGGTTTAAATGTAGGAATGGTCATACTTAGCGAGTAATGATGATGCATACCCGATAATCATAAAGAGTAACAATACTAAATACAATACGGAAAAAAAACTAAAATAAACAATGATATCAATAATAATGAAAATAATAGTGGAGGAAAAAAAATTAAAATGAAAAGTAATATCAGTAATAAAACCATAATGATAGGCTTAAAAAAATAGAAATAATATTAAAAATAAAAAAATAATAATAGTATCAATGAAAATGAAAATAGTAAAAAACAGTAATGATGAACGATGATAATAGCAACGAAAGAAAAGATTAAAAATCAAAATATTATGTTAATAATAAAAATATAACAAGACCAAAATAGTTTTAATAATGGTAATGTATGTAAAATAGTGGAAATAGTAAAAAAAAAAAAATCAATACTAGCGAATATAAATAACATAAAAAAACATAAAAAATGATAGGTGTGATAAAAAAAATAGTGGAAATAGTAATTCACCACTCGTAAAAACCCACTTCTTCCCTTATCTTTACCGCGACATCGGGTCTCATCTTTCGAAGCTTCTGCTGGACCGGCTTACAATCTCCTCTTATGGGGATGCGGTGTACCGCAATGTCAGCACTCAACCCAGGCATGTCTTGATATGACCACGCGAAGACATCTTTGAACTCTAGCAGAAGTCTAATGAGGTCCTGCCTTGTTTCCTTGGTTATGCAGTGCCAATTTTCACTTCCTTCCCCTATTCTAGAAGCACATTTTCAATTGTCTCTTTGTGAGGTAAAATCAACTTTTCTTCCCGTTCTACCATCCTTAACAAGTCCAAGGATAAACTACAATCTTTGTCATCTGCAAAATCCCGAGATCCCTCTAGGTACATGTCTTGCTCATAAGGGAATTCTGGGTCCATAGCAGTGTCGCTCATGACGTCAATATCCGGGGACCTATGGTAGGTATGAAAGAATATTTAACGAAATGAATTTAAGAATGACTCATTTATGTGTATGATTATGAATGTAATGGAAAAGAAGTAAAAGAATAATTGCACGGTATGAAAGAAAAATGCACTTTTATTGAAAGTAAAGATGCTTGAACATGAGCCTATTTCACAAAAGATTCTTATTGTTCCTAGGCTTGAAACAACAAGTGTGTTTTGAACATTACTCTGGCTTAGTCCTAAAAACTACAAGAATTTCTTCCGCAGTCCAGTTGTCCAGAACATTTCCAGGCTCGTAAGGGCGAATACTCTCCAAGTTTCTTTTCTTCAAACTTTCTTCAGTCACTGCATTGATGCTCAAAGCTCTCATCATATCCTCAGCCGTTTCCTTATTCATATTCTCCAGTCCTGAATGGATAACCCCTCCCGACACGAATGTATTAGATATATGAGGAAAAGTTATTGAACCCCACTCGATCTAAGCACCATTCAATCGTGCCCTTCGTCTTTCACGTTTCCTCTCTAGCTCCTTCTTTCATTGTCTGGCGTCTGGCCTATGCCCCAGACCAAAGTGATCATGCTTATCAACCAATCCTGGCACTCTGACCGGCCCTTGGAGATATTTTCCGTGTCCCCTCCCAGGCAATGCTCCTTTTCCTATTGTCAGCTGTAGGCCCATCCTTGTTGCTTCAGAGATTTTGGGCTTCGGGATCTTGCTTCCTTCACTGATGAAAGTCGCATTCACAAACTCCAACGACCTGAAGGAGTACTCTATAGCCTCCATATCATTCTCTATGTACGGTGCATTACTAGTAACAGACGCGATGATATCCTCCTCCGCATTTATGGTTATCAACCGGCCCTCTGTCACCAACTTTAACTTTTGGTGCAATGATGATGGTACGGCTCCCGCTGAGTGAATCCAAGGCCTCCCCAATAAGCAATTATAAGAGAGCTTGATGTCCATCACGAGGAAATCTACTTCGTATGTATTTGGCCCGATTAGGAGAGGTATCTCAATCTTTCCCATTACTTTCCTTTCGGTGCCATCAAATGCTCTCACTATATTCTGGCATGCTTTCATATGAGAGCTGCCTACAGGCAACCTGTTCAGCGTAGATAGGGGCAAGACGTTCAGCGCCGACCCGTTGTCAATTAATACCCCTAGTATCGTATACCCTTTGCATCGGGTGGTGATGTGTAGAGCCTTGGTGGATCCCATGCCCCCTGGCGGTATTTCATCATCACTGCTGGATCTCATGGCCTTCCTTGTCATGGAACTCACAGTAGTTCCTTGCATCTCGAGATCTGTTCACATTCTCTTGCAGAACTAACCCCCTTTTCTGCATTGCTTTCCAAACTTCCCTCAATGGGGTTCTGACCTCAGCAACTTCATGCTTGGTTCTCCTCCCCATGTTCTTAACTATCGCGTTTACCCCATTATCCGTATGATTGGGTAACAGATTTCTTCCACCAGGAGTGTCATTGAACTCTACCACCCCCGCCTTGATAAGTCTCTCGACTAGCCTTTTGAATGAAGTACAATTTTCTGTCGAGTGACCTACTACATCCGCATGGTATTCACACTGAGCGTTTGTGTCATACCACTTGGGATACGGAGGTTGCAACGACTTCAAGTAGAACGGAGCTACGACGTGCACATCGAACAAAGTTTTATACAACTCCCTATACGTCACAGGTATGAGAGTAAACTGAAACTTCTCGATCTTCTGCCTCGTGTTGGGCTCTTATCTTGGTGGGGCTTGCTGGCCCGCAGTCACTGCTCTTGGTTGATTAATAGTAATAGGTTTGGGATAACCCGAGCTTACATTACCCACTTCACTCTCCCTTTTCTTTGGAGCCAATCTTCTCATGCTCTCTCCAGCTTCTATTTTCCCACACCTTATTGCGTTTTCTATCATTTCGCTGGACATCACTATGTCTGTGAAACTGATAGTCGCGCTTCCCAACATGTGATTGATGAAAGGTGCCTTTAAGGTATTTATGAAGAGCATGGTCATTTCTTTTTCTAGTAGCGGTGGCTGGACTTACGTAGCGACTTCCCTCCACCTTTGGGCGTATTTCCTGAAACTCTCACCTGACTTCTTCTCCATGTTTTGCAACGTGATCCTGTCAGGTGCTATATCAGTCACATGGCCGTAATGTTTCATGAAGGCCTGTGCCAAATCTTTCCACGATTTGATTTGAGTACAACTGAGCTGATTGTACCACTTTGCTGCAGCTCCAGTCAGACTATCCTGGAAACAGTGGATCAACAACTGGTCATTGTTGACATATCCCGTCATTCTCCGACAAAACATGGTAATATGGGCCTCAGGGCAGCTGGTCCCGTTGTATTTTTCAAACTCCGACATCTTGAACTTCGGAGGAAGTACCAGATTTGGGACTAGACTCAGCTTCCTAGCATCCACCTCGCATTGGTAATCAGCACTTTCCAATGCTTTAAACTTCTTTTCCAGCCATTTGCATCGATCCTCAAACTCTTTTAGGAGTTTTGCCCTCGTTTTTTCCTCTTCTGCTGCATCATCAAGATCAAGACCATCGATTTTGCCAAATTGTCTCCGAGGTTAGAGCTCGAGCCTGTCGAGAAATTTGTCGGCGCTGAGGCACCAATTTGATACTGAGGTCTGATATTGACAGACACTCTCGGAGGTTGTACTTGAGAATTTACTGGGGCTAGGCCTGGAAGATAAGCAGGATTTTCATTCTCATCTCTGACATCGACCATAGGGCCCTTTCCTTTATCCTGCGCTCCAGTCAACAAATGCGTTAACTGGCTCATCATACTTCTCTGGGATACCAGCATTTGATCCCTCATGTCCTGCTGGATCTTAGCCAACTGTTCCTGCAATTGATCTTGCATTTCCTTCTGCATCTGCTCTAACTTTTCCATCCTTTGATCCATTGCTTTCGTTTTCCTTCGAGTGTAGTAGCGATGTTCCAAGGTAACTATAATACGACCTCTAGTTAATAAGGTTCTTTTATAATATTTAATGTAAATAATGTGATGCAATGCAAATGCATGAAATGCGATGCCAATGCATGGAATGAATGCAAAAATAAGAGGAGTCGATTCTGGTTCAATTTCTTTTAGAATACTTATTTAAAAAACAAAATCCTTTTACATAAAACAGAGTCACATATACGACCTAGCCCTTATGCCCAAAGTTTTAACTTTCTCAAGAAGCAAAGCTAACTCTCGACCCCGGTCCGACTTTAACTCATATACTATACTTAACACATCAGCCTGAACCGCTAAGGTTTGTAAATGATCAGTCACTTCTCGTATTTGAGCCACAGCTACGCCCATAAGATAGTCTATTTCTCTGATTTGGTTCTGAGATCGTTGAAGTTGTTCTTCCCATCGCTCGTTGTTTGTTTCCAATAGTTGGATCCGGAGCTCATTATTTTGCAGCGCCGTTTCAAGCTCTACCACCTTTCCTTTCAACTCTTCAATCTGGTTTAGGCTTGATTCCAACTTTATCGTAGAGTCGCGACTTCGACACAATGCCCTTTCTAGCTCTGCTACACGAGCTCTTAACATCTCATTTTCGCTTTGGCTTTCACCCACAGTCTTTTTCAGGGTATCTTTTTGTGCCTAGGCCTCATGAAACCTCCTCTTCCACTGATCAACCTTGGCCTTCTCTTCTTGAACTTCTTGACGCCATTGTTCTAAGATTTTGCCCAACCCAGCAGTCCTCATGGATAAATGCAACTTTTTGTAGTCGATCTTCAAGCTGTCCAAATCTTCTTCGGCCTTCCTTTTTCCTTTTCTCAGTTTCTCAGCCTCTGATTTTTAGATATCAATATCTAACCTCAAATTCATTTTTTCCTCTTCCAGTTGTTCTATCTTTTTCCCTAACTCTGAAGTTTTACTTTCAAAGTCTTGTTTTATGATTTCCAACTAAGAAGGGACTACTTGCAGGTATTCATCTATTGGTCGAGCACCATTCTGTGTCGGTCTGGGGATATTATCATCAATTCTTCTATTCCGCCATGCATTATATTCGAGGGTTGCCATCAGACCTCCAGCAACTCTTTTCATTCGGCGAGCCTGTTTCCAAGCATCAGAAATTTCTCGAACCTTCTTCTTATAATGATCCTCCCTATACGAAAATTCAAACTGAGCTAGCCCAAAAGTTGCTGGTATGAACTGTTTTAATCTGTACTGCCTCAACACAAGCAAAGGAGCGTACCCAACGGCTCCCCAAATTCTTGACAAAGGAACCCAATCATAACTCCCACATCAATAGAGAATTTCGGCGGGAACCAACCAAGGAGCTCTCCACTCAACGTCCTCTTCCTTGAAATTCTTAAAGAGCGCAATCCAATTTTCTTCTAATACGTCATCTTTTCTGGGGATGGCTGCTACTTTAGCGGTGAGTAATTCTCGAAGAAAACTCGACAGGAGATTTTATCCACCTTCCAAAAATGGCTATGGAACCAAGCTAATAATAACTGTGCGCACCCTATAAATCTGTCTTCATCGGCTCTTTTGCACACATTCAAAGATCTAAACGTCTCAGCCAAGATCGCAGGAATAGGTGTGACTCCTCTATCAAGTCAGTCGAAGAGATCCGAGACCATCTCATCTACATATCCCAATGCCCTAGGGAAAACTATTAATCCATAGATGTTCAAAGCGAAAATGTCAACTCTCCTCTTCGTATCAGGATGCGCCAGAATCAAATCCTTCAAAATCCTCCATGGGATGCATTTGCACTCACCTTTTTGCTTGATCCTTGCCGCAACCCACTGTTCACTCATCCCTGTAATATTCATCATCCTCTTTAAAAAAGTTGGGCCACAGGTGGCTTTAATATAGACCTTGTCGACTTGGACCTTCGGGTAACGAAGTAGAGCCGTATATTCTTCTATAGTGGGTACCAAATCTACCCCCCAAAGGTAAAACAGCTATAGGCAGGATTCCAATATTAAGTAAGGGCCCGGAATAAATGCTCATCTATATTGATGTCAAGTAAATGAGGTAAATCCCCATAATTCCCATAAAACAACTGCCAAGTCTCTTGATCCCACTGGTCCCATATTTCCTTTAATTCCCGAAGATCATTTTGCTTCACACTGATGCGAGTGTAATTACATAACTCCAATGTATATCCTTCGGCTAGGCTGTCCCCCTTTTCCAGCTGCGTTCGCTTTGACCATATTCGGACGGCCGCATTATCCTCTACTTTATCAAAGAATTCGTTCTCCATGACAAGCTTCCTAAATTAGAAATCGAACGTGAGTCGACACCTCTTTAAAATGAAATGACATGCAATGAGGAGATGCAACAAATTAATATTATGCACCAGAAATAATATAAAGAACAACAATATATCACTCATCTGGGTAAATACTAAGGTTTGGTGTAGCTCTACCTAGGGTAAGTTCATAGGGCTCTCTATATGCGGCTTGGCTCTAAAGCAAGGGTACTTGAACCAACAGATTCCCCGATCTTCACACATTATAAGCTCATAAGGATCGAGTTCTGTTCAGGGGAATACATTTCCCTATGGCTGCACGGAGGTGAAAACCTTACGAAGACATATGTGCGGATGTATCCCGAAAGCGATCCACTATCCTGCACGGAGGTGAAAACCTCACGAAGGAGTAGCTTCTCACTCTCACTTAAAGTTGTGACCACTACGGTCATGCAATGTGATGCCAATGTATCCCAGACACGTAAAATGTAAAACATATGCTATGGGAAAAAAAGAAGTTAAAATCAGATTTTAATTTTTAATAAAAGGACATTAATCAATCAATTCCACGGCTTGACTCTCTTATTGGTCCCAAGTGGAGTCGCCAAGCTGTCGAAACCATTTTTTTGTTTGGAAAAACGGGCCGACTTTAAAAAGGAAAACGGAGTCGCCACCAATCTTTTTTTGAAGTGCAATTGGGCCACTTTAGAAAACATTTTGGTCTACGAATTTTTAGAAAATAGATTCGGGAGTCGGTTACGCATGAGGAAGGATTAGCACCCTCGCAACGCCCAAAATTGGTACCGTATTGATTGATTAATGTCCTTAAGGCTGAAAACTAGAAAAGATTTTAAAGTATGAATCTTCAAAAAATATTTGGATAACTCGGATCGAAACTTTCTTGTTTCGAAAGGATGAAATATCACATCCAGCACGTTAGGATACGATGTTTCAGACCCTTTCGCACCAATATCATTTCATGGTTCCCAAAATTCATGCGTCATCATTTTAAAAAGGGTATTTCATTATTTGGCCAAACGAACGAACCGAAACCCAGCACGTTAGGACACGATTCCTCAAATTTCCAAACATGAAATAGTGCCTTATTTTTTAAAGTTGAAACAACACGTTCAAAATTTAAAAAAACATTCCGTCCTTTGGACGAGCGAAAAATTGAAACCCAGCACGTTAGGGCACAATTTCTTAAAACCTCCAAGCACAAAATATTCCCTTGTTTTTTTAAAAAAACGAACATAGTAAGGATATTTAATGATTCGGTCAAACGAAAAACCGAAACCCAGCACGTTAGGGCACGATTCCTTGAATTCCCAAACATGAAACATTGCCTTATTTAAAAAATATGGTCAAAATCCCTAAAGGATATTTGGTCATTTGGACGAACGGAAAATCGAAACCCAGCACGTTAGGGCATGATCTCTCGAACTTCCAAACACGAAATATTGCCTTAAAAAAATCTTTTTTATTAACTCAGGTAAAAAGTAAAAATGATGTAGCCTTTTAAAATAACAAAATTCGGTTTAAACGTAGGAATGGTCATACTTAGCGAGTAATGATGATGCATACCCGATAATCATAAAGAGTAACAATACTAAATACAATAAGGAAAAAAACTAAAATAAACAATGGTATCAATAATAATGAAAATAATAGTGGAGGAAAAAAATTAAAATGAAAAGTAATATCAGTAATAAAACCATAATGATAGGCTTAAAAAAAAGAAATAATATTAAAAATAAAAAAATAATAATAGTATCAATGAAAATGAAAATAATAAAAAACAGTAATGATGAACGATGATAATAGCAACGAAAGAAAAGATTAAAAATCAAAATATTATGTTAATAATAAAAATATAACAAGACCAAAACAATTTTAATAATGGTAATGTATGTAAAATAGTGGAAATAGTAAAAAAAATCAATACTAGCGAATATAAATAACATAAAAAAACATAAAAAATGATAGGTGTGATAACAATGCTAATAAACTTCATGAATATGGTAGTAATTATTAAAACGGTAGTATTAATAATAAAAATAATGGTAATAATAATAAATAATAAAAGAAAATCACAAGGAAAAAAAGGACGAAATTAAACTAAAAATAAAAGTTTGGAGGCGAATTATAAATGAAAAGCAAGAAAACGGGCTAAATTGAGATACCAGACTAAAATTAGGGTGAGATTTGAAATAAAAAAAAACTGACATGGGGCTCAATTAGAACCAAGACACAAAGACGGGGACCTATTGCGCAATTTACCCATTTAGGGTAAAATTGCGCGTGCACAAGGCCCCCCCCTTTTTTACACCCTCATTTTTAATGCCTTAAACTAAAAGGGAAAAAAAAATCTTTTCATTTCTTTGCAACATTCATTTAAAAAACCAAAATCCTTTCATTTCTTTTCATTTCATTTGCCCAAAGGCCTCAAAACAGATGGGTCTTCTTCCTCTGCTAGGGCACAACCCTCATTGCAGCAAACCCGTCATGAAGGCACCCGTGACGGTGGACGGAGGAATCAAGGTATGTTCCTCTCGTTTCCCTTTTTTAAAGTTTTGTTTGTTTTTCGACAGTTATCGAAACTAATCTGTGAAAACCGAAAGGGATTTGTTTCAAAAATGAAGAGAAAAAGAAACAGATTCAAAACAAGAAGAAAAGAGAAAAGAGAAAATTGAAACCTTGTTGATTTGCTTTGATTTCGTGTTGATTCCTCGAAAAGAATATCCTGTTTAGTATATTTCACAAAAAAAAGTAATAATAATATAAAAAAAAAATCCCTATTTTACAGATTTGATTTGGCTTTTTATAGCCTGTTTGTACAACTATCTGTTTGCACATTCGCAGGTGCATGGTGGCCTACGTTTCTGACTTGGAGTCGTGGCTTGGAGATGGAGGTGCGTACGCTGCTGAAGTGAGACGCGCGACGTTGGGGCTACTGGCGGCACAAGGATTCCCTAGAAGCCTCTAGTGTTTCCTGTTTGCATAAGGAATTTGGGCCGTTTGGGCTCTGTAATGCATTGGATTAACATCCTTTTTGTTTTGGGTTTTGTGCTACAAAATTGGGCCCTACAAGTTCAATTACCATTTTGTAACTTTTTGAAGTTGAGTGACCAAAATATAAACTTATTAATAATTTAATGACCTTATATATTTTATTATTTTATTTAATTATAAATTAATATGATAATAAAATTACATTTTCACTCTTTAAAATTTATAATTCATTTATCTTTGTAAAATAATTTTCTAACTTCGTATGTGAAATATTTAAAGTTGAGAGTTGAAAAAGTGCCAACTATCCTTCTAAAATGTAACAAGAAAATATTAAGTATGGAAAAATTTCCATGCTTCATATACCAAAATTGAACCTTTTTTTTTTTACTTGTGTTCTTTCAATTTATATATATATGTATATATTAGTGATACCCTTTGAAGCCCTAAAAGTGAAGTTAACTTAGAAAAATAGTAATAATCATTGATTATCGCAGTGATTGAAGTTAAAAAATTGACAAAAGAATCGTGCATTCATCAAATTAGAGAGGATGACAACAGAATGATCCTTAAAATCACTTATAAAACTAAGATTACATGCATAAGCAAGACTAAAAAACGTGCTACAAGAGCAAACAAAAACTCTCAAAAACTTCTAAAACTGAAGACTTATTAAACAATGGAAAAATAAACAAAAAAATATAAAACTTAAGACAATACGGGTCCAAATCAACACATGAAATCATTTATTATTTTAAAACACTTTCAAAACAGACACAGATTAAGAAGTTGACGAAGAGCCACTCACTGTCCATGAAAAACTACTGGTGGCCGGTGGAGTTTAAGTGAATGATAAGCATCGTCATCTGTCCATCACAACTTGTGAAGACAACAAAGATACTCACAAAATAGATATGCAAATTGAAAAAAGAGAAGACATGTGTAGTGAATGAGAAGAAGATAGAAATAAAGGGTTGATAGGAGAGAAAAAAGGCAGGTGATAGCCAACCCGAAGGCTGACACCGCCGCTAAACAAAACAAATGATAAAAAACAAATAACTTAGAGAAAAAAAGAGAAATTTTTTAATTAAATGCTATTTTTTAAGATTGTAAAAGTATAATTTTACTATTTTAATAATTATATCTTTATAATTTTAAAAAAATTCAATTAAATTATTATTATTATTTTAAATTACATCAAAGTACAATTTTATTATCTCTAATTAAAAAAAGGGCGGGCCACCTGCGAAATCCCCTTACTCCGCCACTCATTATCGTTTCGAGGTTAATGAGGTAATTAAGCAGCAGGTAGGCCATTGAAACAAAGTCTATTTGATCCTTTGGGATATATGACGAGACATTTCCAGCTAGATGCGGCAAAGTGGATTCCTTTCTAGGTCTAAATTTGAGTTTAGTCCCTCTACTCTTTAGAATTTTAAAAATAATCCTTTGCTTTTAATTTCTAGATTGTTGTCTCTCTTATTTAAAAATTAAACTTCAATCGAAAAAAAGAACTGTTAACTCACTTCCTTTAAATTTGAACATATTTTTAAATCAAATATTTAAATATTAAAATGTCACATTTAAATTTGATCAAATTCTACTATTAGTCCTTGTACTATGTGTAATTTATGAATTTCGTTCTTATATTCTAATTTGATCAATTTCAGTTCATATATTTTTTAACTTTAAAATTTTAATCTTGACCCAAATGGTAATACTCACTAATTTAGCATATATAATGTCATAGCAATTTACTGTTTTTACGTAATATTTATAAAAAGCCACGGCATTTTAGTTAATGTCGATTTAACTACTACCGTTTGAGACAAAAATGAAATTCAAAATCCTATGACTAAAACTGATCAAATTGTAGAATAGTGATTAAATTCATAATTTATGCATAGTATGAGACTGATAATAGATTTGACCTAACAAATTGAATTGCTACCGTTTTGGTTAAGATTGAAAAGTACATAGAGTAAAATGACCAAATTAAATTACATAAGAAATCAAACAAATAAAAAGATTAAATTCTTCAATATAAAAATAGACGAACTTAATTCCAAAAATCCTAAAAATATAAAGACTAGAGACACAATTAAAGATTCTTCTCCATAAATTTTCCTTTAAAATAATCCTTGACCATTGGGAATCCGATTAGCTCTTTAAACGCCTCCTGAAATGTCAACGACAATCACTATAAATACCAAACAACTCACCTCTACCCTAAAAACAACAATCGAAGTATTTATTTGGTAATATTTTTGTGTGACTATGAGTGACATTGAGGGATCCCCAGGAAGCTCCATGCATGGAGTCACCGGCAGGGAACCAGCTTTCGCCTCATCAGTTGCTTCGCCGATGGTCCCGACCGACACAACGGCCAACTTCGACTTGGCGGTGGATTCCGAGCACAAAGCCAAAGTGTTCAAGCTTTTCTCCTTCGCCAATCCCCACATGCGAACGTTCCACTTATCGTGGATATCGTTCTTCACTTGCTTCGTCTCCACCTTCGCCGCCGCACCCCTCGTCCCCATCATCCGCGACAACCTCAACTTGAAGAAACAAGACGTCGGCAACGCCGGGGTCGCTTCGGTCTCGGGGAGTATATTCTCGAGGCTCGTAATGGGCGCGGTTTGCGACCTCTTGGGCCCCCGCTACGGGTGCGCATTCTTGATCATGTTGTCGGCACCGACCGTGTTCTGCATGTCGTTTGTTGCCGACGCGGGGGGTTACATTGCGGTCCGGTTCATGATCGGGTTCTCGCTCGCGACGTTTGTCTCGTGCCAGTATTGGATGAGTACGATGTTCAATAGTAAGATCATAGGGCTGGTTAACGGGACTGCAGCCGGGTGGGGTAACATGGGAGGTGGTGCAACCCAGCTTTTAATGCCATTAGTTTATGACATTATACGACGAGCTGGTGCTACTCCATTTACCGCATGGAGAATTGCTTTCTTCATTCCTGGATGGCTTCATGTCATTATGGGGATCTTGGTGTTAACCCTTGGTCAAGATTTGCCTGATGGGAACCTTAGCAGTTTGCAAAAGAAGGGTAATGTTGCTAAGGATAAATTCGGAAAGGTCAGTATCCAGATACGAATATAATTTTTTTCCTATTTCATCCAACGTAATCTAAAATTGTAATCACCTGATTGTCGACTCCGAAATGCGAATGCTACTACCATTTCAGGTGCTATGGTATGCTGTCACAAATTACAGGACCTGGATTTTCTTCCTTCTCTATGGCTACTCTATGGGAGTTGAATTGTCGACTGATAATGTCATTGCTGAATATTTCTACGACAGGTAAGTTTCCCTGATTTTAGCCCCTGGATTATATTCTTGAGTATTTAATTTTTATATTTTAATTTGATATAATTTTATTTTCTTACTCCTTATCCCATGAATAAGATATTAGTGAAAAATAAATATTTTACTAATCATAATAAAATTGTTAATAGTTTTGATTATTTACTCGAGTTCGAAGGTCTCCCAAAATATGTGAGGGATCGAATAAAAGTATGTGATTCGAAAAATAGGTTTCGACAAAAAAATAAGGCAAATTTAAAATGTGGACCGGGTTTGGGCTTCAACATTGAAGGCCCGAGCTTGACCCATTTTATACTTTTGTAATATATTTTTATTTTATTTTTATATATTATATAATTTATATCACATAAAATAAAATATAAATACTATGTAAATATTAAAATATATATTAAGGTGTTAATTTTAATGTTTTAATAAAAGAAAAACCATCTAAAAAAATCAAATATTAAATTAAAAATAATATAGGCAATTCTAAAACGAGTAAGTTAAGCCTTTACAAATATTATAGGCCTAACTCGAATTCAATCCAAATCATAATAATTTAATGACATAAAAAAATTGACGGATAATTTACGTTTAGATTATTTAATTTAACATTAATTTTCATGTAACTCAAAAACCCTTATTTTTTTATTATCAAATTACCTCACTGAACTTCTATTATTAACAAATTAATACATTTATATTAACTCAGTTAAGTGATTCTTAGGAAAAAAATAGTTCTCTTAAAATGCCTACATGTCTCAACACGAAAATCTTGAAGTTGATTTTATTTAAAAATAAATGTTTTACTTTAAAATTAATTAACGAAGTTCCCATAACTAATCTTATTTGTTAATAATAGAAGTTAAATGATATAATTTGATCAAATAAAAAGTTTTTGACTTCAACAGAAGTTAATGTTAAGTTCAGTGACTTAAAATGTAAATTACTCAAATTTGGCTCAACTATATTCTTTTTAAATGGCATATAAAGGGAAAATAATAATCATAATTTAAAGGGATAAAGTAACGTTTAGTCCCTGAATTTGATGTCCTTAAGTCTTTTTGGTCTACATTAATTCTAGAACTTATCAAACACTTTCAATCTAATCTCTAAATTTGGATTTCATTAAGGTGTGGTAATGTATGTCAACACATGAAATTAAAAAAATATTATTTTTAAGAAAATTGCAGGTGATGATGTGACATAATATTTTAGTACGAGACTAATATGGACTGGAAAAAAATTAGAGACCAAGTAAGAAACTTGTCAACTTTAAAGATTAAATACTCTAATTTAAATGACAAAAAATTCGGGTTTAGAATTTTAACCGCATCAATGGACTCAATCCTCTGATTGAGTATGATGCAGGGACGAAAACCAGGATTTAACCTTGCAAATATGTACATCTTTTTTTATTATTATTAAAAGAAAATAAACAACAATAAAATATATTTCAATCAACAGGTTCAATCTCAAGCTCCACACAGCAGGTATCATTGCAGCCACCTTTGGTATGGCAAACCTCGTGGCTCGTCCCTTTGGTGGCTACGCATCCGACAAAGCTGCTCAGCTATTCGGCATGAGAGGCCGCCTATGGGTCCTATGGATCCTCCAAACATTTGGAGGTGCCTTTTGTATCTGGCTAGGCCGTGCTAATACACTCCCCATTGCTATCTTGGCAATGATCCTCTTCTCGATCGGAGCCCAAGCCGCATGCGGTGCCACTTTCGGCATCATCCCCTTCGTCTCACGACGGTCCTTGGGGATCATCTCCGGCCTAACCGGCGCAGGTGGCAACTTCGGGTCCGGTTTGACGCAGTTGATTTTCTTCTCAACGTCGAGTTTCTCGACCGCCGCGGGTCTCACGTGGATGGGCGTCATGATCGTGGCTTGCACCTTGCCCGTCAGCTTGGTCCATTTCCCGCAATGGGGAAGCATGTTCCTTCCGCCGTCAAAAGACGTAGCGAGATCAACCGAGGAACATTATTACTCTTCGGAGTGGAACGAGGACGAAAAGAAAAAAGGCATGCACTCAGCGAGCCTGAAGTTCGCCGAGAATAGCCGGTCGGAGCGCGGGAAGCGCGTGACTTCTGCACCGACACCGCCTAATACAACCCCGTCCCATGTTTAGTCTCCAACCCAAAAGGAAATATTACCAGTAATAACGCTATTCATCTTTCTTGTTCACTAATGAGAAATGTTGTATCTGTTTTCTTCCTTTACATCTTTTGTTGGTTAAACCTATTTGCAGCAACTACATGCACCTAAACCATTGTATATATATATATATAAATAAAATTAAGTGAATTTAATTTTAATATTTCTTTTGTAATGCATAAATTTATTTATCTAAATGCATCAAATAAAAAAAATCATTTGAGGAAGTGATAGTGGAAAACCCCTAAAAGTTTTTCTCTTTTTCTTCGTTTCATATCTTTTGTTTTGCCCAACGGCGTGCCAGTCTCCGGACTAACTATCGCTTACCTTTTTTTCCTCTCATCAACCCTATTTTTTTATTATTCTCATTTATTACACATGTCTTCTTTCTTGCAAATCTATTTAATGGGTATCTTTGTTGTCTTCACAAGTTATGATAGACAGATGATGATGTCTGTCGTTAGCTAAAACTCCACCGGCCACCAGCAGTTTTTCTTGGAAAGTGGGTGAATTTTCGTAAACTTCTTAATATGTTTGAGAGTATTTCAGAATAATAAATGATTTCACAAATTGATTTGGATTCATGTTATTTAAGTTTTATATTTTTTTGTTTGTTTTTCCATTATTTAATAAGTCTTCAGTTTTAAAAGTTTTTATCTACTCTTGTAGCACGTTTTTTAGTCTTATGCATGTAATCTTAGTTTTACAAGTGATTTTAGGGATTTTTGTTGTAATTCTCTCTAGTTTGGTGAATGCTCGATTATTTTGTTGATTTTCGCTCGCCACTTTGGACCATCCGAGGCTGATTTTCTTATCGTATTAGGTGCTTGCAATCACTCCAGATATGTCGTACTTGAGTTGTGAAAAAACCAATTCTCAACGTGTCATAATGTTTTATTGATGCAGAGGCTAAAGCCTTTGTTGTGTTCATAATGTTTTATTGATGCAGAGGCTAAAGCTTTTGTTGTGTTGGTGGAGCTTATCTTTCACCATCTATTACGAGTGCTTATTATTATTTTTTCTTGAATTATATGGTCTCATCAATAAATTTATCTTTAAAAAATAATCATTTGAATTTGGATAACATCAAATTACCCTTACTCATATGGAAAGCCCAAAGCTCATGGGATAACCTAAGATCCAACTTCTTCCTCAAGGAGGCCCAATAGCTTAAGATTGCTAATCGTTCAATTGCTTTTGCTTTTGCAGTATATTTCTAGATTATGATCCCATGTTAGATAAATTGAAAAATTAACTATTGAAAAATTTAATTTTTAATTTTTAATATTGAATTTTATCAGAACTGCATTTAAATTATAATGTTTACTAAATAATTTTATTAATATGTTATTTTTAGTTTATTTTGATTAATTTTGGATAAAAATTAAAATATTCAAATTTTATTTTAATTTTAATAAAATGATGAAATAATTTATTTTAAAAATAAGATTTTGAAAAATAAAATCAATTTAATATTTTTCACATTAAGTGATAAATAGTTATCTACTTATCATGTTCAGCACTTTTTTATTGAAAATTTATATTAAGTTATGGTTATCGAACACAAATAAAAAATTAAATGATTGAAAATAAAAAAAATTTAATGATTTATTAAACACGCCCTAAGTTTTAAATTGTTGTTTAAAATTTTCAAAAATTTCAGAAAATGTCATTAAAATTTAAAAAAATGTTAAAAACTTAATAAGTTTTTTTTTTTAAAAAAAATGAATAGTTTAATTAAAGTTTTAAAAAATTACGAGGGAATTAATGAGAACTTCCAAAAACGTTAGGGTCTAATTAAAAATTCCAAAATTTTTAGAGACTTAATTAATATTTTGAAAGATTCTAATTAAAAATTTCAAAAAAGAAATAATTAAAATACATAATGAAAAGTTTTCAAAATTTGAAGATGACCATTGGACGTTGGTTATATCTATAGCCGCTTTAAATTATATATGTATAAGGGTTAATTACATTGTATGTCCTTGAACTATGACCCATATTCTAAATTAGTCTACAAACTTAGAACATTCAAATTGAATTTTCAAATTATCAATAGCATATCCATCTATTCCTTCAGTCAACCTAGTTGTTGGCTTGGGTATTAAATAAACCAAATTTAAGACACATCTATACTGATCGCCTGAGCAATTTGGATTTAACATGTTAAAAAAATCTCTTAAATTTTAATTGATATTACAATTTTTGAACACATTAGATCTAAACTGTCTGTGCAATAAGCATATACACATGTCAAAAAATTGATCCATGTTATTTTAAATATACTCTATGTCATATCTAAGTTGTCATTTAACACTTAAGGTTAGATTGGTGGAATAACCCGATTAACACAATACTGATATTTTAATAACTGAATTAAAGTGTTTTGAAGTTTATACCAAGTTAAAATCTAAGTCCTAATTTAAAAACATTTAATACAATTAACCCTATTTAAATACAACATTAATACTTTATTATAAATAATTTTAAAAATTCAGATCAAATTAAACCCAACTCACCCAAAATGTGATTAGAAGGAATCTATTTAAAATATGATGTAAAAGTCTAGAAAATATTTGTTTAATTTGGGTTCATTAATCCATGTTTGAGTTGATATGATTTTTCGCTTGGTGTCTCAGCAAATTGGGAGGAATTAAGGGATAGGATGCCATGTAGTTATCAACTTAGTCTGACTTCTAGAAAGTTGACCCCAAAAAAAATGTTTGCTAAAACAGTAGAATAAATAAATAAAAATTTGAAAAGACAAATTTGTATTATGAAATTCAAAATCCCCAACAAAAACATCTAAATAAATTAGCAAATGCATTAGGTTAGGGCATTACAATCTCTAATTTACTTAAATAAGGAAATAATAATATATTGAAATGAGAGAGTAATCGGTTTAAGAGTAAATAAATTACTTACTCGATTCAATTCAATAAGTTTATAATAGTTTATTTATGTACATCATTCTACTAACAGCTTACTAAACAAATTTAACAACTATTAAATTGTTAGAGTTGTGTGACTTAAATTCCTGTTAAAATAAAATACAAGTGGCAAGATAGGAGATCTTCCAGGGCAAGTGGAATCCGTATAGAAATTACTTCCTCTATTTGATATTTGATTAAAATAATATATTTTAACCTTACTGCATTATTTCTATTAGACTTTTATTAGAATATGATTTTACAAACATCTAAATAGGCATAATTTATACTTCACTTGTATCATTCGAATTCGCTATAGTAAATTTTTTCTCTTATTTTTTCCTAAAAGAGTTTTCACATAAAATTTTATGTGTTCTTTTCTTCTCTTTCTTTGCGATTCATTGTCATTATCGACACTTAAATTTTATATAAACAAACTCAATAACTACCTATCCATATTTACAACTTCTATAATTAGTTATTTTATTCATTAGAGACTTTTTTTTTTCTTCTTTATTAAACATATTCACTGAAAATAACCATAGCAACTTGGCACATGAAAATATAGAGAGAAAGAGGGAAAGAAAAATGTAAAATAATTCAACTTGGCCATGTTAAATTAATGATCTGCAAAAATATGTTATTAATTAAGTTGTTATTCTCAGAAATTAGCAATTATCAGAAGGGTAATATGCTCATGTTCCTTGGTAATTTTTAACTTTAATTTTCTTTTTTTTAATTGTAATTTGAATTTAAAAATTCAAATTTAGTTGTTAATATAATTATCATAAAAAGTTCATTTCTTTTATTACATGAATACTAAATATCATATTAATAAATTTAATAAAATAATTTAAATAATTAGATATGAGATTTTAATTTTTTTAAAAAAAAAAGACAAAACACAGAAAATGTCAAAAACTTAAATCACTTTTTCATATATATATATTTCAATTTGAGCATCAAATAACGTACCATAACATCAAAATTGACGTATGACAAAAAGAAAAATCACGACAAATGTAGACAGCAACGTAAGCAATATATATACATATTATATCATACAAAAGCCATCAATTAAGAAATTTCATAACCACTGAGATTTTATATATCCGTAGATTTGGGATATACCACAATCGATTTTATCATTAAAAACATAATCATAATTTATTTTAAAATTTTCACCATCATTACTTTTTTTTACCGACAAACAGAGACGATAAATCATTAAATAATTTTAATATTAAACTATAGTTTTGATATCTCTAATATACTCAATTTTTAGATTAAATCTCTATATTTTAATTATCATAATTTGATGTTTCGTTTTTATGTTGTTAGTTAGTTTAAGTTAACTATTTCAGTTAAAATGCCGACGACTTTTTTGTTGTTGAAAATTTTTCTTCTAACTCATCATGTTTGAATAGCATTTTAGTATGAATATCTAATAATGGTGTTAATTATTTGGATAAATTTTAATTTTTAAAAAATTATTTGGATTAATTAATGGCATGTAAAAACAATTCAGAACATTATATTAATATTATGCCATAAAGAACGGAAATTAAATCTCAAATTTGAGCAAATTAAAATGTTGAAACCATAATTTAATCAAATTTTAATTAAAATAAACATGTTTTAACATAAAAAAGGTCTTATATACTCAAAACAATAACTTATATGGAATATTGTTCAACACAAAAGATAGGGGTTGCTTATGGCGGTTCACTTCATTGAGGGAGAGGGGTTGATAGAGTAAGTTTATTTGTGTTCTCATGCACTTTTACCATAGTATTAAAGAGATATTTATAGAAGAAAGAAAGGTTGAATGTGGGCTCCAACCATTGAGTATAAGTATCGAGATAAGGTGACAAGTGTGAACTTAAAAGGGTTAAACGAGAGTTTATCAGATGTGATGGATTGATTGATGTTATTAAAAACTCTTCTCAATATGTCTTCTGTAGATTATATGAGTCCACTAAATATGATATTTACGAACACGTGAGGCGAAATTTTTTTAACGAAATACTAACAAAGTTGTGTCGCTACGTCTCAAGGGTGATGAATTCTCCTATAAAAGGGACTACAAGAATTCAAGTATATATAATTAAATAATCCCAAAATTTTATGGAACTTCAAATCCAAGAAAATTAAGCCATAAATTATTATGCATTATATCTATACTCCAATATGCATGGAAGCTAAGAGTAATCTTGATAAAACAGGGAACTAATGTGCTCAAAGTAGCTGACACTTCACCTTAATTTGAAGAGACGTCCGGTTATAACTTATAATATAAGGGTTTATGTTGATAATTGACAGAAAAAAAGTTAGTTTTATTTCAATAAGTGAAGGAATTAGAAAGGGCCAAATTGTAATAAATGATTAAATCCATAATAAAAAGGTATAGTATAGGGACTTTACGTAAAATTTGGCCAATATTAAAAGTTTTCAATTGTCAAAGTCATTGGCACGTAGGCTTGCTTGCTTTTGCGTTATAAAGAAGACAATGGACCGCCATTATTAGAATAGGAAAATATTAAAAATACATAAAAGTCGTGATTAGTACGGTTTTGTTATATAAATAAATGTACGGTCCATATAATGATAATTTGTTATCATTTTCATATTATTTTATATATTAATTGATAAAAAAGGTTTTAAATAGACAACTTATTAGACCACGGCGGGTGTCCGTGATGCTAGGCGTTATCCAGGGCTAAGTCAGCTGGTAGTACGGCCGCCACCATCACCGTGAGATGCGCCATAACTGTAAGCAGTAACCACCATGGTTTTATATTATTTTGAGTTTGATTTAATTTTAATTTTAAATTTAAATATTTTAATTAATTTTTTAAGATTGGATTATTCAAATTTAACAATCATATTAATTTTATTTATTTATTTCTGAAGTTAGGATCATATTATTAAATTAATTCAACTTAAACCGGCCGATTTTGCTATTGTTAAAAATTGTTTTACATTAATCTTTCCGCGCAAAATGCGTGTACTGGAAGTTATATATTATATATTTATAGCGAAGAAAGATCTAGGAAATTTGCATGAGTTGGTGAGATGATTAAATTTTTATAGATAGTCCCTGCATTATGTGTTTTTGACTAATCTAGTCCTTTTATTATAGTTTCATCATTTCTTAGTCTTTTACTTCTCGAGATGTATATTTTCAATCACGATCTCAACTTTTTCTATAAGTTCCGTCAAATAAATTGTCATTTATTTTACATATTTAAAAAAATATTAAAATGCATATGTCATATTACCAGATGTATTTTCTCATGAAGTCTCTCGGAATGGATTAGGACAAATTTGAGAAATTTGGGATGGAGATTGAGAAATGAGGTTTCATGGTCAACCCTCTTTGGGGTGTTAGTGTGACGAATATGGAAGAATAGAAATTTTTTTGTCTTTTAAAGACTTTCTTGGAACTTTTTAGGAACTTTTTAGCACAAAGCTGGGATCAAACTAGCGAACGTAATTTAAGTTATGAGCATATTTTAGGAAATTATAGGAATAGTAGGATTGATGAATGATTGTATTGGGAAGTTAGATTAGTTAGATTTTTTTTAAAAAAAAAAAGGTGAAACCACGAATTGTACGAAGGAAACCGAGATAAAACAAAAATTTTTGAGAGGTTAATGTTAAACAATATTTTGTATTAAAAGTAATTTAAATCAAAATTTTAACTTTTGGAAGGGACCAAAATTGTAATGTTTTCATCTAAAAAAAAGATTAAAATGATTAAATTAAACTATTTATATCATAGACTCACTAAAGTGAAATTATACCATTCAACCAAGGATCCTGTCCTGATTTTCGGGGATGAAGCCAGAAAATTTCTTTAGGGGGTCAAAATTAAATTATAATTTTTACGATAGTAAAAATATAATTTTTAAATAATTAAATTAAAAATTTATTATTTTTAAGGGGGTCAAAGTATAATTTTATTTTTATTAATTTAAAATTTTAAAAATTTTTAAAAAAGCAAAATAAAAAAAATTATTTTAGGAGAAACGGGGCCATTACCAACCCCTAAGCTAATTATGCCCTTACATACATATACAAAGGTAGTATAACCTCTCTAAAACATTTAAATTTGGATAAATTTTATGTTAATATATTAGTAAAATTGCGTTTTGACCCTTGTTATAGAATTATCCCAAAATGGAGGAAGGGTGGCACATCATGACAAGTGCATCTTCACCAACTGCTGATGTAAATTGGAGTCTGTACAAAAATGATTGCATGATCAAAGATCTTTGGAAGAAACACGATGAAGCCTCCCCCAAGTTGATGATGAAAATGATAATGAAATCAAAGGGTACACAAGAAAGTACATATTCAACACTTGCTGATGTATTCCAAGCCGTACATATCGAAATGGCTTCATCATCTTACATTTTCTTTTAATTATTATTATTATTATTATTAAATATGAATGAAACTCAAGACACCCACCATTTTAAAAGTTATAATTTTCATAAATTCCTATAAAAAAAATTATTTAAACATAAATAAATAGAAAGAAAAGCAGTGTAAGAGAGTCCATAGTAGTTGGGGATGTTAATTAGAATAATCCAAGTTTTTCAAAAGTCTAACCTCACAGTTGTTTTTACATTAATATTTTTATTTAGTGGGCAGCCATTGTTGCAATATTAGAAAATGCTTTATTGTTTGACTTTTCAATTGTCTCACATGTCTGGTTAGTTTGTTCATTTTCATCACATTTTTATTTTATTGTTTCCTCATATTATATTTAACTTCACATTTATCTTTTAACTTATTGTTTTGTTTTTATCTGACTATTGACTTGTTTTTTTATGATTATATAATGACGTGTACTATCATTTTCTTTTTGGTATAATTATATGCACATATAATTAAATATATATTTTGTGCAAGAAAAATAGACAACGATGACAACCTCAAAAGATTTTGAATCGAGTTTATGTTTGGTTTTTTTTTTTTTTTAAATTAGGTCGGTGAATTGAGTTTTAACTCGATTGGCCTGGATATTGTTGTCAATGTAGGAAGATGTGGGTTCGAGTATGCAGAAAGATGGGTAGGTTTAGGTATTGTGTCAAAAATAACAGATATGATCATAACCTATAATAAATTATTAAAAAAAGATTAATTTTGAGACCAAAATTGAAAGATAAATATTTTCAAAAGCCCAGTATTTTTTATAAAACAACAAATAATTTTGAGGATATTTTTATCTTTTTAAATACAATTTAAAAATACATACACATTATAGAATTTAAACTTAAGACCTCAAAAATTTCTTTCGATTTCATTATTTCAATCAAAGCCACATTTAAGTTTCCAAATCATTTTTTAGAAATTAGTTACATAATTTTTTTCACTCCTGTTATAATTGTGTCGATAGCAATTATTAATACTCTCGTTGTGGGTGCTCTCCAAAGAGGTAAACAATTGGCGATTGAAATATGCTTTAATCTCATGGGTAGAGACCGAACCCCTAATCTCATAGTTAAGGGATGAGGTAAACAACTATCACTGTACCACACCACATCTCACGGCTATTTAATTTTGTTGTGTTTGTGAAAATTATGACTGTGTATGAAGAAATTAAAATAAATACAAGAAAAAAATATTTATAAATTTAAAAAGTTTTAACAAAATATTAAGCAAGTTAGTTTGTGAAAATAAAATTACATAACTAATTAACTATGAATGGTAAAAAAAAAACACTTACAATTAATAATCATAGTAACCCTATAAAATAAAAATGGTAGTTTGATATTAGTAACCAAAACTAAAATAAAGATATATGTAGTTAGAGTGATAAAATTTTATTCTCTTATTTTGACAAAATAATGGGATAAATTTTAAAAAGAAAATTTATAATCCTATCGTATAAAATAATAATATTTTATTCAAATAATGGAGTAACATAATAAACAAGGTCGGTAGTCTTTATTAAAAATAATTAAATATATAAAATATTATAAAATAAATTCAATTCAATTTTGTTATCTCTTATTATTACAATAATTAAGAGAATATAGATTCGATCACATTTAAACCCTTACTTTCCTCTAATTTAAAGACAAAAGGTTTCATATAAAAGTAAACTTTGTATAAAAAAATTATAAAAATTTAAAATCATAATTAAACTAATTGTACAATATTAAAATTTTTTTGTTTGTAGAATGTTTAAAAGATAGACATGTTGAAGATCCATACTTTCTACTCTTCGATCTTAATTGTTTTGATTTTTAAAAAATTGATGTAAATAAATTAAATATATTACCAATGCATTAAATATTAATACTATTTTTAGTTTAATATGCACTATGATTGAAAAGTCTAATCAAAGATTAGATCGGTTTCTTATAATTAATAATAATTTAAGGAAATTTCAAAAAAATGAAACTGAAAATATAAATATAAATTTAAAATATAGATATTATAATAGTATCTCATCATCTATTAAATAATTTTCACTTTTTTCGGTGAATTATATAATAATAGGATAAAGCCCAAACAACAAATACAACTAGCGCGACTCAAATCAAGGCCACACTTGGGGCGGTGAACACTCACAATTGCGTAAGTATTATTAAATATCAAATAATAATAAAAAGCATCACCACAATTTGGAGAATTTTTTATCAAAATCATCTAGGGGAATGGATTATGGATTTTAATCATTCATTGGGGAATTTGCACCCCCTTGCGCACAAAGAAGAGCATTAGTTTAGTCATACAATAACTATCAAGTTGGTTTATATATATAAACATATTCCACACTTGATATCTAACCAATGTGGAACTAAGCTTTCCATTTTCCTCAACATAATTCACAAGTGGCTTACTTTGAGCATCAATTTCTCATTCATCACTCAACCATTTTGAGCATATGATATACCGTTGTAAATGTCTCATAGGGTAGAATATAAAACCATAACTTTATGATTCAAATATCCACCTTTACTAATTGAGAATATGCCTCAAAGCTTCCAAAAATCTATGTTTTTTTTCCTTCAGATGCCACTATCTTGACGAAATCAAGTAGCTCTTCAATCCAAAACTTGTTCTCATTAAATCAAAACCCTTTTATAGCTAGTTGATGGGTAACTTAGTATTACTTAAACATTAGGTATTCAGTAAGTGATCAACATTTCTTTACATTTTATTTTGCATGCAAAAACCATTGAAGATAAAAAGATATTAATGTGAATAATGAAATTTTATTTAAACTAATTTGTTTGAAAAATTACAAGTACAAATGAAAAATAAACTAATTAAACTTAGGGTGCTAGATCCTAATAGTTCCACTATTGTAGGTGAAGCTATGTCATTCGTAAGTCTTATAGCCAATGTACTGGCTTTCAGCTCTACTATCAATTAAACTCAAGATTTTAATACATTAAAGTATGCGAGTCACGCACACATAGTCCGTCATTTACTCAGGATTGAGGTAAGCCACACCATGAACGTTACAAGTGAATAAATCTATAAACGGATCTAGGATTTATTTTACTTAGGTTATGTTTGATGTACTGTCAGTTCACATCTATGTCTCTATGTGAGTCATCTGCTCTGATACTCAAAGACAAAGTATCCCCCGAACTAGACTTGATAGACAATATAATATTTTTTTAATTGATTTGCTCAATTTTGATTAGACTATGGATCATTTAAATTATCTAGTAATATAAGTTGTCTTCTTGCATTATTATCCAACCATACAGTGCAACTTAATATTAGTTAAATGTTAGATAATCAATAAGCTAATATTTAATTCACATTTTGCTTTGCGTGGAAAAATCGTTGAGAAAATTATACAAATTAATTTAATGTAAATGAAAATTTTATTTATGCCAATTTGTTCAAAAAATTACAAGTACATTTGACAATATTACTATACTAAGGGCACTCGATCCCAACAACACCATATTCCAAAAAATGACTAATGAAATTGCCAAATTGTGTGGCCATCACTTCTAACATCAGACTATTTGATAAATCATAAATTTGATTCCAAAAATTCACATAAAATAAAGGTACCTGTAATGGATCTTTGTTGTCCAATAACTGATTTGGAAAGCGAACTAATGATTGTTAAAAGCCCATGGCCAAGCTATTAGTTAGGCGGATATAAAGACATGATTGATACGATATTGATACTTTGATAACTTGTAGATACTTAATTTTGGTTACTATTTCAGGAAATTGTACCACCAAGCTTAAAATAAGTAGCATCGTTGCTTCACTTAATATCAATTCCAAAATAACAACTATTGTTCAAAATAGATTTTGTTTAGAACAACCGTTATTTGAGAAAAGCTATGCTAGAAATAACTATGCTCAATTCAAGGCTTCAGTTTAGAACAACTATCATTTAGTGTCGTTGTCATTTGAGAATAGCTTACGTTGAAACTAAGATTTAGAATAGCTCTTGTTTAAAACAATTATGTTTCAAGAATAACCATGTTAAAAACAATTATTGTTTGGAACAATTTCTATCTTCTTTTTTTTTTTAAATGTGTTTTAAAGAAGAACCATTATTTCAGAACAAGCTACTCCAAAAGCATTATCATAAAACAACTCATGTTTAGAATAACTATAAGTTGAGAATAACTCACATTTGGAATAAATCAGAATAACCCTTATTCAGAAACAATCCTCACCTTGCATTTCAAGAGATGTTATATGGAAGATGTTTTATACGGTATCATTTCACCAAAGTAGACGCAGAAATAGCCTTAGAATATGGCAAGGTTCTTGGATTGTCTTCACTCTTGAGACGTTCTAGAGAGCACAACTTAGTGGATTAGATATAAAGGTAGTTAAGAGGTCTCCTCTTAATTTTTTCCTGTAACATTGAGTGATTCTCCCTTTTTCTTTCAGAAAAATAGTGAACTCTTACTCACTATTCGCCATCCCTATTATCATTATAACTTGAACTCTTTATGATAAAAAAATATCAATGCCTTTGTAATTGAAATCTCACTCTTTATTCCTATTTAATGTTAACTTTGTTACTCTCATTCTTTAGACACTATAAATAAGAGTCTTTCACAATTAGTGAAAGGATTTTTGGCACTCTTGGCATTTGGATTCTCCAGATTCTCTCTAATGTCTCTTAATTTATTTCCTTGCTCAACCTTTTCTTCAACCACACACAGCTTTCTTCCACCTTACAAATCACCACTTGTTGTGCTCAGTGTTACATAGTCTGTTTTAATCGTCCTCTCTGCCTTCTCTCGATACATTCTGTTCACTCATCTATAACACTTATTCTTTATACAAAAAGAACTCTTTACATAATTAAAACACTTTAAAATTTGAAAATTAATTTGGAATATAAATAGTAGTTTGAATACATCATAATTAACCTATAAAATCATTTAAATAACACAAACCCAAAAGGAATATCTTAAGAAATTAATAATATAAAATCACCTAAAAAAAATAAGAGAAAGCAAAACACCTCCACATAATTAATCTTCCTAATACCATCATTTACATAATATGAATCAATGATCCTAAGTCTTACTCTAAAAAACTTAACTTATTCAAGTTTTGATTTGATAAAAAATTTAAAACTCGGAGTCAAAAAGGTTTAATCTCTAAATTTGATAAAACTTAAATTCAAAAAATTAGAATCGAGATTGACTTTAACTCAAATTTAATAATAAAAATAAATAATCAAATTACAATTAAATATTTTATAAAAGTTTTACCAACAAGTGTTTGATGCAGTAGTAAAATACATTACACTCTTAAGGAGAAAATGCAAGTTTGAGCTTTGAAGACGACATTATTGAGAGGGACAGTCACAAATACCGAACATGAACCATAAAACATATATAAAAGATGCAAAAATAATTTATAAAAGCTTTAATTATAAAATTTATTATATAATTTTTAGTAATTTAATTATGTATTTTGTCTATTAAAAATAGTAATTTTTAATTGAATAAATGAGATTTACCATGATCACATTTAAATACAAAAGTCTTAGTACCTAATTTTTGTGTTCTTTTTATCTTTACCCTTTTCTCATTGCGTTTCACTGTCTTCAATTTTTTTTCAAAAAAATTATGTTATTTAACTTTTAGTTTAAATTATTCAAATATAAGATTGAAATCGAAAAAATTTCTTTTTAACTTTCATTACTTTTAAACCCTAAATTAATTAAATTAGGAAAATATCATACATTTAAGTGTGCTCAAATTTACGTGAGATAATTTCTCTGAGGCATAAGAAAATAGCGATGTTGCAACGTCACTTATAATTATCTAATTTTAATAGCTAAGAAATCAGAATTAATTTTTCCTTAAAAAATCAGAATTAAATTTATTATAAGGTCATTAATGCTCGATATTTGACTTTTCATATGCATGGACCATTTTCGAGCAAATCGGTGCTCAAGTAAGCTATTCGCAAGTTGATTTGAAAGTAGATCAACGACAAAATAAAATCATAACCACGAATTGAAAGAACCAATATTTTTAAGAATTAATATATGATGCATTCACGGTTTATAGGTTTCGTTCTTCCTCAGTAAATAATAAAATGATATATTATTAATAATGTAGAATAAAAAAATTATTAAAGGATTTACGAATAAATATTTTTAAATACCTTTTTAATTTCAGTTTCAAATTTTGAATTTGGTTTTAGATTTTGGATTTTAAGTTTAAGAGTTTGATGTTTTTATATTTATTGATGTTTAATAATTATAATTAATTTTTATTTTTATTTTTAAATTATTTAATATTTTTTATTTTGTACTAATTATGATGTATTATCTTATTATTAAATATTTTTAATATATTTTAGTATCTAAATTAAAAATAAATCGAGTCCACTCAATCTTAAAAAAGTTTGTCCAAACTTGAGTTTTTAATTTTACTTCTTGAGCAGCCAATTACTTCAAGGTAAAAACTTGGACGGTTGGTCATGGCTAGGTGTACGAAGGAGACCAATAATGCTCCTCTAATACCTTATAATATTTCAATTTTCAAGCATTATTTATTTTCTATAGAAAAAAAAATATGATTTATTTAGTCACTTTTATTCAAAAGTTTTTTTTTTAATTCATTTAATTGTTTTTTCCTTCAAGTGCATTTTATAATCAACCAATACCGCACCCTGTGCAAGCTCCTTGCCTTAGCTCAATTATAAATACCCATATCTTCTCCTCCCCCGATACATTAAACCAAGCAACTTTCTTGTTTTCCTTACATAACAGAGAATCAAGAAAAAAATGGCTGAAAATGAAGGTTCCATGGGGACTTCAATGCATGGAGTAACGGGTAGAGAGCAAACATTTGCCTTCTCAGTTGCAGCATCACCAAGTGCCCCAACTGATAGCACCATGGCGAAATTTGCTTTGCCCGTTGATTCAGAGCATAGAGCCACAACTTTCAAAGTCTTTTCATTTGCTAAGCCTCACATGAGAACGTTTCACCTTGCTTGGATATCCTTTTTCACTTGTTTCATCTCCACTTTCGCTGCAGCACCCTTGGTTCCCATCATCCGAGATAACCTGGATTTGAAACAAGCAGATATTGGGAATGCTGGGGTTGCTTCAGTTTCTGGGAGTATATTTTCCAGGCTGGTTATGGGTGCTGTTTGTGACCTAATTGGTGCAAGATACGGAACTGCCTTTCTCCTATTGTTATCGGCCCCCACCGTTTTCTGCATGTCCTTCGTTGCCGATGCGCAGGGGTACTTGGCGGTCCGGTTCATGATCGGTTTCGCCCTCGCCACGTTCGTGTCATGTCAGTACTGGACCACCATTATGTTCAATGGGAAGATCATAGGGCTTGTGAATGGGTGTGCTGGTGGATGGGGTGACATGGGCGGTGGTGTGACTCAACTGTTGATGCCCTTAGCTTTTCAATTAATCCAGCTAGCTGGTGCAACCCCTTTCACTGCCTGGAGGATTGCCTTTTTCATCCCTGGCTGGTTCCATGTCATTATGGGCATCTTGGTTCTAACCCTTGGCCAAGACTTGCCTGATGGTAACCTTGCTGCCCTTCAAAAGAGTGGTGAAGTTTCCAAAGACAAGTTCTCCAAGGTAAAGTCCTTAATCCAACAAAATTTAAACCCGAACTCGTTATTCTTACATATGGTGCTGACCTGTTTTTCGTTTTTTCTTTTTAGGTTTTTCGACATGCCGTCACCAACTATAGGACATGGATCTTTTTCCTCCTTTATGGCTTCTCAATGGGCATTGAATTGACTATTAATAATGTCATCTCAGGATATTTTTACGACAGATTTAACCTTAAAATCCACACGGCCGGGACTATAGCAGCAAGCTTCGGCATGGCCAACTTCTTTGCTCGTCCCTTCGGTGGCTACGCCTCCGATAAAGCCGCAAGATTGTTCGGTATGAGAGGCAGGCTATGGATCCTCTGGTTCTTCCAAACCCTAGGAGCTGCCTTCTGTATCTGGCTCGGCCGAGCCGACTCACTCCCCATTGCCATCTTAGCAATGATCCTTTTCTCGCTCGGGACCCAAGCTGCATGCGGCGCGACCTTCGGTGTCGTCCCATTCGTCTCGCGGCGGTCGTTGGGACTCATATCGGGCCTCACCGGCGCCGGCGGGAACTTTGGTTCGGGTTTGACGCAGCTAGTGTTTTTCTCCAGCTCCAGATTCTCCACGGCCACCGGCCTTTCGTTGATGGGTGCAACGGCTGTCATTTGCACCATACCCGTAGCGTTCTTGCATTTCCCACAATGGGGAAGCATGTTCCTTCCGCCATCAAAAGACCCTGTAAAATCAACCGAAGAATATTACTACATGAAAGAATGGAGTGAAGATGAGAAAACGAAGGGTTTGCATGAAGGAAGCGTAAAGTTTGCTGAAAATAGCAGATCCGAACGTGGAAAACGGGTCGGTAATGTGGTTTTATCCGCACCGACTCCGCCGAATTCTACGCCGGTCCATGTTTAATATACATATGATCAGTTTAAATCGATGTATAATTAGCTACTAAAAACTGAGGTTATTGGAGAGCTGCTGTATTAATTTCCTCTCCTATTAGTTTGTTTACCTTGTAAAATTATCCATAGCATGAGATGATTTATTAGGTATGAAAGTTGGCTTTTTAAAATTTTTATTTATTTATTTGTGCTTTAATTGCTAAAGAAGGATATAGAGGTTAAAGTGGTTCTACCTGAATCCAAACCTGATTTAATCATAAATAGTCTGACTGAGTTTGGATAGACATGTGTTCACTCAAGGTTAGGATGTAGTGAGATTAAATATTGTAAGGTGAGACAAAAAGTAAGTTAAACACACCACACTCAATGGCCTATTCAAATTTTCCCTTAATTCATTTGAATCTAAATATAAATTTAAACCGAAAACATCCATACCGTACAAGTTAATTAGCTTGTAAGCTATGCAAAGCATGATATGACTTACTAGGTGTGAAAATTTGGCTTTTTCAAGTTTTTTTTTTCTTAATTTGTACTTTGATTGCTAATGAAGAATATAGACTCATATCTGCGTTGAAAATCTGGTTCCTTTGCGTTATCATTCATGCAATAGTTAGACTGATGAGATATGATCTAATTATGATTTTAGTCCCTTCATTTTTATATTACTATTAAAGGTCTAAATTGATAACACCGTTATTTACACGAACTTTTTTTAAAAGTAAGTTTAAGCATTTGATATGTTGTTGAAGGAGGCCAACTTTGTTGGGAGAAGATTGTGACATATCATTTGTCACTCTCTCAAAAGTTAAGAACGTGAAGAGGCAATAAATTAACAAGGAAAACCATGCAAAATTGGATTCAAACCCTTGCCTTAGTGTAGGGCATTTTTGGAGAGAATGCCTCGTAGAATTTTTAGTAAATTTATTATTAGTTAAACATTGCTGATTAAATTATTATGTGGCCTTGATTGTGTGTTCGAATAATAATAAAAGAATATATATTTCATCACTTAAACAACAAGTGTACTCAATTTAAACCTATTAAAAAAAATAAAAAGACTCAATTATGCTAAATTAAAAATTGCTTAAGAAGTAAAAAAAAAAATTAAATTCTCAAAATTTTGCATGACTAAAACCAAAATTAGGCCCATGAAAAAAGGAAAGGTAATTTGAGAGACGAAAACCACTATTTTTAATTGTATTATTATATGGGAAAAGGATTGTATGAAACAGTGACGCCATGTCATCTGTATCCCTTTTCCAATAGATTTATGCTACATCAGTATTTTCATATTTAATTTCAGCATTTCCATTTTGAAAAAAATTAAATCTAAATTAAAATCTTGTAATTCAAGATAAAAATACTGATGTAGCATAAAACTATTAAAAATGGATAATATCCTTCTTTCATACCATCCTTTCTTTATTATATGAGGTATTGAAACTAATTGATGTTCCCTAAGTTGCAGGAGAAGTTGACCAAAACATATGATAAGCTATAACAGTTCGTTTAAATGAAAGGTACACTTTCTTTTTTGCTGTACACATGCCCAAATGCTTTACTCTTCCGTCTTTGCTAATTAATTAATTCATTTATTTTATTACCTCAGAACATACAAATATTATTTTTATTTTTATTTTATATATATTTAATACCGGGGCAAAGTTAGAAATTTTTTTAGAGGAACTGAAATTAAATTATAATTTTTACGATAGTAAAAGTGTAAATTTACCATTTTAATAGTATATATTTTTATAATTTTTAAAAGATTAAATCAAATTTTTATCATTTATAAGAGGCCAAAATGTAATTTTATTTTTATTAATTTAAATTATTAAAAAATTCTAAATAAGGTCCGGGTCATTGCCAGCCCCGCTAGCTATGTCCTGTCTAAGACAAAATAAATCTGAAACAATAGAAATTTCCTGTTGTTTTATTTTAGTTTAAGAAAAATAAAAATTAAATTATTGATATTTTTTAATAACCATTAATTATATAAGATTAGATTAAATATGAAAACGAATCGGATGGTATATGCTGGGTGTATTCTACCAGTGGCATAATGCAAGTTTCATGCAGCTAATTAGTGTGGGAATATTTTTATTTAAAATTAGCAAATACCAATTATTGGGTAAATTATGTTAAAGAGGTCACTCAACTATGGTATTTTCTTTTTTAGTCATCCAATTATGAAAAGTTATAAAATGACCACCCAATTATTACTAAATTTCTTTTTTAATCATTCAACTATAAAAAGTTACGAAATGATTACCCAAATATTCAGTTGTATCTTTTTTACTCACTTGCTAGCTAGCGTAAAAATGGAATCACCAAAAACCCCAAGATAGTTAGATGGCCAAAAAAAATAAAATTGAGTGACCATTTTTTAAACAATATCAAATCAATTTTCACATTTTTATATGAAAAAAATTGTATAATGTAATTCTTTCCACAAATTATCAAATATGGTTAAAGAAATAAGTAATTGAAAATATTAATTTTAAGTTGGTTTAATTTTTTTAAACGGGTTATTAAACGATCGAGACCCTGTTATCTTGATTCATTTTTTTTAAATAAATTATTATTAAATAGATATAAAAAATTAAGAATAAATCAATTTAACGTGTGAATGTAACGTGTAAGCTTTAAATATTGCTTAGAAACTAAAATACTTTTCATCTAATTAAATTATTTGCTTCATATGAAAAGGGCATTGAAATTTATAAGAGTAGGTGAGCAACTCAGTAGATTCTCAATCCCAGTAATCTTTGAATAAAGCAATCCAATGGTAACAATATTTCAAAAAGTCAAATACTTCCACTCTATCTACCACACTCTTTTCAATTTTTAAACCTAAATGTTAATAAAGTTAGAGTCTAAACTACGCTATTTGCATTAAACTCTTAATATCTTCCTTTAAAAGTTTTTGTGCATGTGATAATGGATTAACGAGTACAATCAATTGATTCATTCTACCTCTTGTCGCCTTTGCTAAGTAATCAGCAACATTGTTACTTTCCCTCAAGATATGTCGAAGCTCAACTTGACATTCTCTATTACACCACTCATGAATCAGTTGAACTTCCACTGTATTACTGTTTGTTGCAAAGTCATTCCTAATAATATCAATCAATAGGGCATTGTTGCTTTCCCCCTCAACCATGCTAGCTTCAAGCCTTCAAGGATAGTTCAAACTTGTTACCTTTTCAAAACCCACCAAACACCCTTTGCTTAGTCCCCTCAATGCTCCTCCTATTGCCGCCCTCTGTCTGCTTGTCAACGTCGAGCCATCAATATTAATCTTGACCCATCTTGGTTCAAACCTTTGTCAACTATTTTTTGTCCTTGACTTGCATACAAAATGCTCTATGCTACCATTGTTTCCAAATGATCTTGCCCATGTCGTAGCCGAAGCTATTAAATTCTGATTACTCCTGCTAGCATTGTAATAAAATTCTCTCTTTTTAACTTCAAATGTAATAAAATTCAAATCATACAATCATTTCAACTGGTATTTATAAATCTTTATCTAAATTCGAGTTGAGTTAAGTTGAGCGACTCATTCCGTTCATGAATAAAATTATACGTATTTTGAGTCTTAATAAAGTTTAATTTGGCAATATTGATCAAATTTATAAATCTTAAAAAATGAAGCACTTAAGTTAGCTCGAGTGTCATATATGTATTATTTCTTAAGTTAGCTCGAGTGTCATATATGTATTATTTTATATCTAAGTTTAGATATTTTACTGTTTCTGTAATTCTTATTAAAGTCCAATGTCCAACACTAATAAATAACTATATAATAGAAGTAGATATTTCAATTATAATTCAAAAATTTAATTGAGATGACTTGAATGTAACCCTCGATTTGAATATAAAAAAGTTCATAACTTGAATAAAGATAACTTGAACCCAAATTATTCAGACCAAAGATAAACGGAATAAATAATTTAACTTAATTTAAAATTGAAATGATTCGATAAAAAAACCCAAATATCTTAAACTCAAAATAATTTAAATTTAAAATATTTAAACTTGAAATAATCTTTAACTCAAAATAACTCAAAATTTTTAAAATTTAAACCAACCCAGAACGAAATGGGCAATAGCAGGTGAGATTATTATCTTGAGAACTTTGAACTATAGTCTTTTTATTTGACAACGTGGACTACGTATTTAATGAACCCAAGTTCGCAGGAAGAGAAGAAAAAAAAGAAAAGCTACTTTCTTCTTCAGAAAGTCTTACAATTTCCAACTTTTCCACGTTGGTGCGTCACATGAAGTTGAATAAGTGTTACAAATTTTAATATTTTTAAACAAAATCTTGAATTTCAATATTGTAAATTGAAAAAAGCAGTTTTGAAAATGCTTGGCTTCCTTCCAAATTTAACAGTTCGACTTAACTCCAAATTTAATGTAATTACAGAACATTTTTTTTAAAAAATTATTACAGAATTTAACCTTAAGAAAATCTTTATTTAGGACTTAAGTTTTTCAACATTTTCAGTTAAGTTGTTACATTGGCAGGCGTTGCCAAATTTGAATAATAATCGTATTACATATTCCATACACATTATTTGTCACCTAAATTTTTTTTATTCTCGATATATCAGTTGAGTATTTATTTTTTCCAAAAATAATCTTGAATCGAATCATCGTTGTACTAAAATGACTCATCAAACTTTTATCTTTTGCTTATTGATAATCTAAGTTGTTACCGTACAGTTACAATAAATGAAACTTATGTATTAAGTGTGTGTTAAATATTATTCATTTAAAGATTAAGCATAAAGCATATTAGAGAGAAAATATATCATAAAAAGGTTAAAATATGTCATAAGTTTATATACTTTTCGAAAATTTGAAATTTAGTCTTTCTATTTTTTAGATTTCAAATTTCGAGTCCAACAGTTAATATTGTTATTTTTTTTGTTGTTGCTAAATTTAAGTTTGTTACAACATTTTTTTTTAATTACATGACTATGAAGTGAGTAAATATTTTTAATTCTAAAATGTCACACAAACAATTTTAACAGTTGAAACTGAAAAGTAAAAAAAAAATTAAATTTCAAATTTATGAAAAATATAAGAAACTTACGGGATATTTTAAGCTCATAACAAATATAAGTTGAAATATCATACCCCAAGCATGATCAACATTGAGGTTAAGCAAATTAAGAACATGATTGATAAGATGAGGATGTTATTGCAAGTAGAATGAATAGAACTTTCGCTTTAGGTGTTAAATTGTTGATTTGAGTCTTAATTTATTGGTATCGATATTATTATCAATGCAAGAAGTCGTGGGTTCGGGTGTGTTAAAGCATATTATTATTTTATTTAAGGATCGAGGAGAGACTATGAGTATTTCTAGACATTATATAAAAAAACAGATATAGTAAGAATCTATAATGAGATTTAAAAAGAAAAAAATAATTAAGTGCTAATGTCGAAATCATTTTTTTGAAAACAAGGGGTCGACTTTGATTTAAAAACGAAAACAAAAACGGGAGTCGCCACCAATCATTTTTGATGAGGTGTGATTGGGTCACCTCGTAATTCAATCATTTTAATAAAAAATTTAAATTTACTAAAACGACGATATTTGGTCTACGAAATCCAGAAAACGGGTTTGGGAGTCGGTTACACACGAGGAAGTATTAGCACCCTCGATACGCCCAAAATTGGTACCTAGTTGATTAATTGATGTCTTTAATGTCAAAAATTAAAATTTTAAATAATTTAAAATACAATCCATTTTTGCATTAATGTATATTTTGTTTTGGAATGCTTAAATAAGTCGAAAATATATTGAAGACTTTCTTATCTCGAGGCAACAAAACGTCAAATCCCGTAAGTTAGGGCATGACATTTCGAACCTTTGAGAATAATTTGGCCTTTAATTTTTATTTGAAATCTTATGTGTTTTAATTTTTGAAACGATATTCAATTATTTGAATTCAATGAGAAAAATCGAAACCCCACAAGTTAGGGCATGATTTTATCGAATTTTTCAAATACGAAATATTGCCTATTTTTAAAATTTTGTTGACATGTTCGGATAAAAATTAATGATTAAAATATTACGTTGATGAATAACGGTACAAAACGATGATATACGAATGAAATGTGGCGTTTAATAAAATGAGAATAATGAATATACTAATGAAAACAATATACGATAATTACATAATGTACATTTATTTTAATGCTACTATGAACAATCAAAGAAAAATAAAATAAGCGATATTAATAATAATGTTAGTGACAAAACAATGCACACAAAAGAAAATACCAGATTTTTGAATATTATGAGGACAAAGAAATATATACGTACACAAATAAATATTGAGAAAAATAATTTAAAATATTAAAAATAAAATATCAAATTAAAAATACAAATAAGAGGGGTGCAATTTGTAATGAAGCACAATAGATAATAATAATAATAATAATAATAATAATAATAATAATAATAATAATAATAATAATAATAAAGTAAAGAATACAATAAAGGAAATAAATTACTTTAAAGTACTAAAAAGTAAAGAGCAATAAATAAATAAACAACAAAAAAATAATATAACAAAAAAAATAATATACAAAAAAATAAAAATAAAAAATGAATCTATAAATGGTAGAAACTAAGTCAATGAAGATCAAATTGGGATTAAATAATACTAATAATAATAATAATAATAATAATAATAATACATTAATAAATGAATAAATAAACAAATAAGAGTAATAGTAATAGTAATAATAATAATACTAGTAATAAAATAAAATAATAATAATAGTAATAATAATAATAATATGATAATAGTGATAAAAATAATAATAATAATACTAGTGATAATAATAATAATAATAATAATAATAATAATAATTGCAAAAATAACTAAAAAAGGGACTAAATTAAACTTAAAACAAAAGTCTAGGGAAAAATCAGAAATAAAAAGAAAGGAAAAAGACCTATCCGAACACGCGAATAACAAGGAGGGGTCAAAAGGGCAATTTTCCTTTATTCTCCAAAACGACGTCGTTCATATAGGGACTTAATTGAAATCGCGATCAAATATGAGGTAAAAATTAAAAGATAAAAAAAACCCTAATTGTAAAGTGATTCAAAAGCGGAAGGGCTAAAGGTGCAATTAGCCCTTCTGCTTAAAAACATGCGGATCCTAGGCTGGGTCGGGCCAACACGCGGGTTGGGGGGTTAAACGACGCCGTTTCAACGCCTAAATGCACGGCTTAAAACGACTTTGTTTTCATTCCCTATATAAGGCCAATATTTTTTTTTAAAAAAATCACTTTCCTTTCTGTTTAAAGAAAAAAAAAACAAAAAGCCCTCCTTATTTTCTCTGCTGAGCATCCTTTTCCGGCCGCAAGTCCGATCATCTGACTGCCGTCGTCCGCCGCCGACGACTGTAGTATGCGGCGGTCGGACCCCTCCCAGGTGAGTTTTTTTTCTCTTTTTTTTTATACTCTATTTTAATACATATGTATAGTAAAAAAAACAGAAAATCGTTTTATATATATACAAACAGTTTCGAAAAGAAACAAATAAAGAAAAAAAGGGAAAACATTTGCTTTTGATCTGCTTTGTTATTTTTTGGTATTGAAAACTCTCTTTCTTTTTTTCTATTTCCAAAAATCGGTTCCCAATACATTGTTTTCTTAATGCTTTTATGGCCGAAAATACAAGTGATTTTTTATCTCTGCTTTTGCTGTTTCTTGCCACTGTTTCCTTTGCTATTCTACTGCTTTTGGTCTCTTTTCGCAGGTGTCAGGAGTCAACAGAGGCAGGTGTTGGGCTATTTTGGTGCTACATCAGCGGAGGAGTCGTCCCTCGGGAGGTGTGAGCACCGAGGACACACATGGAGGCGCGGCGCTTTAGCTTTTAGGGTTTTTGATAGTGTTAAAACATTTTTGGGCCACTTGGGCCTTATAATTTGGGGTTAGGGTTTGTTTGGGCTTTTTGAATCTGTTGTAAATGGACTCTCTTTTTAGTTTATTTGTTAATGGGCCTCGGGCAAATTTGGGCTTGTACAGCTAAGAAATAAGAAAAACTTGTATAAACATATTAAGAAATCAAAGATACAAAAGTTGAATGGAGCTATAAGCAAACAACCCCATAGGGTCACACCATCCTCAAAAACCATGTCATGTAATTAGCAATTTAATGGCCCAAAACTATAAAAACTAGTACTAGTAAATAAATCCAAAGAGAAAATATAAGCTGGGTAACATAATCCTAGTTATACAAATCGTCTTGGTCACCCCCAGCAGCAGTTGCGGATGTTGAAAACTTGAATTCGGATCCGAAACCTCTCGACTGCTACAATGCCAGAGCAAATGACGGGTATTTTCGGATATCGGCATCGCTAACACTCCTTCGAGCGGACTTCATGGACTCCTCGCAGCCTTGATTTTTGCAACATCGATTGCCTCAGGATCCTCTCTTCTTCTCCTTTCCTTCTCTATGTCCTGCAAATAGTTCCATTTTGATTTAATGTTTAGTTATGAAGTTATTGACACCCTCCAAGCATCTTAAAACATGAATATCAAATACAGCTCGAGCTTTCTATAACCATTTATAATGAAATTACAGGCAGCAAAGTGTACCTTCTCAATGTTCTCTCTGATGGCATATTTGCATGCTCGTTGGCAAATCTCAGTAATATCAGCCCCGCCAAAACCTTAGGTGTAAGTAGCCAGTGCACTCAAATCAACATCTTTAGAGACGGGTGATTTTCTCAAACAAGCCTTGAAGATTTGATGACGTGATTCCTCGTCAGGGAAAGGAATATAGATTAGCTGGTCAAGCCTTCCAGGCCGCAAAAGTGCCGGGTCTATAATGTCTGGTCTGTTGGTGGCGCGGATGATAAATAGTCTTTTTGGCTGACATGCCATCCATTTCAGATGAGTTAAAATACCCCGAACACTGCTTCCTCTCTGCACCAATTACATAATGTCATCAGATGAGTTAAAATACAAAACATATGCATATAAGATTGAAGTCATTGATGGAGCAAATAAAATACCTGTATAGCAATTGAATCGAGCTCGTAAAAGAAAAGGACACAAGGTGCAGACTGTCTGGCCTTGTCGAATATTTCTCGAACATTGGCTTCGCTCTCACCGAACCACACGGTGACTCGTGAGCAGTTCAGGGCCTTTGACACTGATGAAGTTTGCTTGGCATTCATTCGCAATGGCCTTTGCGAGGAGAGTTATACCACATTCGGGAGGACCGTAGAAAAGGACCCCTTTTGAAGGTGACATACCGAATTTCTCAAACTTCTTCGGGTGCTCCACTGGATATTGCACCGTCTGCCACAACAAACAGAAACACACAAATACAAGTGTTAGCAACAAGCTTGAAAGCAAATTTTATAAAAAAAAATAAAAAATTAAGGCTACAAAGTGATGAAATAATGATGAACACCTCTTGAAGTTCTCGTTTAACATTCTCAAAGCCTCCAATATCCTCCCAGCTCACATTAGGCACTTCAACCACCTGAGTCACCAAATCAAGCACCCAATTTAATTTCAAATGAAAGTAAATCACTTACTGTTTCACGCAGATCAGAGGGATTGCTAGTTCCATGGGCAGTTTGGAAATGCTCGTTTGTAACCGCCATTAAGTATGTCGGCATCAATGGAATCATCCTCCAAATCAATCACATCCATCTTCTCTCTGATGCATTGCAGCGCAGCTTCCATGCATAAAGCAGCAAGGTCGGACCGACATTAGCATGAGTGTCATTTGCAATCCGTTCTAGATCAACCTCATCGGAAAGCTTCATGTTCTTGGTATGGATGCGAAACACTTCAAGACGACCGACTTCATCCGGAACACCAATCTCTATATCCTTATCAAACCTGCCCAATCTTCTCAAAGCAGGATCGATTCTATTTGGACGATTAGTAGCCCCAATAACAATCACATGAGCCCTTGATTTCAATCCATCCATGAGAGTCAAAAACTGCGAAACGGTCCCTCTCTCGACTTCACATTGGTCGTCTCACGCTTACGAGCAATCGAATCAATCTCATGCATAAAGATGATAGATGGAGCATTCTTCTCAGCTTCTTCAAAAGCCATTTTGGACATAATTTCTGCTCCATTAATGCAGAAGAAGAAAGCACCGGTTTCATTAGCACCTGCTCTGGCTATTAAGGTCTTGCCAGACCCGGAGGACTGTAAAGCAGAATCCCTTTAGGTGGCTTAACACCGATTGATTTGAAAAGTTGAGGATGCCTTAATGGCAATTCCACCAACTCACGAATCTGAGTCATTTGCTTCCTAATGCCACCTACATCATCATAACTAACTTCATCCAATCTATCCTCATCTTCTCTTCTAACAGGTTCCCCCTCGCAAAAAAATTCGGTACCTGCTGCAACAACACAATACTCTGCTGGGTCGGTCACCATAACCTTAAACTCGACACTCCTCATCCCTCCTCGAACCTCGAATAGGTCTCCTTTCCAAACAGAACGGTAACAATCCGACAAATAAGCTGCAAACAACAAACTAATGATACAAATATATAATACAAGAACAGCAATCATATGTGCAGGAAGCAGATTTAGAACTTACGCTTCAAGTATGTATGAAATAGATTCCCCGAAACCCTTCAACAGTATCGTCGATGGGAAGGATGTGAATACGGTTTGCGTACGGAATATCAGCGCGTAGATGTACAGATACGACATCTCCAAGTCGAACTCTCAGATTCGACCGAACAATTTTATTCATTCGAATTTTTTATAACTCGCGTCTCATCACCATGAGCAATGCAAATGGTATCCTTTTGTTTCTTTCCCTACAAGAAACCAAATCCCATCATCAACCAGAGATAACATTCAAACTTTTCAACTAACATCACTTTATTCAATAAAATCTAACTATTACCGCAATATTCTAAAACTACAAAGCAGGCTTGATGTAAAATTAATTAAAAAGCTTTGAAACTTAATAATTTAAATATATATATATATTTATATATATTATATAATAGTAACTCATTGTACCTTGATGAGAATAGTGTCCCAATGGAAAAACTGCAAGTTGTCTATGGTGTCGTGGTGGAAACAAATAACGGAGTTATCGTCGTCGACTGCTTCATCAACTACCTGTCGTTTCGTCGACCTTTTCCTTTCTAAAATTGCTGTCGAGTAATCTTTCGTCATCGAGATGTAGCTATGTTAGGGAGACTCCAACCAAGTCATTAATACCTGCAACCTATTTGAGTTTAATTGAAAAATAAATAAATTTGATTCTGTAATTACCAAACTAAACTTAAGCTATCGATCGAGTCAAATTTAAGCTTAGTAATACTCAGTTCGAATGCCTTACCTTACCAGCCTTATCAAGCTTTCCATTTTTAGTGTATATATGTTAAATATTTTATATTATTAAATTACGTTATTGCCTTTAATATATATTATTAATTTAACTTGATTATTAAATCAAGATCGATCTTGAATATGTACAAGCTTAACTGAATTCGAACTTAAAAATAAATATTTGATTTACAAATTTCGAACCGAACTCAAAACTCAAATGAGTTGAATGATAGTTGTAAAGTGACTTGCTCTTGTTTTAATCTTTCTACTCATCAAATTAGTTTGATAAAGTGTTAATAAATAATAAAAAATAACTCAAAATAAACAATTAAAAAATTGGATGAAGGAATTAAAAGTGTTGCCTTCAAAAATTTAAGATAAATCAATTAATAAATAAATTTATAATTTAATTGGTGAAAAGTGATAATTTTTTTGGAAATTTAATTAGCAGAAGAGTGATTCTTATTTGATATGCACAAAACTATTAACTTTTTGGGAATGTAACATTTTTTCACCATAAAATTATAAAAACTATTTAATTTTTATTTATTTTAAATACGATTGAATTATTGAAAAAAAAATTCAATTTAATCATATATTAATGAAATAAGTGTATTAATTTATTTTTATTTAAAATAAATAAATAATATTAAAAAATAGATATATTAAATTACTTGTTTGCTAATAATAAATGCCACTAAAAATGTTAACAATAAGCTACCTTTTGTTAATAATAAATGTAGAAGGCCCAATTCGTCCGAGCCCGTTTAAACCAAAAAACCAAATCAAAAATAATAATAAGTCAACAACCAAATAAAAAAAAATTTAACCCAATAACAAATAAGCTCAAATGGCCCATTAGAATAAATCAAATTTTTTTCAGAAAGCTAGGGTTTCTGAAACCCTAGCCCTCTAGCGCCGCAACCCCCACTGGCCTCCACTACGCCAGCCCCACGACCTCTTGTCTGCCACCACCACTGGTGCCGTTTATGCCTCCTCCACTTCCCACTGTTCCCCACGACCTGCAAAAAAGAACAAGAGAACAGCAAGATCACAAGCAAAACAAGTTGTACTTGTTTATTTATTTTTACTTACTGTTATTTAGCTATAAAGCCTAGGGAAAAAGAATGTATGAGGATCCTTTTTTTGGGCAATCAATACAAGCAGAATATACTTCCGAAATACAAACAAAAATCAAACGAAGGAGAAGGAAACGAAACACCAAAATCAGATCAGAGGAATATCAAGTCAAAAAAAACTAGATCGAAGCAGTAGGTTCTTTTTAATTTATTTTTTATTTCGGTTCTACATTTGTTAAGTTTTTATTATTTCATATATATATATATATATATTAAAAAAAGGGAAGCAAAAAAGAAGGAAAAATCTTATCTTTTCGGCCACCACACGCGGTGGCCGGCGGCGGCGCCAGCGACGGAGCCCGCGGCGGCGTCATGCCGGAACTCCCATCGGTTCCTAGACCTGCAGAGAAAAAAGAATGGAAGTCAGAAATTTTTTTTTAAAAAAAAAAGGAGAAGCAAATGAATTTTTTGGGAAACTTTGGGCTTAAATAGCCCCAACAAAACGGCGTCGTTTAAGGGGGTAGGATCCGCGCGTCAACCCACTGGGTGACCCGGATCCGCGCCTTTCTACTTTGAAAGGGTTATTTTTGCATTTAGTCCCTCGACTTTCTGACTCCGTCACAATTTAGTCCTATTGAATGCAACATTTTCGGGGCAGACGGTTATTTATTGATTTAGTCCCTGATCAATTGCGCGCATTTCAATTGAATCTTTTGACTGTTTTATTCTCAATTTTTGCCCCAGATTCTTGCTTTCATTTTAATTTAGTCCTTTTTATATGTTTTGTTATTTTTGCTATTTTTCCATTATTGAAATATTATTATTATTATATATTACTATATTCATATTAGTATATTGTATATATTGCGTATTATTATTATTATTATTACTATTACTATACTTATATTATTTTGTACATATCTCGTATTATCATCGTCGTTATTATTATTATTATTATGTTTACTATTATTATTATTATTATATTGTATATATTTTGTATCACTTTTATTTTTTATTATTATCACTATATTATTATTATTATTATTATTATTATTATTATTATTATTATTATTAGCATTATTATTATTAATAGTATTCATATTATGATGTTTATTATCCTCGTTGTCACTAATTCTATCATTTTTGACATTGTTTTGTTTTTAAAATTTCTCGCTTTATTTTTAATATTTTTATTTTATTTCTTTGTTTTTGTTTCAATATTTTATGATTATTTTCGTTTGCGTCATTTTATGTAAATCGATAGTTTTGAGATGGTCTTGGATTCAAGGATTTAAAATATCGTGTCCTAAAGAATTGGATGTGATATTTTTTTCTTTTGGAATAAGAAGATCTTGATTTTCAATTCGAGAAAACTACGGGATAATCTTGGATTCGAAGATTTAAAATATCGTGTCCTAAAGTATTGGATGTGATATTTTATTTTTTGGAACAAGAAGATCCTGATTTTCAATTCGAAAAACTATGGGATGATCTTGGATTCGAAGATTTAAAATATCGTGTCCTGCATTGGATGTGATATTTTAATCCCATGGGAACGAGAAAGTCTTGATTTGCACTTCGGAAAACTATGAGATGATCTTAGGATCGAGGATTTAAACTATCGTGTCTTAAAGTATTGGATGTGATATTTTATTTCTTCGAAACGAGAAAATCTCGATTTAATTCAAGAAAACACAAATATTTCCAAAAAGGTCAGATTTTTAAATTCCTTTAAAATTTTCAACTTTCGACATGAGGACATTAATTGATCAAATCGGTACCAATTTTGGGCGTGACGAGGGTGCTAACCCTTCCTCGCACGTAACCGACTCCCGAACTCGATTTCTCAAAACTTCGCGGACCAAAAACAATGTTTTAGTAAACTAAAATGTTTTATTAAAACAATGGTGACCCGATCACACCTAATAAAAGATCGGTGGCGACTCCCGTTTTTATTTTCAAAACTCCAAGTTCGATTCTCGCCTTTCAAAAATGGGACGGTTTCGACAATAAATATCATTAAAAATGTTAAAAATTAAAAAAAAATTATTTTATTTGATGGGACAATTTTAAATTTTAGTATCACTTTACTAGTAAAGTGCTTAGTGAACCAAATATCTCAATTAACTTTTCAGGATTTTAATTAATACTTTTCTAATATACTAAATACTGAAATCTTATCATGCAAATGTACTAAACACCGTTATAATTTTTACTTCATGTAATCAAATGTATATGCATGCAATCTTAACTCATTTTTAACAAAGATCTTAACCTTTCGCAACAAAACGACTTAAATTTCATACATTTCCCGTACCAATTTTCTCACCAACAAAATAATGTAATTAAAACCTCTAGCCGCCACTCCTTTCTCCATCATCCTCGTCGTTAGTTATTTCGTCCCTGGCAACGTAACACACCAAAATATCCTCTTTTATCTCCTTTCTCTTCTCCAATATAACTTCTTTTGAACTGAATATGAAACCCTTTAAACCTATCATTTAAACATGAAAATACTCTCTTGATTTACATACATTACAATAAATTTGACATTTCACGACTTCTTTTTTCGTGATTTTAAACGTAAAGGTAAGTCATATTTTCAGTGGCTTTTTTTTTTTTTTTGCGAAAAGATAAAAGTAAAAAAAAAATGTCACGATAGATGACACTTTTAGTGATGTTTTTGTGTAATAATCAGTGTCATTTTTAAAACGTGACAGTAGAACATATTTTGTGAATGTAAAATTTTTTGTGATGTTTTTTTTATATCATGACACTTAAAACCTCAACTACGTAAATAGTTTTCTGTGATTTTTTTCATTTTTTATTTGTATATATTGACATTTTGCATTTTTGGTGATATTTTGGAAGACTCACAAAAATTTATTTATTTAAATCGATATTAAATTTCTTGTTTTTCCTACTTGTTTTTGGACCATTGATTTATAATATTTAATTTTTTATTATATAATAAGCATGTGGTTATAAAACTAGAGTTTTATATGGTATAAAAATATTATAATATATAGTTCTATGCAATGATGTTTGAACTAGATTGGCCGATTGGAACAAGAATCAGTTAGAGTATCAATCTAGAAAATGATATCAGTCCAGATATTTTGTTTTTAATATTTTTATGATTTTTTTTAATCTAATTGGTTAGACAAGTAAATTAACGGCTTAATTGATTCATTTATCGGTTTGATTCTAAAAACATTTATTATAATTCATATAATTCATATTATAATAAAATAATAATATTAATAATAATATTGCTTTTAAAAAAATTGAACCTATGATTTTTTTTATCAGTAATCTAATTCTTTAACCACCCCACTAGTTTTCGAAATTTTAAAATTTATATTAGTTATTACAATAGATATAATATTAAAAAATTTTAAAAATGCCCAAAATGTTTTAAAACCTTGCACTCTTACTTAAAAGACTAATACACCAATCATCACACCAAGTTGTTAATTCTATCATTATTTACGCTAAAAATATAAAATTAGACTTTGGGTTGCCTCCTTAATAGATCCTTCATTTTTTTTCTTCCACTTCAACTTTTTATTTCATTTCTTTCATCTTAATTTTTTTTCTCAAAACCCTAGCTAATTATAACAGTCTGATTTTTAGTGGTATCGAAAAAGGTGATTCCGAAGCACTATTTTCGTAAACCAGGTCCGTAAATATTTACGGAATTGGTATAATAGAATATTATAGCTTGATCCAGTAATTTTGTTGAATTAATAGTTAATTTTGGTGTAGGGACTAAATTGTAAAAGTATTGTCGCTATAGGTTTTAATTGGCCAAAGACTTAAGGACTTAAATTGCAATTAGCCAAAGGTTCAAAATGGTAACTAAACCATTTTGTAACATGAATTAGTGGCTTATGATGACATCTTCCAAGGCTTAGTATCGTGATCTCAAAGACAATAGCCAAACCTTCCAACCTGAGGACCAAATTGTAAAGTTTATAAAATAATTCAGGGTCGATATCGTGATATCCAATGTGTGATATCGCGATATTGAAAACAGTCCATTAAGTCCCTATTTTAGGTAAAATACCATTTGGTATGTTTTTCAAAACTTTCTTCAACCTTACACATTCAACTCAACAATTCACCATTTTCACTTGAATCAACCATACCAAAAACATGTCACAACAAACCATTGAATCATTTCTAATCAAACAATTCATTATAGCTTCATTTTAGCTCAAATCATTCCATTTTAAATTGTTCAACTATAAACATTCATCTAACCAACTAATCATTCAAGAATCAACTTCTCATATTTTCAATTTATGTTCAATCATGCTAATTAAGTGCTATACATAACTCAATCACATTACCCAAAACATACCATTTCATGTAGGCTTTATCCTTACCAAAATTAAGCATTATAAAGATTGCAAGCTAGATTTTATCATTTCACATTAACATATACAAACAACTATGTACATGCAACAAAATTGAATTTTAAAATGATTGAAAAGCTACTGAATTAATAATGGGATAGTGTGAGCTTCTCGACGATTAGATAGACAAGTTTTGCAAGTTGGCAATCTACAGGAAAAAATGGAGGCAATGGAGTAAGAATACTGAATGCTTAGTAAGCCCATATAAAATTTACTTAACTTACCTTGTAACATCCCTTACCCATATTCAACGTCGGAACAGGGTAAGAGGCATTACCGGACTTACATCGAAAACAAACATACAATTCGAGTCATAAATTTGCATCCAAATTAAAACCATTTGTATTCAATCATAAAGTCCCTATACGAGCCTACGAGGCCCAAAACATGCTTTGGAAGTGGTTCGGGACTAAACCGAGAACTTAAGAAATTTTTACAAAACTTAGAAATTTTTTTTGCTATGTACAGGGGTCACACACCTGTGTGGTTTGGGACACGCCCGTGTGGGCAGACCGTATGGTCACACACGCCCGTGTCCCTAACCCGTGTAACTCTCTGAGTTGCAAGTCATGAACAAATTGGAGTCACACGGCCAAGCCACACGCCCTTGTGTTAGGCCGTATGGTTAATTTAATTTTCATAAAATAGCTGCAGACTTCACACGATCAGGACACACGCCCATGCTTGGAGCCGTGTCCCTCACACGGCTGAGACACACGCCCGTGTCTCTGCCCGTGTGTTCAATTCTAAGTATTTTTTTTCTCAAAATTAATGTGTGGGTGGTGGAATCGACAGCCATCAGTTTTAGCACCGTTGCCGGGGACTGGCAACACTTACAATTGTTTAAATCATCTTCATGACCAGATCTTCATCTGGAGATCTCGAATACGACCCAGAGATCGAGAAATAGGTACGAGCATGACGAAAAGAGACGGAAGCTCTTAAACGTGCAAGTAAAGCAGAAGTTGAGCTAAGACAAGGAATCTTAGAATCCGACGTTGAAAAGTTGAGTGAAGTAATTCCTGCAGAGGCAATTCAACGTGGGAAACAAGTCAAAGTGGTTGAACCTGAGACCGAACCACTTTTTTAAACAAAAGAAGCGAAAAGCAACCCCGGTGAACCAGAAATGATGGCAAACAAAACCATTCCTCAACTAGCCGCTGCTCCCAACAAGCAAACACTGTTATGCATCAACTATCCAACCTCGGGAACCCCTTTCGAGTTGAAATCAGGCTTGATTCACCTTTTGCCCACTTTTCGAGGCTTGAAGAATGAAAATCCACACACTCACTTGAGAGAATTCCACATGGTCTGTTCAAGCATGATACCTCAGGGAGTAACCGAAGATGAAATCAAACTTCGGGCCTTTCCTTTTTCTTTAGTTGATACAGCAAGAGAATGGTTATTTTACTTACCTCTCGATTTTATCACAACGTGGGATGACTTATCTTGTGTATTTCTTGACAGATTCTTTCCAGCATCACGAGCAGCTGAACTTAGGAGGGACATAGTGGGAATTCGCCAAATGGAGAGTGAATCGCTCTACGACTATTGGGAGTGGTACAAAAAACTGTGTGCAAGTTGTCCTCAACACGGGTTGACCGAACAATCACTTCTTCAATATTTCTACGAGGATTTGCTCCCTATGGAAATGAAGATGATTGACGCTGTTAATGGAGGGGCGCTTATCAATATGACCCCTCAAAGGGCAAGAGAACTAATATCCACCATGACAGCAAATTCTCAACAGTATCGGCTGAATTCGGAACCCACAAGACGGGTTAATAGGGTAAATATTTCATCCTTAGAAGATAAATTGGATAAGCTTACTAATGTTGTTCAATCTTTGCTTATAGAAAAGAAAAATTTGACCCAACTGTGTGGAATTTGTACTACATCTGAACATCCGACGGATTTGTGCCCAATCCTTAACGGTAATTCGACGGCATATGTTGATGTTGTCGGAGGTTTTCCGGGACCTCCGCAAAGATGCTATGATCCTTTCTCCAACACCTACAATCCCGGGTGGAAGGATTATCCCAACTTGAATTACGGAGCTAACCCCCGATATAATTCATCATACCAACCGAGACCTCTACAACCGCTACAACAACAACCCAAGTCGAGCACATCTCTAGAAGTTGTTGTGGAAAGACTTGCCGCCAACGTTGCAAAATATCAACAGAGGACAGACGCATCAATACAAGAGTTAACTAATCAAGTTAGTAAACTCTCGATGGCAGTTAATTGTTTGGAGTCTCAAGGTAAATTACCTTCCCAGACAGAGCCGAATCCTCGACAGAATGGAAGGGCAATAACTCTTCTTCGCAAAAAGGTTCTGGAAATAGTTCCAGCCAAAAGTCATGGGCAAGACAAGGAACGGGAAAAGTAGACCTCTGATCCAACAGCCAGGCCAGAATCAGAAATTTGAATATCAGTTGTGATGCCACCTCCTTTTCCAGGGAGGCTTGCAAGGGATAAGAAAGAGAAGGAGGAAAAAGAAATCCTCAAGACATTCAGGAAGGTGGAGGTAAATATCCCTTTGCTCGATGCTATCAAACAAATCCCTCGTTGTGCGAAATTCCTCAAGGAATTGTGTACTAGCAAGAGGAGGTTAATAGGTAACGAAAGAGTAAATGTAGGAGAAAATGTTTCTGCGGTACTGCAAAAGAAAGTTCCGCCCAAATACAAGGACCAATGTATGTTTGCTATTTCCTGTGAGATAGGTAATGTAGGCATTAAGAAAGTCATGTGTGATTTAGGGGCTTCTATTAATGTTATGCCTTATTCTATTTATAAGTTGATTAACGTGGGTCCTTTAAAAGAGACAGGAGTTATAATCCAGTTGGCGGACATGTCAGTCGTCTATCCCGAAGGGTTGCTTGAAGACGTCCTTGTTAAAGTTAACGAATTAGTTTTCCCTACAGATTTCTACATTATTAATATGGAAGATGATAACTCAAGTAATTCGTCTGACATTTTGCTTGGAAGGCCGTTCCTAAGTACCGCAAGCGCAAAAATTGATGTTCGAAGCGGAACGCTGATAATGGAGTTTGATGACAAAATCGTGAAATTTAATGTCTACGAGGCTATAGGTCATCCTAACTCACTATTAAATATTTCTAGTATCGATATTATAGATTGTTTAACTCAATATTATTCTGAATATCATGACTTTGATGAGTTGGAAACTGTCCTTTACAGAAGCATTGACATGGATGTTTTACATCATCTCGAGGAATTAGTAATCATAGAAGATCTGTTGTGAGAATTTATCAATCAATTGGAAACACAACCATCATTGACGAACCGAGGTAACCAATTTGAACTATTACCTTCCCAAACTAAAATGTTGCCTTCGATTTTACAGCCACCAACCTTGGAGCTTAAAGCATTATCGGACCACCTCAAGTACGTCTTTTTGGGAGAGAAAGACACTGATACGATCGCGCCCCAGAGTGCATCTAACTCTAGTAAAGATTCAATGGTGCTACCTCAAGGACCAATTACGCGATCTCGAGTTAAGCAATTCAAGGAAGCCATTTCGGCCTTAGTTAACCATTTGTGGGGCGATGTTTTGGTTGAAGAAATAGAACGAGTTGGGACCAGCTCAATAAAGTTTCCTTGCAACATATTACAAACCGATTTCAGTTCAATTCCAGCTCGTTGAACCGATCTGACTAAATTGAACGCTTTATTTAATTTTCAGCTTTGCATTTAGTTTGCATTTTAAATAATCGCATTTAAGCATCTTAGTTAATAAATGAGTTGCTGGTTATTAATTCAACTCAACTTAGTTTAGTTAATTGAGTTCTTTTAATGAATTTAATTTTATTGTTCCTTCATTAATTAATCTAGTTACTAGGTTAATTTATTGATGCATGAGTTAAGTTCATTTAATAATGTTTTTCTTAATTAAACTAGTTGTTGGAATAAATGATGTTTAATTGTTAGTTCATTTATTTAAGTCTAGTTGTTGAATAAATGATGCTTAAGTGTTAGTTCATTTATTTAAGTCTAGTTGCTAGAATAAATGAAGCTTAAGTGTTAGTTCATTTATTTAAGTCTAGTTGCTGGAATAAATGATGCTTAAGTGTTAGTTCATTTAATTAAGTTAGTTGTTAATTTGTTTTAAGTTTAATAATTGCATTAATGTGACGGTTACATGTGATAATTGTAGGTGACTTTTCATCTTACAACCATTATTTCTAAAGGCTGTTAAGTAATTTAATTGAAGAGTTAATCACATTGAATATGGAGTTATATGGCTAGAATTCCAAAGGTTGAGACTCTTCATTTGGTTGGTGACTTTTCGGTTGATCATGGGGAACTCAAAGGATTTTGACAAGCAATTTAATTGAAAAGTTAATCACATTAAAGATGGAGTTATATGGCTAGAATTCCAAAGGTTGAGACTCTTCATTTGGTTGGTGACTTTTCGGTTGATCATGGAGAACTCAAAGGACTTTGACAAGAAATTTAATTGAAGAATTAATCATATTGAAGATGGGAGTTACATGGCTAGAATTTCAAAAGTCGAGACTCTTCATTTAAAACCATTATTAGCCTCATTAAAAGTGACCATTCAACTAGCCTCATTTGATACTATATAAACATGTAACTTTTGATTTTTGGTTAATATCACTGCTCAATTTGTGAGGCAAACTTTTCTCTATTTTCGTTCAAAGATTCGTTGGCTACCTAGTGTTCTAGTTGTGTCATTCGTTTTTCTTTGTCGAAACTGAACTTATCACTATTCGTAGTGTGGCGTTCAAACATAACAGGTTCCTATCTTGCTAGATAGTGGGTCGAGGTCACCATAACCATTTCCTAAACCGAACTAAAGGGCTTATAAACAACGGGTCGATACCAACTCGGTATTGGTTCTTGTTTGCACTTTTGTTTAACCATTTTCCTTTCTTATCTATTTTTTTGAACAAAAATCCATTTTTTCTTTCATATTCTACTTCGTCAAACCATACTCTTAAACTATCATTTATTTTGCCAAAAACTATTTCTTTCCATACCTATTCTACTAAGCTAAATATTCATTGTTTCTCGAAGACGATTGGGAATTTTAAATACGGCTCGTCTCAACCCGAGGCAGATCGTATCATTTGGTATCAGAGCTAGAATCGAGAAGCTCAGAAGGTCGAAGAACACAACGAAGATTAGCTTGTAAGTCAAAAAAATAAAAAAAAAATTGTATTTCATTTCTTTTGTACTCATCTTTTTACATTTGAAGTGAAAAAAAAATTCGAAAAAAAATTCGAAAAAAAAGTTCTTGCAAGATAAGTGTTATCATTCTTTCTACTACCCCCGATCAACCCCAAAGTATTTTACCTTCCATTCTTTTACCCAACGCCACACATAAACCAACTTACAAATTTCTTTCAGCCTACCTACAACCATTCAATTCATCTTTTGTTACCCATTTGAAATCGACCATCTAGACAAAGGTTTTTAGCCTTGGCGAATCTGCGCACGAAATTACGAGAAAGGTAAAGAGAGGAAAAAGGCACGAGAGTTGTGAGCGTAATATAGTGGAGTTAAAAGCCTAGTCTCGAGCGTAAACACGAGTGTGAGTGAAATTTCTCTTTCTTTCCGAGTGACCGTGAAGTTTTGTGTGAGGTTTCTTACTAAAATTCAATGTCTCAAGAAACCGATCCTAACATGGAAGATCGTCCCGCACGACAACCTGTTCATAATGTTCCTGATTTGAACATGCAAGCTCTATTACGAGAAATGGAAAGACTCCTAGATCGAAGATTAAATCCCCTTGAAGACCGCTTATTCCAAGTCAAAACAAGAGAGCAGCGCGAAAGACCACCCGAAGTTGTTCAACTTAGACGAGGGAGGCCAAATCCACAACGAGAAAGACGAAGAGTTAAAGGTGATGATGAAAATGATCTTAGTGAACTTGAAAGCGATCGAGAGTCGAATGCAAGTAATCGTCGGAGGGAACCACGACTTCAAAGACGGAGACGTGAAGATGATGACCTTAAGAACATCAAACTTTCTATACCACAGTTCCAAGGTAGATCGGATCCGGAGGCCTATCTTGAGTGGGAAAAGAAGATCGAGCTGGTGTTTGATTGTCATAACTATTCAGAAAACAAAAAGGTGAAATTGGCAGCAATTGAATTCTCGGATTACACCATGATCTGGTGGGATCAACTAACTACTAGCCGGAGACGTAATGGGGAACAACCGATCTCTTAATGGACTGAAATGAAGGCAGTTATGAGGCGACGTTTTATTCCTTCTTATTACTATCGAGAGTTGCACCAAAAACTTCAAAATCTTACACAAGGGTCCAAAAGCATTGAAGACTACTACAAGGAGATAGAAATTGCGATGATTCGAGTGGATGTCCAAGAGGATTCCGAAGCAACAATGGCACGATTTCTAGCTGGACTAAACTGAGACATAGCAAATGTCGTCGAGCTTCAACATTACCTTGAAGTGGTGGATATGGTTCATATGGCTATCAAGGTAGAAAAGCAACTCAAGCATAAAGGTCCAAGTCGAGGTTTTTCCACTTTTAACACATCCAAGTGGGGTTAAAGTTCGAGTAAAGCTTTTCCAATTTCTCGAGAAAAGGATTCCATAGCACATCCGAGAACCAACAAGCCTAATATTGTTGTAGATAAAGGCAAGGCGCCCGATGTTTCTTTCAATCGTAATCGAGACGTCAAATGTTTCAAATGTCTTAGAATGAGTCACATAGCCAGTCAGTGCCCAAATCGAAGGACCATGGTGATTCGTGCCGATGGCGAAATAGAGACGGAGGATGAAGAAGAAAATGAGTCTGAATCGGTTTCTAAAGCTGAAGAGGATCTAGAACAACCCGTGGAAGGCGAATTACTCATTGTCAAAAGGAGTCTTAGTCTGCAAGGTATGGATAATGAGTTACAACGGGAGAACATATTTCATACCCGATGTCAAGTTGGAGGAAAAGTTTGTTATGTCATCATCAACTGAGGCAGTTGTACAAACGTAGCAAGTACGATGATGGTTGAAAAGTTTGGTTTGCCAACTACCAAGCATCCGAGCCCCTACAAACTTCAGTGGCTCAACGATGGCGGAGAACTTAAAGTGACCAAGCAGGTACTTGTTTCTTTCACCATTGGAAATTATTCGGATGAAAAATTATGTGACGTTGTTCCGATGCACGCGAGCCATCTACTCCTTGGTCGTCCGTGGCAGTTTGATCGGCGAGTGTTACATGATGGGTTTACCAATCAGTACACTTTCAAGTTTATGGGAAAGAAAGTTACACTGGCACCGTTAACTCTGAAACAAGTTTATGATGATCAATTGAAGTTGAAGGCATCCGTTGAACAAATGAGAGAGAAAGAAAAAGAAGAATGTAAAAAAATAAAAGAAGAAAAAAATGAGAAAAAGAAAACAAAAGAGAGTGAAAAGAAAATCAGCAAAGAAAAAGAAGAAAAAGTGAAGGAAATTGAAAAAATGAGTGTTTTTGCAAAAGTTAGTGATATTCGAAAAGCGTTAGTGATGAATCGCCCTATTCTTGTACTCATGTACAAGGAAGCCTTATTTTCTACTAACGAATTAGCCGACACTCTACCTTTTTCTATTTTATCTTTGTTGCAGGATTTCAAAGATGTTTTCCTGGAAGAAGTTTCCAGTGGTCTACCACCACTTCGTGGAATTGAACATCAAATAGACTTTGTACTGGGAGCTATTATTCCAAACCGTCCCGCTTATCGAGCTAATCCAGAAGAGACTAAAGAGCTGCAACGGCAAGTCAATGATCTGTTGGATAAGGGATACATACGCGAGAGTCTTAGTCCTTGTGCTGTTCCTGTTTTGCTAGTACCGAAAAAAGATGGAACATGGCGAATGTGTGTGGATTACCGAGCCGTAAACAAGATCACCATTAAATATCGTCATCCAATTCCTCGTCTTGACGACATGCTTGATGAACTCAGCGGAGCTAAAATATTCTCGAAAATTGACTTAAAAAGTGGCTACCACCAGATTCGGATGCGAGAAGGTGACGAGTGGAAAACGACATTCAAGACCAAACACGGGCTGTACGAATGGTTGGTCATGCCCTTTGGCCTTACCAATGCACCCAACACGTTCATGAGGTTAATGAATTACGTGTTAAGGTCTTTTATCGGTAAGTTTTGTGTTGTGTATTTTGACGACATATTGATATATAGCAAGTCCATTGAAGATCATGTAAGGCATCTTAAATCCATTTTAGAAGTTTTGCGGAAAGAAACATTATATGCTAACCTCAAAAAATGTTCTTTCTGTTCTGATAAAGTTGTCTTTTTAGGATTTGTGGTTAGCGCAGAAGATCTCGAAGTCGATCAAGAAAAGATCAAGGCCATTTAAGATTGGCCAAGGCCAACGAGTATCACGCAAGTCCGAAGTTTTCATGGCCTAGTGAGTTTCTACCGATGTTTTGTTGCTAATTTCAGTACCATTGCTGCTCCTCTTACGAGTGTCATTAAAAAAAACTCTGTTTTCTATTGGAATGATGAGCAAGAAAAGTCGTTTGTTAAAATTAAGGAATTGCTTACTAATGCTCCTTTACTTGCTCTTCCAGATTTTTCGAAGACCTTTGAGGTTGAGTGTGATGCATCAGGTGTTGGAATCGGTGCTGTCTTGACACAAGAAGGGCGACCTGTGGCTTATTTTAGCGAAAAGATTAATGGAGCAGTACTCAATTATCCAGTATATGCTAAAGAGATGTATGCGCTCATACGAGCCCTTGAGATGTGGTAGCATTATTTATGGCCAAAGGAGTTTGTCATACATTCTGATCATGAGGCTTTAAAGTATATTAAAGGTCAGCACAAATTGAACCAACGTCACGCAAAATGGGTGGAGTTTCTTGAATCGTTTCCTTATGTTATAAAACACAAAAAAGGTAAAGATAACATAGTGGCTGATGCGCTTTCGAGAAGGTACACTTTATTGTCATATTTAGATTCCAAAATACTTGGTTTTGCTTTGTGAAAAGATTCTTACGCTAACGATTCTGATTTTGGTGAGATCTTTATTGCATGCGAGAATGGTGTGTTTTAAAATTTTTATAGGTATGAAGGTTTTCTTTTTAAAGAAGGTAAACTTTGCATTTCTTGTGGTTCTGTTCGAGACTTGTTAGTGCACGAGGTCCATAGTGGTGGACTTATGGAACACTTTGGAGTCAACAAAACGCTTGCAACCCTTCAAGAACACTTCTATTGGCCGCGAATGCGCAAATATGTGGAACAAGTTTGCGAGAAGTGTATAGCTTGTAAATAGGCTAAATCGAAGGTTCAACCACATAGCTTATACACGCCATTACCAATTTCTGAAGCTTCGTTGGTTGATATCTCTATGGACTTCGTTCTTGGACTACCGCGCACAAAAACGGGGAAGGATTCTATTTTTGTGGTTGTCGGTCGTTTTTCAAAAATGTCTCATTTTATTGCTTGCACTAAAACTGATGACGCTGTTCATGTTGCAAATTTGTTTTTCAGAGACATTGTTCGACTTCATGGCATTTCTCGTACCATTGTACCGGATCGTGATACAAAATTTTTGAGCCATTTTTGGAGGTCCTTGTGGGGGAAAATTAGGAACCAAACTATTATTCTCGACCATTAGCCACCCCCAAACTGATGGCCAAACAGAAGTCGTCAATAGAATATTGTCCACATTACTTCGAGCCATTATTTGTAAAAATTTGAAGTCTTGGGAAGATTGCCTACCGCATATCGAGTTTGCCTACAACCGTTCCGTTCATTCTGCTAAAAAATATTCGCCTTTTGAAATTGTATACGGTTTCAATCCATTGACACCTTTAGATTTATTACCTTTTCCTACTGATCGATTGGTTCATGTAGATGCGAAGAAAAAGGCTGACTTTGTCAAAGAATTACATCAAAAGGTGTGAGTTAACATTGAGGCAAGAACCGAGTCATACATGCGTAATGCTAACAAAGGACGAAAACGAGTGGTCTTTGAACCCGGAGAATGGGTGTGGGTTCACATGCGCAAGGAACGTTTTTCGGTTCAACGAAAATCAAAACTGTTACCTCGTAGAGACGGTCATTTCCAAATTCTTGAGCGCATAAATGAGAATTCTTATAAACTTGATTTGCCTGGTGCATTTAACGTTAGTGCGACTTTTAATGTTTCTGATTTAACCCCTTTTGACGCAGATTTCAACTTGAGGACAAGTCATTTTGAAGAGGTGGGAATGATACGATCGCGCCCCGGAGTGCATCTAACTCGAGTAAGAATTCAATGGTGCTGCCTCAAGGACCAATTACGCGATCTCGAGCTAAGCAATTCAAGGAGGCCATTTCGGCCTTAGTTAACCAATTGTGGGGCGAGGTTTTGGTTGAAGAAATAGAACGAGTTGGGACCAGCTCAATAAAGTTTCCTTGCAACATATTACAAACCGATTTCAGTTCAATTCCAGCTCGTTGAATCGATCTGACTAAATTGAACTCTTTATTTAATTTTCACCTTTGCATTTAGTTTGCATTTTAAATAATTGCATTTAAGCATCTTAGTTAATAAATGAGTTGCTGGTCATTAATTCAACTCAACTTAGTTTAGTTAATTGAGTTCTTTTAATGAATTTAATTTTATTGTTGCTTCATTAATTAATCTAGTTACTAGGTTAATTTATTGATGCATGAGTTAAGTTCATTTAATAATATTTTTCTTAATTAAACTAGTTGTTGGAATAAATGATGTTTAAGTGTTAGTTCATTTATTTAAGTCTAGTTATTGGAATAAATGATGCTTAAGTGTTAGTTCATTTATTTAAGTCTAGTTGCTGGAATAAATGATGCTTAAGTGTTAGTTCATTTAATTAAGTTAGTTGTTAATTTGTTTTAAGTTTAATAATTGCATTAATGTGACGGTTACATGTGATAATTGCAGGTGACTTTTCATCTTACAACCATTATTTCTAAAGGTTGTTAAGTAATTTAATTGAAGAGTTAATCACATTGAATATGGAGTTATATGGCTAAAATTCCAAAGGTTGAGACACTTCATTTGGTTGGTGGCTTTTCGGTTGATCATGGAGAACTCAAAGGATTTTGACAAGCAATTTAATTGAAAAGTTAATCACATTAAAGATGGAGTTAATATGGCTAGAATTCCAAAGGTTGAGACTCTTCATTTGGTTGGTGACTTTTCGGTTGATCATGGAGAACTCAAAGGACTTTGACAAGCAATTTAATTGAAGAATTAATCATATTGAAGATGGAGTTACATGGCTAGAATTTCAAAAGTCGAGACTCTTCATTTGAAACCATTATTAACCTCATTAAAATGACCATTCAATTAGCCTCATTTGATACTATATATACATGTAATCAACATATTGTGTGGCAACTTTTGATTTTTGGTTAATGATATTCTGCTCAATTTGTGAGGCAAACTTTTCTCTATTTTCGTTCAAAGATTCATTGGCTACCTAGTGTTCTAGTTGTGTCATTCGTTTTTCTTTGTCGAAACTGAACTTATCACTATTCGTAGTGTGGCGTTCAAACATACCGAGGTTCCTATCTTGCTAGATAGTGGGCCGAGGTCACCATAACCATTTCCTAAACCGAACTAAAGGGCTTATAAACAACGGGTCAATACCAACTTGGTATTGGTTCTTGTTTGCACTTTTGTTTAACCATTTTCCTTTCTTATCTATTTTTTTTAACCAAAATCCATTTCTTCTTTCATATTCTACTTCGTCAAACCATACTCTTAAACTATCATTTATTTTGCCAAAACTATTTCTTTCCATACCTATTCTACTAAGCTAAATATTCATTATTTCTCGAAGACGATTGAGAAATTTAAATATGACTCGTCTCAACCCGAGGCAGATCGTATCAGACACCTTACCGGTGATAGTGTCAAACAAACTAACCAAAGACGATGAGGAAAGTCTAGTTCGAGTTCTGAGAGACTATAAGGAAGCTATTGGTTGGACGATAGCCGACATAAAAGGGCTAAATCCATCCACTTGTATGCACAAAATTTCCATCGAAGATAACGCGAAACCAAAGAGAGATGCTCAAAGGCGCCTTAATCCACCTATGATGGAGGGAGTAAAGAAGGAGATCCAAAATTTGTTAGATGCTGGAATGATATACCCGATTTCTGACAGTAATTGGGTTGGTTCGGTTCATGTCGTGCCCAAGAAAACTGGCGTGACGGTAGTGAAAAACTCGTTAGGAGAGCTGGTCCCTACCCGAGTTCAGAATGGATGAAGGGTTTACATCGATTACAGGAAGTTGAATGCAGCTACCCAGAAAAACCATTTTCCACTTCCCTTCATCGATCAAATGCTCGAGCGATTAGCTGGTAAGACCCATTATTGCTGTCTCGATGGGTACTCAGGATTTTTCCAAATTCCAGTGGCTCCGGAGGATCAAGACAAAACGACTTTCATGTGCCCCTTTGGAACATTTGCGTACAAACAAATGCCATTTAGACTCTGTAATGCTCCAGCCACCTTCCAAAGATGCATGGTGAGCATATTCTCCGATTACGTTGAGAAAATCATTGAAGTCTTTATGGATGACTTCACGGTATACGGTAATTTTTTTAACGAATGTCTCAATAATCTTGCTAAGATATTACAAAGATGCCTAAAATTTAATCTTGTTTTAAATTATGAGAAATTTCATTTCATGGTTGACAAAAGATTAATTTTGGGTCATATAGTTTCCTCGAAAGGAATTGAGGTCGACAAGGCAAAAACAGATATTATTAACTCGTTACCTTACCCCACATCAGTGAGGGAAGTTCGTTCGTTTCTTGGCCATGTAAAATTTTACAGACGATTCATGAAAGATTTCTTGAAAATCGCACGACCGCTTTGCAGCCTGTTACAAAAGGATAAAGAGTTTGAATTCGACCAGACTTACAAAGACGCATCTGATGTACTGAAGTAGAAATTTGTCTCCGCTCCCATAGTGCAGCCACCAAACTAGAACTTCCTATTCGAAGTCATGTGTGATGCAAGTGACCAAAGTGTGGGAGCTGTTCTTGGCCAAAGAATAGGGAAAGAGCCTCATGTTATCTACTATACTTTGAAGACTTTGGATGCTGCCCAAAGCAATTACACAACCACTGAGAAAGAATTACTAGCTGTTGTGTTTGCTTTAGACAAATTTAGATCTTACCTATTGGGAACTAAGGTGATAATCTTTTCTGATCATGCAGCTTTGAAATACTTAATAGGGAAGAAAGAGGCAAAACCCCGATTGATCAGGTGGATTCTGCTCCTACAAGAGTTCGATTTTGAAATCAGGGATAAAAAGGGATGCGAAAACCTAGTAGTTGACCATCTGAGTCGATTACTGATTCCAGTAGACGACACACATTGAAAGATAACTTCCCAGATGAAAACCTGTTTCAGCAAATGCGGTTCATCCTTGGTACGCAGATATAGTAAATTACCTCGTTACTGGTACTGTTCCTTCGGAATTACCAAGGTCTAAAAAAAATAAGATAAAAAATGATGCGAGGTATTACATTTGGGACGATCCTTACCTTTGGAAGTATTGCTCCGATCAGGTAATTCAACGGTATGTAGCAGAAACAGAGGTACAGTTTATCTTAACTTTTTGTCATTCTTACGCATGTGGAGGGCACTTTGGGCCTAAACGCATCGCACATAAAATTCTCGAATGTGGACTATTTTGGCCAAACATATTTCGTGATGCCTTTTTATTCTGTAAAACCTGTGAAAAATGCCAAAAAGTTGGCACCCTTAGTCGTCGAAATGAGATGCCCCTTACTCTATTCATATTTGTGAAATTTTCAATGTGTGGGGCATCGATTTTATTGGTCCCTTCGTTTCTTCTTTCGGTAATTTTTATATACTCTTAGCTGCTGCTTACGTCTCTAAGTGGATAGAGGCGAAGGCCACTCGTAATGATAATGCTAAGACTGTAGTTGACTTTCTTAAAAGTTCTATCTTTTCCAAGTATGACACTCCACGAGCATTAATAAGTGACAGAGGAACTCATTTTTGCAATAAGCTCGTAAGTGCACTTATGGAGAAATATGGGGCGACTCAACGAATTGCCACTGCTTACCATCCACAAACAAATGGGCAAGCTGAAGTGTCGAATTGAGAAATTAAGTCTATTCTGGAAAAGACCGTTAAACCTAACAGGAAGGATTGGAGTTTGAGACTAAATGACGCACTTTGGGCTTATAAGACAGCTTACAAGGGACCAATAGGCATGTCACCTTACCGACTCGTTTTCGGTAAACCGTGCCATCTTCCGATTGAGTTAGAGCGCAAGACATTTTGGGCAGTTAAGCAGTGTAATATAGAGATGGAGTCTGCAGGAAGGTCACAGAAATTGGACATCTAGGAACTTGAGGAAATTAGAAACGATGCATATGAGAATGATCGAGTTTATAAAGAAAAGACGAAGCCGTTTAATGACAAGTTAATCACTAGGAAGCAGTTTCCAATAGGACAAAAAGTTCTCCTATATGACTCCACCTTAAAAATTTTCGCTGGTAAGCTTCGATCAAAATGGATAGAACCATTTACTATTACTAATTTATTTTCGAATGGTGCAGTGGAAATTCAAAACGAAGAAACACAAAAGTGCTTTAAGGTGAATGGTCAACGACTAAAACCCTTTTTCGAGAATTTTCAAATGCACACAATTGAGGAGATTATTCTCGATGAGCCCAAAATTTGAATAGCAGGCCGTCGAGCTAACGACGTTAAACAAATGCGCTTTTTGGGAGACAACCCAAATTTCTTTTCATTTATTTAATTTTAAGTTTTAGTAAAAACTAGGGTGTAAATAAATAAATTTTTATTTAATTCAGTTAATTTAATGTTTTCAGGAAAATAATGGAGAGCATGAATTTTTTTTCGAGAGTCGGATAATAGTGGTGACGCGGGTACGACATGCTACTATGGTGACAAATATTTACCAAAATAAAAACAACAAAACCCCAACCTTTTTAAAACACCAACCCACCAACCCATTTAACCCACCTACACATACCCATATACCAACCCAACAACATAAACTCAAACTTAGCCTAATACCCAATACCCAACCAAATAACTCATCTACCCAAAAACACCCACAAACATAACCAATACTCAATGCCATAACCCAAACCCCAAAACAAGCCCAATGTGAGAATAGGAAATGGACCGAATGGCCTAGTTGACCCAAAATGAAAAAAGAAAAGAAAAATAAAAAAAGATAAAGAAGAAATGGGAGGAGCCCAAACCGTCCAAAGAAAAAGGAAAAAAGAAAAAATAATAAAAATTTTAAACACCCAAATCCCAAAATCCTAAACCCTTTCCCATCTTCATCTTCTTCAGAATAAATCCCTCACCCCCAAAACCATCCCACGCCGCCGTCACCATTTCCACCGCCGTCCAGCACCTATCATCGTCACCGTTACAGCACCCACCATCGCCGTCGCACCCCTCCCTTCTTTGCTAATGCCGAACGTCTCTCCACCACAAACTTTCTACCATTTTTCTTTTCTCCACCGTCGTTCAGCCTCCATCTAGGCCTTTAACCTCCTCCACCGCTGAAACTTCCCCCATAGTCGCTCTTTCATCTCCACAGCCGCAAGTTAGCCGTCGGAAACCACACCCCAACCACCACCTCTTCCATATTTCTTTCTTTTCTCTCCACCACCAAACCACCCTCTCAACCACCTTAACCACGGCCACAAACAACACCCCTACCGTTAACCCTTCAAAAATTGCCCAAAACTGTGCCGTCGCTACTCGTCCCCACTGACCGCTGCTAATTGTCGCCAACGCCATAGTGCGCCACTACCGTCTCCACCGCCGTTGTAGCATAAGAACCAGTTTTTCGTAACATTTGCACAGCAGCGATGATCCGAACTCGAAACCAAACGGTCGACAATATTTCGATTTCACTCAACCGAAATCGGTACCGTTTTTCAGCACATCCCTCCGTCATTTAACCGACAATAACGCTCCTCCGCCTCCTCCAAGCCAAACCGCTGGCCCATCGAGATCCCGCCGTCAATGAAGTTTGTCCCCAATTGAAACAGATACTTCGGGTAGTCTAGAAAAGGTCGGGACATCTGACGACCATGTCGAAGCTTCCCCTATCGTCAATGAACCTGTCTCTCAACGCCAAACCCAAAGCCGTCGTCAATCGACACGTGAACCATCGACACCCCCGAACAGCAATACTGATGCTGCTGAAGGTGCGAGCCCACCCGACTCGCCTAACAAACATGTTTGACTGCCTCGAGACAATCAACGCAATAGACGTAGTCGTGCAAACACAATTCCTACCAAAAGTCGTCTATGAGGATTTCTAGACTTTTCAACATCGGAGCATCAAACACGATACGACGCTATCCGACAGCGCTCGTTCCCCATCTGAAAGCAAATCGATTTCCCCACTCTTGATCTTTTAAATATTCATGATATTGTGCTTCATTACTTTGATGCTATTGGTTTGAATTTATTTGCTCATATTTCCTGTAATGCATATTATGAATTGGTATATGAATTCTACACCACATTTAGCTTCGATATAAATGCATTGCGAACTGTTGAAACACAAAATATTGTATGTTTTCGTTTGCTTGGAAGGGATTTTCGGATGTTAATTTCTGAATTTAACATTGCCATGGGTTTCATTGACCATGATGATATTCAATCTGATTCCTATCATTCTGCTCTGTTAGATATTCCGAGCAACTTTGATGCTCATTATGTTTATCGTGTTTTAACTCATTCTGATAATTTTTATAATCCGAAGACCACAAAAGACTTATTGGTGCATGAACCTGCTTTAAGATATATTCACCGATTTTTAGCTTTTAGTTTTTCAGGGAGAAATGACTCATCATTTGTTTTGACTAAGACTGAATTGTTCTTTTTGTGGTGCATGCATTCGGGTTTTAAAGTTAATTTAGGATATTGGTTTGCACGAAATTTTCATACCATTTTGCGTTACAATCGTCCACTAATACTTAGGTCATATATTTTGAATTTAACCTCTCGAATTTTTCAATCCGAAATTGATTTCTCAACCTTCACATGTACATATAGTATGGATAGTCTAGATAAATATTGTTTGGATTCTATAGGATTGCTTGCCGGCACCCCTACTTCGTTTTTGTTTTGTTCCTCTAGGTACACGGACTACTCGTGAAAATATGGTTTTTCGCCAACGTTCACACATCAATACTAGAGAGCATGAGGAACAACCTCTATCTGTGGAGGCACGTTTAAGCCGAATCGAGGTGAGACTTGAAACGATGGAAAATCAAGTCTCCACAATCCTTGACATCCTACAAATCCGTTACCCCCAACATCGACAAAATCATTGAGGACACAGGGGGAGTACTCTGAACTTATCATTTTATTTGTTATTTGAGCTGTTGTTTTTCTTTTCCATTATATGACACATGCTTGAGGACAAGCATAGATTAAGTGGGGGGGATAAAAATGGTAGTATGCATGGATGGTTGATTTTGGCTTAGTATGCGTGGATGGTTGATTGATTTTGGCTACATGTTTCTCTTTTGCATGTGTTCAATCTTACGTTGAATTCATTTGATAGTTTATTTGACATTGAGCCTTTAATCTCATACTTAGTCAACTTGGATAATTGGACAATTTTTTGAATTTAAATGCTCAAGTATATAGATTAGTCGACACTTGTGTTTTAAGGTTGATATATGTAGCTAGATTTTTTTTATTAATTGTTTGAAAAAAATATATATTTGCTTGTGCATGAAAAAAAATAAATAAATAAAGGCTCAAGTTATGAGTGAAAGTTTCGAAAACGTGACCGGATTGAGTAACCGGGGTGAGGTGCTTGGGTTGTCATCTTATCTCGCGTAAAAAGATTCGAGTGACAAGTCGATAACTTAATAACATTACGCTAACAGAGCCTAATAATACTAATAAAGACTGTTTGAACTGAGTAACCGGGATAGGGTGCTTGGGTTGCCATCCTAGTTCGCGCAAAAAGGTTTGACCATGTCTAAAATTTTTCTAAAGCATAGTTAATTAATAATGCCTTGCAATTTATTGGATTAAAACTCAATTTAATGAAATTATCTAGTTCGCATATTTCAAATTTTATGACACTTGTTGATTAAACTATATGTTCTGAGCATTTATTTATTTATTTTTGCCTATGTTGTTTACATTGAGTGTGAATGAAGAAAAGAGGCTCAATTTTTAATAAATTGTAGAATCAATTCTGATGTTTAAAAGAACAACATGCTTGAGGGCAAGCATGAGCTAAGTAGGGGGATTTGATAACATGATTATTTTGCATAGTTTCTTGTGTTTAATTCGGTTTATTTCTGAATCAATCCTTGCTAAATTAGTATTTTTATGATTTAATTCTTGTCAGGGACGCAATTGATCAAAAGTAAGCTGAAAAGGGCCAAATTGAAAGAAAATCATGGAAATGGGGCCACATAAAAAAGATAGAGGAAGCCAAGGACACATCAAATGATTTGACTTTGTAAAAAGCCAAAAATAGAAAATCTTATTTTAGTTTATTTTATTTTTATTTATTTTATTTTTAGATTTTATATTAAATTAATTTAGGCTATTTTCAGTAAACCCCATGTATATAAATAGGGGCTTTTTGTTCTTAGAAAATCATCAATCAAATACTTCTTTTCCTATTTCTATTTGGAGTTGAATTATCTTCTTTGTCTTTTTCTACTTCAATTTGGAGTGGAATTACTCTTTTTCTTTTCAAGTTGGCGTCAAGCATTCTGCCAATTTCAAATCCAATTGTTTGCTTTTCCAAATTTGGTTTAATTGCCTTCCAAGCCCATTTTCCTTTCCAATTTCCATTATCGTTTGCACAAAGCCAAATTACATTCCACAACCTTCAAGCATGATTAAATTCATGCCACACTAAACCCCTTTCAGCTTTAAGCCGGTGTTAACCCCGTCAAAGACCCGTGAGTTATGAACCCGAGCTATTTAACCCCTACTTTCCAATATTTATTATTTCTCCAGATCAAAAGTATGACTTCGTCAACTCACAAAGTCAAATCAACACTAAGTCAAATAAGACGTCGTTTGAGTTAGTGTGGTTAGACATACAGTTGGGATTCCGAAAGGATCGATTGTCTAATCGGTTTTCCGTGAACACATTGGCGTGCCAAGTGAGGATTGTTGTTTGGTTCCGTCAAGGGAAGTAGTAACTGGATTTAGATGTCCCACGCACTTGAGGGCATTGGTTCGAGCTAGGCTCTTCTAGAACGCAAAGCTGCCGGAGTTCTAAATCACGAACGTTTCGTAGGTTGTTCGATCGATAAGGGTTAGTTATAGGACGTTCAATAACTAATTTACACAAGGAAGAGTTGGTGTCGAGGCGTCATTGGTAGCTATAACTAGCTTATTGGAAAAGAGGAGTTCATCTAATTTCGAGGATCGGTTCAAAGATGGAAAAACCTGTGCTTAAGGCTGAGCTAAATTTAATTGATTTTTCTTCAGATTGCTTCATTGTTTTTTTTTATTTCATCTTTTACTTTTTACGTTTTTTTTTCTGTGTTTATTTCAGGTTCCATATTTTACACCCCCTACTTCGTAGGCACGACAACTGCCCAGACATAAATCTGGTCAAGAGAGAAACAATTTTCAATAAACCCAGTCTCTGTGGGATCGACCTTACTCCCTATACTACGTAAATTTCCAAAATTAGGTGTATAAGATGAAATAAAAAAAAACAATGAAGCAATCTGAAGAAAAATCAATTAAATTTAGCTCAGTCTTAAGCACGGGTTTTTCCATCTTTAAACCGATCCTCGAAATTAGATGAACTCCTCTTTTCCAATAAGCTAGTTATAGCTACCAAGGACGCCTCGGACACCAACTCTTCCTTGTGTAAATTAGTTATGGAACGTCCTATAACTAACCCTTACCGATCGAACAACCTACGAAACGTTCGTGATTTAGAACTCCAGCAGCTTTGCATTCTAGAAGAGCCTAGCTCGAACCAATGCCCTCAAGCGCGTGGGACATTTAAATCCGGTTACTACTTCCCTTGACGGAACCAAACAGCAATCCCCACTTGGCACGCCAATGTGTTCACGGAAAACCGATTAGACAATCGATCCTTTCGGAATCCCAACTGTATGTCTAACCACACTAACTCAAACGACGTCTTTTTTGACTTAGTGTTGATTTGACTTTGTGAGTTGACGAAGTCATACTTTTGATCCGGATAAATAATAAATATTGGAAAGTAGGGGTTAAATAGCTCGGGTTCGTAACTCACGGGTCTTTGACGATGTTAACACCGGCTTAAAGCTTAAAGGGGTTTAGTGTGGCATGAATTTAATCATGCTTGAAGGTTGTGGAATGTAATTTGGCTTTGTGTAAAGGATAATGGAAATTGGAAAGGAAAAGGGGCTTGGAAGGCAATTAAACCAATTTTGGAAAAGCAAACAATTGGGTTTGAAATTGGCAGAATGCTTGATGCCAACTTGAAAAGAAAAAGAGTAATTCCACTCCAAATTGAAGTAGAAAAAGACAAAGAAGATAATTCAACTCCAAATAGAAATAGGAAAAGAAGTATTTGATTGATGATTTTTTAAGAACAAAAAGCCCTTATTTATATACATGGGGTTTACTAAAAATAGCCTAAATTAATTTAATATAAAATCTAAAAATAAAATAAATAAAATAAAATAAACTAAAATAGGATTTTCTATTTTTGGCTTTTTACAAAGTCAAATTATTTGATGTGTCCTTGGATTCCTCCATCTTTTTGATTTGGCCCCATTTCCATGATTTTCTTTCAATTTGGCCCTTTTCAGCTTACTTTTGATCAATTGCATCCCTGACAAGAATTAAATCATAAAAATACTAATTTAGCAGGGATTGATTCAGAAATAAACCGAATTAAACACAAGAAACCATGCAAAATAATCATGTTATCAGCAGGGGACACACGGCCAAAACACATGCCCATGACACACGACCTAAACACATGCCCGTGTGTTTACCCGTGTGGACAAAATAAAGGCTATTTACCAAGCCATTTGCCACCCTCATTTACACATACACATACATAATTTCTATGGCATAAATCATGGTATACTTAGGCAGCCAAAACATCCACAATCATGGCCAACACAAATCAATGCAATACCATCATCTATTATGCTCATGACATTTCATTATGCCAAATCAAACATACCAATTTCACATTCAAAAACACCGCTAAGACTACTATCAACTTGCACTAACTTATTAAGATACTCAAGTATACTAATGAACCAACTCATCCATTTCACAACAAGTCATTAAACCACAATTAACATTTAGCAAATCAATATAAACCCCATCACCAAGGGCACTGGCACCTATATGCATAGATATATATATATGTATATAAGCTTACAATCAATTTAACCAAAATGAGCCAATTAACATGGCCAAATACCAAATCAAGCCTTTGATAATTACAAGCCAATACATTTGACCAAAACCATGATGATACATATAACAAAATGACCTAAGTCCCTATACATGCCATATACTCAAAATGTTAAGATCGTCTATACGCAAAATGACAGTTTGATAGTGTGATGCGATCTCCGATGATCTCCAACCCGAGCTAACTTGGTAACACTATAAAACATGGAAAAAAATATAAAATGGAGTAAGCTATATAGCTTAGTAAGCTCATATGCAAGAATAAACAAATCTTACCATACATTGCCATGCAAGTAACATAATATAAGATAATGTAATTTGCAATAAATCTCATGGACATAATTTACTAAATCACATCTTGCCAAGAATTCACCATTTCATGAATTCAACCATCACAAGTGTTACGTACATTCCTGTACCATCTTGTAATAATTTCACACTTACCCTCATCTTTGACATACTCGTTGAACCACTTGGAATAATATCGAATACCTGGGAAATCTCTCACACAAAGTATCAAATATGTAGCCATTGCTACCTCTTTACTAATACACATACATATGCTCGCTCTCAAGCCATCAACGAGCCTGCTCACACAAGCTGTCAGTCAAGACGAGGTTACACGGTGTTGCTCTCACAAGCTGTCAAGTAACTTCAACATATGCCAGTATACTTAGCCACCGATAGAACAGTAACATCCTGAAATAGGGCCTAAACAGAATAGTGGTTGCGAAACCACAAATCCGAGTCAGTAAAATATTTTAATATTATTTTAAGTGCTTATAATGTGTGAATTATTATGTGTGAAATTTTCGTGAATTAATTTTATTGTTAGTGTGCTTAATTTAAAGAAAAGGACCAAATCGCATAAGTGGTAAAAGTAGCCTTATAGCTTGATTAAGTGGTTGAATTGATGTGTTTATCTATAAGGGAGGACTTAAGTTATAAATTGTTCATTTGATAGCATAGTGGACGGCATCATGGCTTTAACTTTACATTATTTTGTTTTTATAAGCATAAAACATATGCTAAAGTTATATATATTATAATATAAGATAATAATAAAGATATGACAAAAAAAAAAAAGAAGCCATTATCTTTCTCCTTGGCCGAAAGTAAGAAAAAAGGAAGAAAGTTGTTAGTGGGTGGAAATAATGTATAATAAGTAAAGTTAAAATATACGTAATAATATGTATATATTATATCATAGATTAAAAAAAAAAAAGAACAACCATGCAAGTTCTTTGTTTCTGCCGAAACTAAAGAACATAAGAAAGAAAAGAAAGCTTTAAGAGTTTGGCAACTTATTAAGCTCAATCAAGGTATGTAATCAGCTCGGTTTTTGATAATTTTTACGTTTTTGAGATCGTTGCTATGAGATCTACAAAACCCATGCTTGAATTTTTGATTTTGGTGAATATTTTGAATTATGCCATTGTTGAGAACTTGTGATTTTTGATGATTGATGGTAGATTTTGCATGTTTATGAGTAGAGGAATGATTTTTATTAAGTGATTTTCGGTAAAAACGAGCTAATTAGTAAAAGTTGTTATTGTTCATAAGTATGTGTTATAGTAAGAATTTGAAGTTGCTATAGAAGGGAAAAATGTTCAGCATGTTAGAAAACATAAGAATAAGGGCTGAAGTTTAATTTTCGAGCCTAGGGGCAAAATCGTAAATATGTAAAAGTTTAGGGGCAAAATTTTAATTTTGTCAAAGTTAGAGTTAAGGACTGTTTTGATAAATGTGAGTATTAAATAAGCTAAATTTGCTATTATAGATCAAGAAGAACGAAATCCAGAGTTAGATCGGGGAAAGAAAAAGATAGTGGACTAAATCGATATAGTTTATCGATTTTGTTTCGAGGTAAGTTTGCGGTAAATAAATGCAATATTCTGTTATTTTACATTTAATATTATTAAATTTCAGCATTTACATATTTATTCTGTAAATTTATTATTTAAAGACTCAAATATGAATTGACGGAAAAGCTATCGCAGAAAGTTCCGGTTGAACCTTAGGAATGTGTAGGATACAAATGTCATGACATTAGGGTTTAAGGAAATCATGTAAGACCATGTCAAGACATGGCATTGATAAGTTACTATAAGGCAAAGGTCCCATGTAAGACCATGCCAAGGCATGGCATTGGTGAATTTATAAGGCAGAGGTCCCATGTAAGACCATGCCAAGGCATGGCATTGGTGAGTTCACAAGGCAAGGATACCACGTAAGACCATGTCAAGACATGGCAATGGTTAAGTTTCATAAGGAAAGGTACCCGCGTATCCTTAGTATTCCAAGTGGTTCAATGGGAATATTCCAAGAGTAAACCAAAGTAAAGGTAAGACAAGTTCAAGCTAAAAAGGTAAGTTAAGACAAGTTCAAGCTAAAAAGGTAAGGTAAGATAAATTCATGTTAAAAAGGTAAGGTAAGATAAATTCATGTTAAAAGGCAAGGTAAGAATACAAGTTTGAGTATATTGAGTTAAAAGCTTAAGTGATCTTGATAAGAAAAGAATAGGATAATTCATTAAGAATGTTGTTATCTATTTACATGTAAACTTACTAAGCTTTATGCTTACTCCCATTCTTTATTTTTTTTTAGTATTACAAGCCAACTCGAGGATCGAAAGGACGTCGGAGATCGTTACACACTATCAAAGGATTATATTGGTATTTTGTGACTCGAACGTTTTAAGTTATGGCATGTATAGGGACTTAGCCATTTTATGTGTGTGACCTTATGATATGGCTTATTATGGACTTGTAAATGCTTGGTAATGATTAGCCATTAAAATGGTTAACTAAGAACATGTTTTGGATGTTATGATATGCCTAGTTCTTAGTTATTTTAAAGAAATTATGTAATTATATGCAGGGGAATAGTTGGACAGCAGCAGTGACGTGATTTGGAAAAATCACCAAAAATAGTAGAAATTGAATTAGGTTGTGCATGAGATATATAATTAAAGCTTATTGAGTCTATTTTCATATAAAGAAAACGTGTAGGAAAAAGAGTTGTATATTATGAGATAATTAATTTTTAGTGAAGAGAGGTCAGAACTGTCAAACTGTGTAACAGGGGAGACTTTAACTAATAAACTGTACTAATTGGCCACACCAAAAATTCTGGAAAAATTATAGTAAGAAGATATATGAGTCTAGTTTCAGGGAAAATTTACGGATCTTGATTTCGAGTTTCGTAACTCGAGTTATAATTAATTTAGTGAACATGATGCAGACGGACAGTTTTAAACTTTTATGCCCCGAACTAGTAAGTTAAGTCTAATAATACCTCGTACTCGACTCCGGGAACGGTCTCGGGTAAGGGGTGTTACATTTATTGGTATCAGAGCCAGAGTTTAGTCGGTTCTCGGAATATTTAGTATGAGTAAGAGTCTATCTATACATGCCATACTTATATTTTGATAGTGTGACGACTCTTGACGATTTAAAATTTTTTTTTTATATAGTTATGGATCCCGAACGAGCTGGTGCAGATCATGTAGAGAGTAGTGCACCCACTCCCACTGAAGGGACGGTGCCACAAGATAGTCGTGAAAGGCCCGTTACAGTTAGTCAGGGTGGAGGGGCTCGAGAAGCCTTCTTCCAAGCTATGAATGAATGGTTTGCTGAGTTCGTTCGTACGAACCCGGCCGTTAGACCTCCACCCCCTCATGATCCACAGACTACCCATGTAGCTTCCCCAGTTATAAATACCGTTAGAAGAGAGAAACCACCCGTTGACAAGATCAGAAAACAAGGGGCTGAAGAGTTTTGGGCTACCAAAGATGATGATGCAGAGAAAGCTGAATTTTGGCTCGAGAACACTATCAGAGTCTTTGATGAGTTATCCTGCACACCAGAAGAATGTATTAAATGTGTGGTGTCACTTCTTAGAGATTCGGCTTACCAGTGGTGGAAGACACTTGTGTCAGTAGTACCGAAGGAAAGAGTTACTTGGGATTTCTTTCAGGAGGAGTTCCGTAAGAAGTACATCAGTCAGAGGTTTATTGACCAGAAAAGAAAAGAGTTCCTTGAGTTAAAACAGGGTAAGATGACTGTGATCGACTATGAACGTGAATTTATCCGACTCAGCAATTATGCTCGAGAGTGTGTGTCTACAGAGGCTATCATGTGCAAAAGATTTGAGGATGGGCTCAATGATGATATCCGACTGTCAGTTGGTGTTTTAGAGATAAAGGAGTTTGTTGTTTTAGTTGAACGAGCCTGTAAGGCAGAAGAGTTGTTAAAAAGAAAGGGTAAAGCTGAAATTGAGATGCAAGACACGAAGAAAAGACAGATGAGTAAGTTATTTCAGTCTACATCCAAGAGGCCTAGAGAGTTTTCTACGAGACCTAATTTTTCAACCGGGTATTCTAGCCGAAACAGAGGTAGAAGATTTATAGATTCAAAAGCTCAAACCACTTTGATTGCGAGTGTTGGCAGTATTCAGCCTGATAGGCCCGAGTGTCCTCAATGTGGTCGACGCCATCCAGGTCAATGTCGAGCAACTAAGACTGGTTGTTTCCGATGTGGTACACCGGATCATTTCATTCGGGAGTGTCCCGAGATGGTTAAAAAAGAAGTAATACCGAGTGCAAGATCAGGTAATGCCCCCGTTAGAGGCAGATCTCAGAGAAATTCAAGAGTAGGGGCAGGTAGAGGTACATTCAGAGATACAGCAACAAGATCAGATGTTAGAGCTCCCACAAGGACTTATGCTACCCGTGCTCGTGAAGAGGCATCTTCCCCCGACGTAATTACGGGTACATTTTCTCTTCATGATGTTAATGTTATTGCTTTGATTGATCCGGGGTCAACCCATTCCTATGTTTGCATGAAATTAATGCCTAGTATGAACATGCCCATAGAGTTTACAGAATTTGTGATTAAAGTATCAAACCCATTAGGTCAGCATGTGTTAGTAAACAAAGTATGTAAAAAATGCCCTTTGATGATTAGAGGTTACTGTTTTCCGGCTGATCTCATGCTATTGCCATTTGATGAGTTTGATGTGATTCTTGGTATGGATTGGTTAACTGCACATGATGTGATAGTGAATTGTGGAAAAAGATTCATTGAGTTGAAATGTGAAAATGGTGAGTTCCTTCGGGTTAATTCAGGTGAGTCAGATAGTTCAATTTCCATGACTTTTGTTATGTCTGCTCAGAAATGTTTAAGGAAAGGATGTGAAGCTTATCTTGCTTTTGTGTTGAATACTAAAGATCCAGAGTTGAAAATTAAATCAGTGCCTGTGGTAAATGAGTTCCCTGATGTGTTTCCGGAAGAACTACCAGGTTTACCTCCTATCAGAGAAGTTGAGTTTGGTATTGAATTGATTCCAGGTACCACACCTATTTCTATTGCTCCTTATAGAATGGCTTCAATAGAATTGAAAGAATTGAAAGCTCAGTTATAGGAATTAACTGATAAAGGCTTTGTAAGACCTAGTTATTCACCATGGGGCGCGCCAGTGTTATTTGTGAAAAAGAAGGACGGTTCCATGAGATTGTGCATAGACTATCGACAGCTTAACAAGGTAACCATCAAGAACAAATATCCATTACCTAGAATAGATGATTTGTTTGATCAATTGAAGGGAGCCACTCTGTTCTCTAAGATAGATTTGAGATCTGGATACTATCAGTTGCGAGTTAAAGAGTTAGATGTTCCAAAGACTGCTTTTCGAACTAGGTATGGTCACTATGAGTTTCTTGTGATGCCATTTGGCTTAACTAATGCTCCTGCCATTTTCATGGATTTAATGAACCGAATTTTCAGACCTTACTTGGACAAGTTTGTAGTTGTGTTCATTGATGACATCTTGATTTATTCTCATGATGAGACTGAGCATGCAGAGCATTTGAGAACAGTTTTACAGATTTTGAGAGATAATCAGCTTTATGCCAAATTTAGCAAAAGTGAGTTCTGGTTACGGGAAGTTTGTTTTCTTGGACACGTTGTCTCAGGTGAAAGTATTAAAGTTGATCCAAATAAGATTTTAGCCATTGTTGATTGGAAGCCTCCCAGGAATGTATCAGAGGTCAGAAGTTTTCTTGGTCTTGCCGGTTATTATAGACGATTTGTAGAGGGATTTTCCATGATAGCTACTCCATTGACAAGATTGCTACAAAAAGATGTCAAGTTTGAATGGACTGAGAAGTGTCAGCAGAGTTTCGACAAGTTAAAGGCATTGTTGACTGAAGCTCCTGTTTTAGTACAACCAGAACCGGGTAAAGAGTTTGTGATTTACAGTGATGCATCCTTGAATGGACTAGGCTGTGTACTTATGCAGAAAGGAAGGGTAATTGCTTATGCCTCTAGACAGTTAAAGCTACATGAGAAAAACTATCCGACACATGATTTAGAGCTAGCTGCTATTGTATTTGCATTGAAAATCTGGAGACATCACTTATATGGTGAGAAATGCCGAATACACTGATCACAAAAGTTTGAAGTACTTGATGCTTTGAGTAGAAAATCGTCATTTGCATTGAGAGCTTTACACACTAGTTTGGCATTATCAAATGATGGTTTTATCTTAGCTGAGTTGAGAGTTAAATCGACGTTTCTTGAAGAAATTTGTGAAGCTCAGAAGGATGACAATGAGTTGCAAGCCAAAAGAGTTCAGTGCGAGTCAGGTGTAGAGTCTGATTTTCAGATCGGTTCTGATGGTTGTTTGTTGTTCAGAGACAGAGTATGTGTACCAAAGAATGATGAGCTTATTAGGAAAATCTTACAGGAAGCACATAGCAGTTCTTTGTCTATTCACCCAGGTAGTACAAAGATATATAATGATTTGAAGAAAATGTATTGGTGGACAGGAATGAAAAGAGATATATCAGAGTTTGTTTCTAGATGCTTGATCTGTCAGCAGGTAAAGGCTGAACATCAGGTACATTCAGGTTTATTGCAGCCTGTATTAGTTCCCGAGTGGAAATGGGATCGAGTTACTATGGATTTTGTGACAGGATTGCCTTCGACACCGAGAAAGAAAGATGCAGTATGGGTTGTGATTGATAAGTTAACAAATTCGGCTCATTTTATCCCAGTTCGTATGGATTATTCACTTGACAAGTTGGCCGAGTTATATATTACAGAGATTGTGAGACTACATGGAGTACCGTTATCGATTATCTCAGATAGAGATCCGAGATTTACCTCATGGTTTTGGAAGAAATTGCAAGAAGCTTTAGGTACAAAGTTGAGTTTTAGTACAGCTTTCCATCCTCAGACTGATGGTCAATCAGAGAGAGTTATTCAGGTACTTGAAGATATGCTTAGATGTTGTGTATTAGAATTTCAAGGTAGTTGGGAGAAATATTTACCATTAATAGAGTTTGCTTATAATAATAGTTATCAATCGAGTCTGAAGATGGCACCTTATGAAGCTTTGTATGGACGTAAATGTCACACACCTTTGTATTGGACAGAGCTTAAGGAAAATCAGATTTACGGGGTTGATCTAGTCAAAGAAACAGAAGAAAAAGTAAAAGTCATCAGAGATTGCTTGAAAACAGCTTCAGATAGACAGAAATCCTATGCAGATTTGAAAAGAAAAGACATTGAATTTCAAGTTGGTGATAGGGTATTCTTGAAAGTATCCCCGTGGAAGAAAGTTCTCAGATTTGGCAAGAAAGGCAAATTAAGTCCCCGTTTTATTGGACCGTTTGAGGTGATCGAGAGAGTTGGGCCATTGGCATATCGATTGGCTTTGTCAACTGAGTTAGAGAAGATTCATAATGTGTTTCATGTGTCTATGCTACGTCGTTATCGTTCAGATCCATCGCATGCGATTTCGCAAACAGAGGTTGAGATTCAGCCAGATATGACTTACGGGGAGGAACCAATAAAAATTCTAGCTCGAGAGGTTAAGCAATTAAGGAATAAAAGTATTGCACTTGTGAAAGTATTATGGAATAGGCATGGAATAAAAGAGGCTACATGGGAGCCCGAAGAGACTATGCGAAAACAGTACCCAAATCTCTTTACAGGTAAGATTTTCGGGGACGAAAATCCCTAAAGGGGGGAGAAATGTAACATCCTGAAATAGGGCCTAAACGGAATAGTGGTTGCGAAACCACAAATCCGAGTCAGTAAAATATTTTAATATTATTTTCAGTGCTTATAATGTGTGAATTATTATGTGTGAAATTTTCGTGAATTAATTTTATTGTTAGTGTGCTTAATTTAAAGAAAAGGACCAAATCGCATAAGTGGTAAAAGTAGCCTTATAGCTTGATTAAGTGGTTGAATTGATGTGTTTATCTATATGGGAGGACTTAAGTTATAAATTGTTCATTTGATAGCATAGTGGACGGCATCATGGCTTTAATTTTACATTATTTTGTTTTTATAAGCATAAAACATATGCTAAAGTTATATATATTATAATATAAGATAATAATAAAGATATGACAAAAAAAAAAGAAGCCATTATCTTTCTCCTTGGCCGAAAGTAAGAAAAAAGGAAGAAAGTTGTTAGTGGGTGGAAATAATGTATAATAAGTAAAGTTAAAATATAAGTAATAATATGTATATATTATATCATAGATTAAAAAAAAAAAAGAACAACCATGCAAGTTTGTTTCTGCCGAAACTAAAGAACATAAGAAAGAAAAGAAAGCTTTAAGAGTTTGGCAACTTATTAAGCTCAATCAAGGTATGTAATCAGCTCGGTTTTTGATAATTTTTACGTTTTTGAGATCGTTGCTATGAGATCTACAAAACCCATGCTTGAATTTTTGATTTTGGTGAATATTTTGAATTATGCCATTGTTGAGAACTTGTGATTTTTGATGATTGATGGTAGATTTTGCATGTTTATGAGTAGAGGAATGATTTTTATTAAGTGATTTTCGGTAAAAACGAGCTAATTAGTAAAAGTTGTTATTGTTCATAAGTATGTGTTATAGTAAGAATTTGAAGTTGCTATAGAAGGGAAAAATGTTCAGCATGTTAGAAAACATAAGAATAAGGGCTGAAGTTTAATTTTCGAGCCTAGGGGCAAAATCGTAAATATGTAAAAGTTTAGGGGCAAAATTATATTTTTTCTAAAGTTAGAGTTAAGGACTGTTTTGATAAATGTGAGTATTAAATAAGCTAAATTTGCTATTATAGATCAAGAAGAACGAAATCCAGAGTTAGATCGGGGAAAGAAAAAGATAGTGGACTAAATCGATATAGTTTATCGATTTTGTTTCGAGGTAAGTTTGCGGTAAATAAATGCAATATTCTGTTATTTTACATTTAATATTATTAAATTTCAGCATTTACATATTTATTCTGTAAATTTATTATTTAAAGACTCAAGTATGAATTGACGGAAAAGCTATCGCAGAAAGTTCCGGTTGAACCTTAGGAATGTGTAGGATACAAATGTCATGACATTAGGGTTTAAGGAAATCATGTAAGACCATGTCAAGACATGGCATTGATAAGTTATTATAAGGCAAAGGTCCCATGTAAGACCATGCCAAGGCATGGCATTGGTGAATTTATAAGGCAGAGGTCCCATGTAAGACCATGCCAAGGCATGGCATTGGTGAGTTCACAAGGCAAGGATACCACGTAAGACCATGTCAAGACATGGCAATGGTTAAGTTTCATAAGGAAAGGTACCCGCGTATCCTTAGTATTCCAAGTGGTTCAACGGGAATATTCCAAGAGTAAACCAAAGTAAAGGTAAGACAAGTTCAAGCTAAAAAGGTAAGTTAAGACAAGTTCAAGCTAAAAAGGTAAGGTAAGATAAATTCATGTTAAAAAGGTAAGGTAAGATAAATTCATGTTAAAAGGCAAGGTAAGAATACAAGTTTGAGTATATTGAGTTAAAAGCTTAAGTGATCTTGATAAGAAAAGAATAGGATAATTCATTAAGAATGTTGTTATCTATTTACATGTAAACTTACTAAGCTTTATGCTTACTCCAATTCTTTATTTTTTTTTAGTATTACAAGCCAACTCGAGGATCGAAAGGACGTCGGAGATCGTTACACACTATCAAAGGATTATATTGGTATTTTGTGACTCGAACGTTTTAAGTTATGGCATGTATAGGGACTTAGCCATTTTATGTGTGTGACCTTATGATATGGCTTATTATGGACTTGTAAATGCTTGGTAATGATTAGCCATTAAAATGGTTAACTAAGAATATGTTTTGGATGTTATGATATGCCTAGTTCTTAGTTATTTTAAAGAAATTATGTAATTATATGCAGGGGAATAGTTGGACAGCAGCAGTGACATGATTTTGAAAAATCACCAAAAATAGTAGAAATTGAATTAGGTTGTGCATGAGATATATAATTAAAGCTTATTGAGTCTATTTTCATATAAAGAAAACGGTGTAGGAAAAAGAGTTGTATATTATGAGATAATTAATTTTTAGTGAAGAGAGGTCAGAACTGTCAAACTGTGTAACAGGGGAGACTTTAACTAATAAACTGTACTAATTGGCCACACCAAAAATTCTGGAAAAATTATAGTAAGAAGATATATGAGTCTAGTTTCAGGAAAAATTTATGGATCTTGATTTCGAGTTTCGTAACTCGAGTTATAATTAATTTAGTGAACATGATGCAGACGGACAGTTTTAAACTTTTATGCCCCGAACTAGTAAGTTAAGTCTAATAATGCCTCGTACTCGACTCCGGCAACGGTCTCGGGTAAGGGGTGTTACAAGGACGCACAAAACCAACACACGGATCACATAACATGGTACCCTAGTGACATGTCACTTGTATCCTAATCTATTCCTAAAGTTCAATCGAGATTTTTCGCTTGCTGAATCATTATCGAACATGTCCGTAGAGTAGTTCATGCAATTTATGAAATATTAAAGTATTTAAAATATACAATTATAATGATGCTTATTTAACATATGAACTTACCTTGGTTACAAAAACGGCGAAAATAATTTATTCGTTAATTACTTTATTTTTCCCCCGATTTAGACCCGAACTTCGTTTTTCTTGATCTATAATACCACATTTAACTTATTTAATCATCAAATTATTCAATATAGCCCAAAAACACCTTATGGGAAAATGTAAATTTTTGCCCCTAGCATTTTAACATTTTACAATTTAGTCCCTAGGCTCGTAAAACGAATTTCATTCAATTTCATCACAACCCAAGCCTAGCCGAATATTACTTGTACTCATAACAGCCAACATTTTCCATTTGTTCACACTTCTCTACACATTTTATAACATTTTACAAATAAGTCCCTATTTGACCTTTTTACCGAAAATCACTTTACAAATGTTGTTTAACTAACTACAAACATGCATTTTCTACCATCAAAAATCAAAATACAAACATATACAACATGGGTAAAATTTTAGACTTTAACTTTCTCTCAAATTAGTCCTTGAAATAGCTAGATCAAGTTACCATGACTTCAAAAATATATAAATCATTAAAAATGGGACAAGAACGGACTTACAATCGAACTTGAAAGCTTGGCCAAAAACCCTAGCTATGGCTTCTTGTGAATTTCAGCTATGGGGGACTAAATTGAACAAGATGGACACTTTTATTTAGTTAATTTTGTCTTTATTTACCAAATTACTAAAACACCCTCAATGCATAACTTTAAAATTTTACCTAGCCATGTCCATTTTTGTCCACCTTAAAGTATAATGGTCTAATTACTACATAAGGACTTCCAATTAAAATTTCATAGCAATTAGACACCTTTAACTTATAGAATTCAAGTTTTGCACCTATTGCAATTTAGTCCTTCTAGACAAATTGAGTACTCAATTGACAAAATTTCTTAACGAAATTTTCACACAATCATTCTATCATGTTGTAGACCTTAAAGAAATAATAAAATAAATATTTCTATTTTGGATTTGTGGTCCCGAAACCACTGTTCCGATTTGACCCAAAAACGGATTGTTACATACCTTAACAATTCAATAAGCTAAGCATTAAAAACAATAACAATCAAATGGAATTCTTTGGCATATCTTGAAATAGCTAACACATAACATCACAACCAATAGGTTAGCCCATTTGCATATCAAGAACTTATAATACAAATCATATACAACAATTCAATTTAGTAACATGTACAAACCAATTCATATTCAATTTGAAAGCATATGTAATTCAATCCATTTCAATAATTCCATTTCCATTAGGTTACATTTTCGCTCGAGAGAACCTTAGTAAATCGAACTTAAATACACGGGACTATAGTGCTCACACAAGTTGACAATGATTAAAGTTGCTCATACAAGCTGACATTGCTCACACAAGCAAAGATTTATGAATTTGCTCACACAAGCTGACATTGTATCGAGGTTATCAATCTAGGCTAAACCGATGATACATATAATCCAAGAATCCACAACAAATGTTGGATCTCATATAACCATGTAAATCCCTGATTGTTTCCATAATTGACCCTAATGACATGCCATACGTATCTTAATATTTTACTAAGTTTGTAAGGGCATTATTACTATAATCATAACATTTTAATCCCTGTAACAACATATACATGTCATATCAATCTTATAAACATTCCATTTCCATTTTGGTACTTTGTACCTATACATAAATACCATATTTTTCATACTTTGCAATTGAGTCCAATTGATGCCAAAATCACCAAGTTCACATTTATATAAAATAATAAGAAAAACAATTACAATTCAATTATAACATGAAATAAAAAATTAAGTTCCATATGAACTTACCTGGAAAAACAACAAATGAACAAGCTTTTAAGGACTAATCAATAATTTTTCCTTTTTTCCCAACTATCTTCGATTTGGTTCAATTCCTGATCTATAAAAAATTTCGGTTCGATTTATAAAATCCAACATTTTATAACATCCTATTAAATGCATGAATGAATCCAATTTCATTTTTTGAATACCCCTAATATTCTGTATTTTATTCAATTTAGTCCCTAAATAAAAATTGTCATAACTTATAGTTTTGAGCGTGATTTTAAAAACCATCTTAATACATTCTTCTATGACCCTCTATTATCTATTATTACAGAAATTTCGCATCAATTTCAAAATTTATACATTTTAGTCTTTATGTTCAAAAACTAGCAGTTAAATATTACAAATTAGTCATTTTTTATATCTAAGCTTAAAATCTATCAATTTAACACCTATTTCTTCAAGAACTTATCAATAGAAACTTTCAAAAACTTTAACATTTTTATAAATTGGTACATGAGCTAGCTAAATTAAGCTCTCATGACCTCAAAAACATAAAAATTACAAAAAAAAACTTAAAATTACCTATTAATAAAAGGGCCGAATGCCATAAAGCTTCAAAAATGGCTTCTTGGTTTCCTTTAGGTTAATTTCGGTGAAGGAAGAAAGATAAAAGATGACCAAAAAGCACTACAATCCTTTATATACTTGTTTTAACCTTAAGCATAACTAATTAATTAAAACGTAATTACTTAAACTTTAAGCATGGTTAACCAAAAATAAGTGGAATTTCTTATCATCCACCACCGTTTGACTATTTAAAATCATCAAATTACTCATTTCGCCTTTTGATTAAATAAAAATTTAAAGCGATAAATTTTTACAATTTAATTCTTATACCTTAATTAACTATCAATTTGACAAAATTATTGTACCAAATTTTAATAAGCTTTAATACTAACCTCATAAACATTAAATATTAAATATTAATATTTACAGACTCAGGCATCAGAAATGGGGTTTTGAAACCGTCATTTTCGATAGCTCTGAAAATCGGCTTGTTATAATTGTATTGTTAATTAAAAAATATATTTTTATCCAATATATTTTAAATTATAAAAATAGAAATAAATATATAAAAAATAGAAAAGATATTATAAAATATAATATTAAAATAGAAAATTATAAAAATAAAATTCATTAATTTCATTAAATAATTAAATGCTTTTGTCCTTAAAAATTTAAAAAAAAAAATATATATATATATAGGTAATTTGTGTTCTTCATAGTGTTCTTCCAAATTTTTTTTTCTATTTGTTCTTCATCTACAAATTTAAAACCAATATGCTAAAATTTATAAAATTTGCTTAAATTCTAGTTAGAAAAAAAAAAAACTGAATGTAAACAAAGACAACCCAAAATTGTTTATAGTAATTTAAGAATTCTTTTGTACAAAGTCAAAAGTTTTCCGGAAAATATATATCAGTGTGATAGACCCAAACAAATCTAAGTGAAAAAGTAACTTAGTGAAAGAGCTGCAAAAAGTGGAGACCCCTTCAACAATAAGAGATTATTGCTTGCAAATAAATGGTCAACAAGGTCCAAGAAACCATCTTTCAATTCATAGCAAAACTCCAATTATTTTCTTCCATGGTGAGAGATAATTAGCAGAGGCAATGGCGATGATGCAATGGTCAACAAAATCTATCAGTTTTTCTTATCTGTTTGTTGTTGTTCTTTCCGCAATGGTGTTTTAAGGATTAAAAGGAGGCATGAGGGAGGTAGAGAAATGGGTTAGGGGTGAGTTTAGGTTAGGCTTTTTAATAATATAATATGTTTTTATTTAATTTTGTCAAAATATATTTTTAATAATATAATATATTTTTTTTTGCAAATAAATTTTGGATTAAAAATCATAACAGATCAATAGTTTAGTTATTAAATTGGGATAAAAAAATTTAGATATCAAAGTGCAAAAATAAGTATATCTTAAAAGTAAAAGCAAATCATGAATTAAGCCAATTTAAAATGAAGATAATAATTTAGAAATCATATATATTATATTACAAGGTCTTAGGCTCTTGGCCAACATGGAAGCCTTATATTTTAGCACATAGCATACTCATTTTGTCGACATTTGGCAATTTTTTATACAACCAAATTTTAATTCCACATCAACTAGAGGTGCCTTTTATAGCTCACACTTATGCTATAAATAAATGTAAATTTCTTCACTATTTTCATAAGTTCTATAGAATTTTTTCATTTAAAGAAATTTATTGGTTCAAATTAAAAAGAAATTCTATTGGTTCAAAAAAAATTTAGAGCTGTCATTTATTTATAAAAAAATTTAATTTACAAATAAAATAATAAAATAAAAAGATACATAATTAAGTTTTGATAAACATTCTAAATAGATTTTTTAATTTATAAATAAATTAATAAGACAAAAAGATAGATACTTTTAAATTTAATTTAAGAAATTAATTTTATCTTACATTAATTAAGAGAACACTTATATCTTATAGTTATCTTATAATTAAGTGATAATTTTTATTTAAAAGTTAATTTTAATGCCACATTTACTAATGAATACTCTCATTAATGCTTCACTATTTTTATTACAAATTAATTTTAATCCTTTAAAAAGTAAAATTTATCTCACATTGGCTAGAGAACACCCCTATATTCACACTTACTCTATAAATAAGTGTCAATTTCTTTCCTATTTTTATTAAAAAGTTAATTTTAATCCCAGATTGACTAAAGAATACTCTCATAACTCACTTTTTTACTATTTTCATTAAAAATTTAATTTCAATCCCACATTGACTAAATAATATTCCCATGTTCACACTTACCCTATTTTTTAATTTTGAAAAATATTAATGTTTAAATTTGAATATTCAAAAAAAATAAATTATTTAAAAATATTGAAAACTTTTAATATTTATTTTAAATAGTTGTAAATGGTAGATGATATTTTATAATATTTCACATTTGCATTTAATATTTGATCTTTCATGTCCAAATTAATGTTAAAATTATAAATTTAATTAAAAATATTTTAGTAAATAAAATTAAAATATAATTTAATACACATTTTAGAGAAGTTATGAATTTTTAACTTATACAAATTTTAAGTATCTTTTTGTTTTTAAAATTGTAAATATTATTAAAATTTTAATTATATATTCACAAAACCTAATATATTTACGACTGCTATCAATTTGTTGAGGGAAAAAAAACTCAATATTATATTATCTCTCTATTTTTTTTTTTACCTAAAATCTATCCTTTGAAAGGCAAAGATAAAGAGAATGGAAAAACAGTAAATATAATATTAGTACTTAAACTTGTCAAATCTTAAATTAAAGCTGCAATCACATCTCTAATTACAACTTTTCTTTTTAGGACATTTTCTCCATCAAGTGTTCGGAGCATTATTGCGTAAGAGAAAAAGGTCTCACATGTTTCATATATGTGTCCCACACGTTTTTAATTTTTCCACCTTTATTTGATGGTTTAAATGTTTAAAATTTAGGAGTTTAGTCTCTTTATTTTTTAAAATTTTAAATTTAGGTTCAACTGTTGATACTGTTAAATTTTTTTGTTAAATTTATTACTGTGATATTTTTTAAATAAAAAAGCACTCACTTAATAGATATGCACTTAAAAAATGGCTTTGTAATTAACTTGAATTTAATAAAAAATTTAACAAATAGTTGAACCTAAATTTGAAATCTGAAAAGTAAATAGACTAAATTCGTAATCTTTGAAAAGTACATGGACTTCTAGCACATTTTAACCTTACTTTGATATATGATTGTACTATTTTTATGCGTTCAAATAATAGTACTATTTAACACTAAAGAAAAAGGGTAAAAGCAAATTTCTAAAATGATTGATATGAAAAACAACAAAATAGAAGAGTGGCAAATGTTGAAGACACAATTTCTTTCGAGGGGCTTACAAAAATTTGTCTATAACCCAATAATTCCAAATTGTTACTTTAAAGGAAAATTATAGTTGTACATGACTTTTTTTTTATGAATTATGAAAAGAGGATAATGTCTTAACAGTAACTGATTAGCATTAATCGAATTTAAACTACACTTGAGACGGTGAACACTCTAATTATTAGGTCAATACACGGGATTTTAATATATAATTTTATTAATGATCACATTTATTCTTCGTGCTTTGTCTTGTTATTATAATTAAAAAAAAGGAAAAGGAACACAATTACATAATTTTTACTTTTTTGGGATGAATATAATAATGCTGAAAAGGAGATAGGGAATTAAACCCATACTTTAGGAATTAGTTGCGTGGTTCAATTGGCGGTGTTACTAATTAATTATTTAAGCCGTTTAATTTTAATATTTAAATTAATATATTGATCCAATTGGTCAAATCGATCTTGTTCTAACAATTATAGCCATAAGCAAAATCAAGCATATGGTATTTCCAAATTTGGACAATGTTAGCAAGATGTAATTTCCCCCATTTTTAAGAAAGTTAAAATTAAAGTTAAAAAGATTTAAAAATAATAATAATAGAAAGATGGATTATTTAATTTATGGAGAGGTTGTGGTTGGGTTTTAAAATATTTTGAAGTCTGGATTTGAGTTTGGTCTAACTCAACTCATCAAAATGAAATATTTTTATTCTTTGAAAATAATAAAAAATAATTTTTTAATATTATATTAATAATTATATATATTTTAATTAGTTTTGAGTATAATTTTTGGGAATTAAAATGAAAGCAGAAGTGATGAAGAGAGGAGCGCTTTTTCATATGCTGCGTTGGCAAAATAAACATCATTACGTTCTTCACAACAAAAAGAAATTAAAGGCCACCCCTTTAATAAAAAGAAAAGAAGAGAAATATCAAAGACTATTCGTGGTCTAATTGCATAAAAAATCTCTAAATTATGAACGTGGTTCTAAATTAGTCCCTAAATTTCAAAATATTTTAATCCAATCATCCAAGTATTATCAGTCTAAGCTCAAAGTTGAATTGAAACATTTGAAATTTAGTCAAATTTCAAATACGTGTATACTTATGGTATAGATAGCTTGGATTTGATGTGTTAAAAAATTAATTAAAATATGCTCTAAGTTCTTATATTCTTTATACATTTGAAATTTAATCCTTCTACTTTTTGGGTTCCGGGATGTAAGTCTAATTGTTAACTTTGGCTAAATTATTCTATTAAATTGATTAGTATGACATTTTAAAATAAAATAAAACTCACTTGGTAATCACGAGGCAAAAAAAAAAAAAAACGTTGCAATGAACTTATATTTAACAAAGAGAATTGTAACGGTGCTGATAATTGGGTTTATATTTTTAAATCCGAAAAATAAAAGATTAATTTTCTTGAAATAAAAGTAGGATCAAATTTCAAATTTACAAAAAATGCAAGAATTAATTTAAAAAATCAAACTTTGTGAATAAAATTTAAGAAAATTAATACTTTTCTTTTAACACATCGACTTTAAGTAATCCATGCAATATTTATAATTCCAACTGAAATTTAATGTATAAATTGATTTTTTAAGATTAACAAAGGAATTTGAATGATACTGCTAAATTAGAAAGACTTGAAGTTAGGGATGAATTTAAAAACTAAATCATAGTTTAAGTATGCGGGATGGAATTAACCATATATAAATGTTTATATATAAAGAATTTAGTGAAGTACTCTCTCAGTAGACATAGAGATGCCAGCAGTAGTATCAAAAAAGAGACCCGACAAAGGCGGGTCAAGTAATCCAGGAAACATTTACCGAGTTTTTAGATTCTTTATTTGTTTCATTTAACTCAGTGACTCACTCGTCACCCTACACTCTTTTCTTTTTCCACATCCAACTCTTTCTTTCTCTCTCTACCATTGAAGTTCTTTCTTACTCAGATCCAGGTTTGTCTCTTGCACTTCTTTTTTACTTCTTAATTCTTCTTCTTCTTCTTTTTTTTTTTTAGTTTATTGTTTTGTCTGCTACGGGTACTTGAGATACTATTAGAACACCAAAACATTCAAGGTTTGGGGTACTTTGTTGGTTGGTTGGTTGGTTGTATGTAACTCAGCATCTTGACCTGAATAAATTATTGGGCTCGTCTCAATAATCTGTTGTTTGTAAAAAGAAATATTGGTTTATGTTTTAGTTACTAAGTTGCTTATTTTCTTTTGTTGAACCTTTCAATTTTAGAGGATTTTCCTGCATTATTTTGTTTTAGTTATGAAATTTAGTACTGGGTAGTTTGAGTTGTATCAAATAGATGGATAATATGTGGTCAAGGGGAAGGTCCAATGCATTAGTATTTTGCTTTCATATGCTGGCAAACATGTTATGTTGCTGTGTGGGTTGGTGGATTATTTTAATATTAAGCTATTAGTTTCTTTTTTTAATTTTGTGCTCCATTGTTGGTGTTCATTCTCTCCATGGAAGTTGAGATCTTTTTGTTTAATTAATTCCTTCCATTGAATGCAGGCTATGCTTTTCTAACACCTAATGGTAGACTTTAAGCTTTTGATCTCCTACGGTACCTTGGTACGAATTCTGTAATTGTTGCTTAATATTTTGTTTTCGTTTAACAGGTGACATATTGTTTTAATTAGGGTTGTGAAAGTGTGGATGGTACAACAACTCAGTGTGCAGTTATCAGCCAGTCTCATCCCTTAATTATTAAAGTGGGGGCACTAGGAAGTTTCCCATAGCATTTTCCAGGGCTATTTCTACAATTGGAATTTAGAAGGTTTAGAAATCAGGAGTGAGCAATGGAAGAAATACAGTCTCAATCGGACAATTATAGGTCTTCTTCCTCCTCAGCCAGTAGTCCTGCAAGTAGGGTGCCCTCTAGTAACTTTTTCTATCTACGGAAACCTGGTTCTCTTCGACAACCCATCTCATTTGAGGATTCGCCTGAGTGGGAAGATACAGATGCCGATGTCAGGGTGGATGAAGGAGGTGACTCTATCAATGCTGCAACTACGCCAGTCTCACCATCTCTCTCAAAACTCAATAGTGGGTCCTTGCCGTCACCGCCGATGCCAGAAGGTGCAGCTGTTACAAGAAAAACTGCCGGTGCATCAGTTGTGTGGAAAGACTTGGCTGTTACTATAAAGGGAAAGCGGAAGTATTCTGATAAAGTTGTGAAGAGTTCCAATGGTTATGCATTACCTGGCACGATGACAGTTATCATGGGTCCTGCAAAATCCGGGAAGTCCACACTACTGAGGGCTATAGCAGGTCTTTTAGTGTGACACTTGTATTGGCTACTTATCAAACAACAAATTTTTTTATGCTTTTATGTTGTTTCATTTCAGATTTTTAAGACTGAAAATTTCTTTTCTTGAATTTAGGAAGATTACATCCTTCAGCTAAAATGTATGGTGAAGTATTCATTAATGGGGCGAAAACACGCTTGCTTTATGGTTCATATGTGAGTTTCAGTTACATTTTCATGGGCGGTGAAGTTTCTAGATGTTACTTTTGATGCTTCATATGGTTCTTGTCTTGACAGAGTGATTTCTCTTGGTGAAAGTGATTACTCTTGATCGTTTCTTTTCTTTTTGGTCCAAATTGATATATAAGCATTTTCTCTAAAACCTTTTGGATTTGGTATTTTGCAATTATAATATGTCCAACTGACTTTAGAGAAGTTGAAATATACAAGCTCAAATCTCATATCAGTTTGGAACTATAGATTATAGGAAAATTTCTGATAAGCAATCATCTTATGTAGTACATAGGTCCTTTTTTTTTTTCGGTTTTACTTGTCTCATATTGTGAATCCATTTAGGTGATACATCTTTAATGCTCAGTCCCACTTAGATTCGCAATTTAACTAGCATCATGAGTATGGCTTCTGTGAATTCCCTTATTTAAACCAATATTTGATTTTTTTTTTTTCCTTATACCTTTTATCGTTTGTGTTGAAAGCAGTCTACTTATCCTCATTGTGAAAGTGGTAGTTTTAAATCCTTTCCTTATCAAAATTATTTCTCTTTTAGTTGAGCAGAAACTGCAAGGAAGCATTGAGTTTCAAGGTTGTTTTATATTTTTACTTTGTAATGTCCAATTTGCAGGGATTTGTTGACAGGGAAACCACTCTAATTGGTTCACTCACAGTCCGGGAGTATCTATACTACTCAGCTTTGCTCCAACTTCCTGGTTTTTTCTGTCAGAAAAAGAGTGTGGTAGAGGAAGCCATCCAAGCCATGTCCTTGGGTGACTATGCAAACAAACTAATTGGTGGCCATTGTTATATGAAAGGCCTTGCTAGGGGTGAAAGAAGGCGTGTTAGTATTGCTCGGGAACTTGTGATGAGGCCTCGTATCTTATTCATAGATGAGCCTCTTTATCATCTTGACAGGTAGACTTTTTTTTTATTCATTTTCCTTAATTTAATTCTTTAAATTGTTTTATTGTCTCTTGTTCCTCGTCTCCTGCATGCTTCACAATGCTGACCGTATGATTGGTGTGCTATCTACTTTCCATAGAATCAAGATCATTTATAATGTTTCAGCTAAAATTTAAGACTGTATGTTTTTCAGTGTCTCTGCCCTTTTGATGATGGTAACACTGAAGAAACTTGCAAGCACAGGTTGCACTCTCATTTTCACCATTTACCAGAGCAGTACAGAAGTTTTTGGTCTCTTCGATCGTATCTGTCTACTCTCAAATGGAAACACCCTGTTTTTTGGGGAAACGTTAGCTTGCTTGCAGGTAAGTGCTAATATGAATATAATTACTTTTTATCTTGTCTTTGTTTTGATTTTCTATTAGCAGTGACTCCATCATGTAAGCATAAGTTGGTATGGAAGATTAAAAGATGTCTATTTAAAGGTTATGTTGTATATGCACTTGGTTCCTGTAATGTGGAGTGAGGAGAAGAAGACAGAATCCATTTTAAGTATCCTAATTGTTTTTCTCTTAGTGTTCCTTAAGAGTACCTATTTTGCCTCCTTTTATTCTAATTTATCTCCCTTTTCTTGATGAAGCACTTCTCAAATGCTGGATTTCCTTGCCCGATTATGCAAAGTCCTTCTGATCACTTTCTACGTGCCATAAATACAGATTTCGACAGGATCATTGCGATGTGCAAAAATTGGCAGGTATTCAATGATTCTCATTTTGTAAGTTGTAGGTCAAAACCTGAATGGTACTTATAGAAAACAAGTAAAACCCAAAAAAATAAACAAGAGTATAAAACTTGTGAGTTGGATCTCGAAACCTGTTAGATGTTGTACACTTGATGGTAAATTAAGAGGATTAGAAATACTCGTATGGTATGTTATATTATTTGGTATGAAACATTTCTTTTTACTGTTTTACCTTTGAATAATGGCTTCTAGAGTTTACTATTGCTACTTGTGAACTTTATTTTGTATGAACGGTACACTCTGCAGGATGACAATGGGGACTTCTCATCTGTGAACATGGATACTGCTGTTGCAATTCGCACTCTTGAGGCAACATATAAATCATCAGCTGATGCCGCTGCAGTTGAAACTATGATGCTGAGACTCACCGAGAAGGTGCAATATGTATTCTTTTTTGTGTTGAACCATAACCATTTATCATTTTTTGGCCCTTACTGATTGGATAATAGGAAGCTTTAGTTACATGTGTCATCATGTATAACTGGTTCTTGTTTGGGGTGTGTGTTAGATTCTAACCTAATGGTGCTCTCATATCCTTAAATTGTTTTATCATACACAAGGAATAGTTGTTTTTGGTGCAAAGGAGGCCAATGCCTATGGGAAATTAGGAAAAGGAATCTTCAAGTGCTGAGGGTCAAACCCCGTCCGTATGGGGGGGTCCCCCTAATGGAGGTGGGTGAACCATTTGGGTTAAGCCTGGGGTTCAATAAATAGTTTAACATACCTCACTTGTATTCTTTAAAGGTTAAAATGAGCAAAGGCAAGTGAATGGTGGAGTATAGCTGGCTGACATCTGTTGACAATGTATATTAAATTATTAAGCATTTTTTCTTGCATGCTTTCGTGGAGCCTAATTAATGGTGGGCCCGGTGACTGTAAATCAGCCCTTTTAATTTTTGTTCACTTTATTGCATTCTACAGGAGGGTCCTCTTCTCAAAAGCAAAGGAAAGGCTAGCAATGCCACACGAATTGCAGTATTGACTTGGAGGTCGTTATTAATCATGTCAAGGGAGTGGAAATACTACTGGCTTCGCCTTGTCCTTTATATGATCCTTACACTGTGCATTGGAACAGTATTTTCAGGCTTGGGGCATTCTTTGTCTTCAGTTGTGGTGAGTAAACCATTCGTGCTCAAGTCAAAATATCTCTGCTCTTATGTTTAAGTGAATTGGACTTAATTTAATCTAAACATGTTCTATAAGCATTTATGCAAACATTTGTATTTATTAAAGTTGCATCTTGTTTATTTTCTGTAGAATATTTTTCTTATGTTTATGCCTTCTAAAGATGGTTTTTCATAATCAGCATGTGCTGCATGCTTTTATTGCAAGTCTCCGATGTTTTTGGGCTGCAAAAATCTACTTCTACTAGCTTTCTTTTGTGAACGTGGAGTTTTCTCAAGTAACATCAATTTAAAAACCATCATTGGTGTATTTCCGAATTTTCTTTTTCTCAATACACCGCTTTATCCAGTTGATGAAGCAATAGTCCTATAGATGAATTTCTTGGGAATGTTTTCAGTAAATTATATTATGAGACCTTGTTGTGATAAGCAAATAGAAGTAGTTTGATTAACACTTATGTGATATTCATCATTAATTATTACTGCCTCTTGGATGCATGGTGTAAGTTCTTCTCTGTCCTGCTTATGAAGTTCAACTTATTTTTTGAACTTTTTGTTTCTGATTAATATAATTGATTCACTCATGAAGCATGGGCGTTTTTCTGACTTTTATCTTTTCTCATCTCAGAAAAGAGTCGCTGCAATTTTTGTATTTGTGTCATTTACTTCACTTTTAAGCATAGCTGGAGTACCTGCACTACTGAAAGAAGTCAAGGTGATCCCCTCGTTTTCCGAATTTTTATTGATCAATTCTTTTCATTTCCGTCCCCCCAATTTTGAAAGTAGCATAATCGCTGCTATTCGATTTGCAGATTTATGCGAGCGAGGAGTCAAACCAGCATTCAGGAGCTCTAGTCTTTTTGTTCGGCCAACTTCTGTCCAGCATCCCATTCCTGTTCCTCATCTCCATATCATCGAGTCTCGTCTTCTATTTCTTAATAGGATTGCGAGATGGATTCAGCTTGCTGATGTACTTCGTGCTGAATTTCTTTATGTGCCTCTTTGTTAATGAAGGATTGCTGCTGGCCGTTACTTCTTTGTGGCAAAATATTTTCTGGAGTATCTTAACACTTGTAACCATACATGTTAGTTTTCAGTTATTCATTCGCCATTCGTTTACATTCTTATAATCATTTTGCTTTCCACTCTTTACCTTTTTACCTAGGCATTCACTAATCTTACGACCAAAATGCATGATGTTTTCAGGTAGTAATGATGCTTTCTGCAGGCTATTTGAGAATCCGCAATGAGCTGCCCAGACCCATGTGGAAGTATCCATTATCATATATCGCTTTCCACACTTATTCCATCCAGGTGTGTGCAGATACGTCACTTCATCTATTTCTTATCACAAACCATATCAGTCACTTCATGCTTCACAGAAACCATTCGGGGCTGTTTTATATTTTCCGTATGGATCATTAATTACCTATGTTTTCGCCATAGGGACTTTTGGAGAATGAGTACCTCGGGACCAATTTTGCGGTCGGGCAGGTGAGGACAATATCGGGGTTTCAGGCACTCCATAGTGCTTACGACATCTCTCAAAGCAGCAACTCCAAGTGGGAGAATTTACTGGTATTGTTCCTCATGGCTATTGGATATAGAATCCTTGTGTTTGTTTTGCTACATTTTCATGTTAGGAAAAATGTATCCCTACATAGAATTTGGCAGTGCCGCAAATCAACAACCTGAGATGAATGAAAAAGGTAGAATCGATCTTTAATCTTTGTCGGCTTTTCGAATCGTATAATCCCTTTTTTTGTAAGTTATATATATCATTCATATATTAGACTGTGAAAAGTGATGTTAAATGGTATGCCCATTGATGACATTGATGCTACCCTTCATGACGACAGTGACAATATTTCTAATCCAGTCATGGATTTAGTATGGTCTAATTATGGTCTTCATCCCTCTAGTATGCTACAATTTGAGATTTAATCTCTTTAATTGGTATAATTTGGTCCCTCTACTTTTATAATATTGTTAGTTGAAGTTGTGATGTGAAATTTGATTTTGACCTACTAATAACATTATAAAAGTTGAGGGACTAAAGTTTGTCAAATTAAAGGGATTAAATTTCAAATTTCAGCATAGTAGTGCTAGGATCTAATGCCTTTAGTCTAGTGATTACGTCTATATACTTGTATTTTTTCGAACAATTTGGTTTAATAAAATTTCATTGTTATCATTAATATTTTTTTTATATTGTCCTCAATTGCTTTAGCGCACAAAGAAAAATGAAAGCAAATATTAGCTTATTAATTACCTAACATTTAACTAATAATAATTTACATTATGTGGTTGGATTATGATGAAAAAAGATAACTTATAGATAATTTAAATGAAATTGAATAAGTTGATTAAAAAAACTAATATGACGTCTATCAAGTCTAATTAATGAAATTTTTTATTTTGGGTATTAAAGTGGATGACTTTTAGATAATAGAGACATAGATGTGACTGTCAGTTTGATAATATATCAGAGAAGATCTAAATAAAATAAATTTAAGATTTGTTTATGATTTATTTATTTGTGATATTTATAGTGTGATTTACCTCAATCTTGGGTAAATGACAAATTATATGTTGCGACTCGTATATTTTGATGTAGTGATAGCTTGAGTGTAGCGACTTAAGTTTTGGCACGGACGCTAATTGAGGCGATTATTATAAATTTGAAAACAGAGTTTTAATTTAAAAAAAAAAAGGAGTCGCCACCGATCCTTTTTCCTAGGTGTGATCAAACACCTAATAAATCCTCCTTTTAAAAGAAGAATTATTTTTGAATTTTCTAAAAAAAGGCCTAGTTTAGGTCTACGTCAAAATTCTAGAGAAAAATAGGGTTCAGGAGTCGGTTACGCACGAGGAAGGTATTAGCACCCTCGTGACGCCCAAAATAAGTATCTCGTTTAAATATAATTTGATAATTTATAAAAAAATAAATAAACATTTTATTTTAAAAACACGAGAGTTTTTTTGAAACACAATAATTTTTGAAAACATGAAAATTTTTGAAACTTCAGAATTTTTTGAAACACGAGAATTTTTTAAAACAATTTTTGAAAACATGAAAATTTTTGAAACACGAAAATTTTGATAAATTACATATTATCATATTATATACATTTAAAACACAAAATTTTGATAATTTAAACATAACTACAAAAATAATCATTTTATTTTAAAACCCGAGAATATTTTTTTTAGATTTTTTTATTTTTAAAAGGGCATATCGTATTTAACACGTACCGATGATATTCACCCAACATAGCGATGAAATCAACGACTTAGTGCCAAACCGATTCGTTGCCTTATTTATTAAAATTATTACAATTAAAAAATACAATTAAAAACTAAAAAATGCTAAAAAATACCAATAATATTAAAACGAGATGTTATAAAAAATACAAGAATTAAATTAAAAGTGAGTAAAAAAAATTACTGAAAAGCCCAAAATTACGGGCTTAAAGAACGAGATACACGACCCAGGGTCTTCTTTTTCTTTTTTTTTTTCCTTCTTATTTTTTTTTCTTCTTCTTGGCCTGTTGCCTTTGGGCCTCCTAGGTGCTGCTGGGTCTGGGCCTGCTTCTTTTTTTTTTGTTTGGCCTGCTTTTTTTTTCTCGGCTGGGCTTGCTGCTGGTTGCGGGTCGAGTCGCCGCGGGTCGGCCCGACTGTTTAATTTTTATTTTTTTCTTTTTTCTTTCTTTTTCTTCTTTCTTTTTTCCTTCTTTCTTCTTCTTCTTCTTCTCCTCCAAGATTTAGCCCACCATTGCCGTTGCCGCCGTCGAATCCTCCTCTCCCTCTTCTCATCTTTCTTCCTTCTTTTTTTCGAAACTTTCCCTTTTTTTTTCATGAGTTGTTTTTTTTTGTGGGGGGTCTTTTTTTTTGGAAAAATCCCCTATTATGGTGTATTTGGTGTGCTTTTTGCGGGTATTAGGTGGCTAGGGGGAAGGGAAGCCATACCCTAGGCCGGTGGCCGGAAAATCAGGGGATAGGTGCACGAAATCCGCCGGATTGTTGGGGATTTTCTGACAGAAGAACCGAATTGCAAACGCAGCAAAACCTATGGGGACAAGTTCAATTTCTAAAAAGTTAAGGGGTTTAAATGTAATCTTAAAAAAGTTAAGGGGTCAAATGTAATTTTAGGAAAGTTAAGGGGTTAAAATATAATTTTAGGAAAGTTAAAGGGTCAAAATATAATTTTAATTTTTTATATTTTTTTGTATTATTATTATTATTCAAAATTAATATATATATATATATATATATATATAATATTAATGGGCCAAAGCTCAAAGCTAAGTCCCAATGGGCCTTAAATTTTGAAAAAAATTAAAGTACGAGGCGTGGACAAAATTCGGTGATTACATTGAGTTCAATTGATAATAGAACCGAAAAATGGTACATTGGGTAAACGATTTATCCATAACATAATTTTACTTACAATAGTGAAATTCATAGCCCAATAAAGTGTAAATGATATCTTTTCATCAATATTACATGATAGATGGAAAAGTAATATGGTCACAGGTCATTTGTTTTAAGACGAATGATTTAACTATTATCTGTTAATAATTGACTTTTTTATGAAGAAAGATGTAATGATTATCATAAGATAAAATATGATTATTCAGTGAGAACGTATTTTATCCCAAAGAGCTTAATGATCCTATTTTATAATATTGTAATAGAGAAAGTTCGGTCAAAGTATTTTAGTGGAATGATTTCACGACTATATAATGTTATAGTTAATAAACGAAGAGTTGTAACTTAATTATAAATTATTTGAGTCCTAATTATATATGTTTAAATGATCTCTTCGGTAGCTCGGTATAATCTTAATAGTTTGTATTAATCAATGATATGAAAATGTGAAACAACAAATTAGAAAAATAGATTGCATATATCTTTATCTATAATGAAAGCAATGAAAATGTGGAATGACTTGGTAATTAATTAATTTTTGAATTGTTATTTAATATATTTATAATTAAATAATTGAAGTTTAGAAATTAAATTTATTAAGTCATTATAGTTTCATAAGAACAAGTTAATTAAATTAATCTACTCATAGATTTTAGTATGCTAAAATCATTATTCTTTTAATGAAATTAAAATTGAGTTGAGAAAATAATTTAAATAGTTTAATTAATTTAATTAATTAATATTTTAGGCATAGAAATTATATTTATTGGGTAGGATAAATTATAAGTTGGTTTAAAAATCAGAAAACACATATAATTGATCTAGTACATGACGAGATCCAATAAGGCCCGGTTTAATAGAGAGGAGCGACAAACATTAATCCTTGAGAGGGTGTGCTATTGCCCCTTCATGTACTCTCCTAATGGAAGTCAATTTTCCTATTAAAATACTATTATATTACTGTTTACACCTTATTCTACTACGCACCATTAGTTTGACTGAAAATGGCTTTCAGAAAATAATTTTTGAAAAATAACATAATTTTTTGAAAAACTAATATTTTTTTGTGTTTGGATGAATCTGTGTAAAATATTCTCTAATATTTGGCAGATTTCCTGAAAATATTTCAAAAAAACTATTTTAAATGAAACAAACATACATTTGAAATTTTTTTGACTTTTCATTGTTTAGCTAAATTCACTAAACAAAATGTATTGAGTTCACAGTTTTTTTAAATGTACATATACGTACATAAATATAAACATGTTACACAAGGCAGTTGCACAATAAAAAGGAAAAAAAATTCAAAAATCCATTAGTACATAGGTTGTGTCCATAAGCAAAGGTGCATTCCCATATTATTATCATCGTTTTGCTGTAAGGGACCAATGAAAGATGACATACTTAAAATCCCAACTTCAATGACCTTATTATCTCCTATGCTTATTTGGTAATGGCTTTGTTTGTGCTTCATTCTAAAAACACACAATAAAAGATTCCATGTCAATTAGAGAACAAAAAAAAAAATTGTTAAAAAGGGTCTAATGATGCATCGAGAAGTGGGAGTAGACCAATCAATTTTTGGGTTTGGATCATTCTAGTTTGGGCCATCTAGTGTTTTTCAGGTCTAGTCATTACGTGTATGGATCATTTCAAGTTCAAGTTAGTTTCAAGTTCCAGTTAGTTTGGATTTGTATTGTTGACTTTTTATGATCATAAGTGAATTAGAATGTGAGATCTTATGAGAAAACGGTAGCGGATAGAAAGCTTAGAGGGAAATTGAGGATAATACCGCATTCAGTTATGTCAAATGATGCGCATTGAATGATAGATAACTGTAGTTAGTAAAGGAAGAGTATGCTTACAACATTTGAAAGTTACTCTTAAATGTAGGCTATTGATCTCAACATTGCACCTAATGTATCCCTCGATACTTGGAATTTAACCTCCGATTCATCAGTAAGAGTCTCACTGTCTTGAATCTATAATAGAGATGATAAAAGAAATCTAATAAGCAAATGATTGATAGTTGTTTAAAAGGTATTAAAAAAGAACAACAAAAGCCTTACTTTGTTGTCTAATGGAAAGCAAAAAAATCATTGAACCACCACTGCATCATCGAATACAGGTGTTAAAGCAAAAGCCAAATCATCAAAAAATTAGATTCGACACGATTCCATTAGAAAACCAACCTTACAAGTCGATTAATACATGATAAAACACACATGAAAATGTTATACAATCACAATTGGTCAGAAAATATCATAGGTTTATTTGCTGAAATATCGTAATCATTTTGGAAGAGACTATTGTAACGCCCCTTACCTAGTCCGATCGCTTGATTCGAGCTATAGAGTGCTACAATAGTTAACAAAACATGTTGCATACAAAACCGACTTTACACATTCAAATAAACAATAAAACATTTCATAATCCAAATATAATATTCAATTCACATCGATATTTCAAATAAATATAAAATTACTTCATAATCAAATCAATGCATAATCACCAAATATAATTTTTTTTCTCGGCTTTATACGAGCTTACATATGCTCTATTATCGACCTAGAATTTAACTAGACGTGAACAGTCAAATTAAAATAGTGTTCAAATCCTTAACCAAGGAGTTTGTTGGTTTTAGGGCCGCTTACAACTTGGGGAACAAGGCACTTACCTTGGCTCAGCTTATGAAGGAATTACAATCCTATGAATTGATGCTAAATGGTGATAAGTCAGTTCAGGAGAAACCTGATGCAAATTTAGTTGTGGGCCCCTCGTCTTTTAAAGGAAAGAAGAAATTAACTAAGTCTTCGGTTCTATCTAGTGTGGATAAGAAGAATGCTAAGAAGTGTCAAAGATTCTAAAAAGATCAAATGTTTATTCTACAACAGGAAAGTCTATTTCAAATCAAACTGCAAGATGTATTTGGATTACCTAGCTTAAAAGGGCAAAGGTATGAAACTCTTTGTGTTGAAGCTTTTTTAGTGAAAAAAATCAATTGACAACTAGGTTATTGATTTTGGAGCCACTAACCATGCATGTGTTTCTTTACAGGGATTCAGTGAAACAAGAAGTCTGTGTGACAGGAGCCTCTCATTGCAGACCGGAGAAGGGAGTTATATTTCAGCTGAAATAGTGGGAGAAGTTATTTTACATTTTTGATAATTTTAGGAAGATTGTTTTAAATAATGTATTTTATGTACATCATTTTAAGAGGAATTTGATTTCTGTAGTATGTTTATTTTATGAAGGTTATACTGTGACATTCAATAAAGGGATTGCTATTCACAGAAATCGTTCTTTAATTTGTAATAGATGGAGGGAAAACAATATATATTTTATCAAACCAAATAACTACTCGATGCTTCAAAATGAAATAGTGAATAAAAAGCTTAAAACTTTTCACTCTAATGAGGGGTACCTACGACACTTAAGGCTTGGTCACATTAACCAAGAAAGAATCACTAGACTTATGAAAGGTGGTCCCTTAAGTATGCTTAAGGAAGTTAGTTTTCCACAATGTGAATCTTGCTTGGAAGGTAAAATGACTAAGAGGTCTTTTAATGTAAATGGTAGAAGGGCCAACCAACCTTTAAAACTTGTGCACACTAATGTATGTGGTCCCATGAGCATCGGTGCCCGATGAAGTTATGATTGTTACATGAATTTCATTGAAGATTATTCTTGATATGGATATGTGTATCTAATGCGCCACAAAAGCAAAACTTTTGATAAATTTTGAGAGTTTCATGCGGAAGTGGAAACCAATTAGGTTTGTCTATAAAAAATCTTCAGTTTGACCGAGGTGGAGAATACTTGTCCAAAGAGTAATTAGAATACCTCATAGAGAAGGAATAGAATCTTGCTTGACATGGTTCGTTCAATGTTAAGCTATTTACAACTCCCTACTTTCTTCTGGGGATATGCGATACAAACAGCTTGCTATATTTTGAATGATGTGCCAACCAAGTTTGGCATGAAAAGAAACCCGCTTGTAAGACACCTTATGAACTGTGGCATGAAAATAAATTCGCTCTAAATCACTTTAGAGTATGGGGGTGTCCAACACACATTCTGGATAAGGATGCAAAGAAGTTGGATGCACGAACAAAATTGTGCATGTTTGTAAGATATCCGAAAGGAACAAATAGTGAATTATTCTACAATCCGAAAGATAATAAGATCAAAGTTTCTACTCATGCTACTTTCATCGAGGAAAGCTACGTGAATTACTTTAAGCCTTGAAGTAAAATAGTACTCGATGAACTTTTAGGAGTTGTAGAACAATCACCAAGTTCAATTCTTGAGAAAGTTGTAGAAAAACATGCAAACAATTAATAGCACAGGCGAATCCGTCGTAGTGGGAGGGTTTCTAAAAAAAAACGGACTTTTTCATCTATGATGATAATATTTATAATACGGAAGCCAATCATTAAAATGATCATCCACTCACTTACGTGGAGGCTATGCATGATGTTGATTCCAAGCTCTAAAAACAGGCCATGGATGCCGAGATGGATTCTATGAAATCCAATACGGTGTGGGAACTTGTAGGCTTACTAGTTGAGATTAAACCCATAGGGTGTAAGTGGATCTACAAGAATAAGAGAAAAGTGGAAGGCAAAGTGGAAACACGTAAAGCTAGACTTGTAAGGAAATGCTACACACAGAAAGAATGCATTGATTACAATGAGACCTTCTCTCCAATAGCCATGCTCAAATCTATTTGCATACTTTTATCTATTGTTACTGCTCTTGATTACTAGATCTGACAAATGAATGTCAATATGACATTCTTGAATGGCTATTTTGATGAACCTATTCATATGGTTCAACCCACTGGCTATGTTGTTAAAGAAAAAGAGGAGAAAATTTACAAACTACTAAGATCCATTTATGGACTTAAGTAGGCGTCCCACTCATGGAGTAAAAGATTTGATCAAATGATCAAGACTTTTGGGTTTGAGCAAAATGCTGATGAACCTTGTGTTTATAATCGTATAAATGACAAAAAGGTGGTCTTACTCGTTTTGTACATCGATGATATTCTACTTATCGAAAATGATATAAGAGAATTGTCATCAGTTAAATTGTGGTTACCTCAACAGTTTAGCATGAAGGACTTGGGTGAAGCTAGTTATATTCTTGGAATTTGAATCTTTAGGGATCGAAAGAACAAAATGATAGCTCTATCACAAGCTTCATACATTGATAAGGTACTGGAACGCTTTGCAATGATTGATGCAGAGTCAGGCACTCAGTCGATCGCATCAGGTTTTCATCTTTCTTTAAATGATTGTCCTAAGATAGCAGAAGAAAGAGAGCATGTGAGTAAGGTTCCATATGCTTTGGCAGTTGGAAGCCTTATGTATGCGATGTTTTGCACATGTCCAGATATATGTTTCATAGTTGATATCAGGCAAATCCTGCTTTCAAGCATTAGCAAGCTATAAAGCATATATTAAGGTATCTTAAAAGAATCAGGGATTATATGCTTGTGTATTCTGGGGAGAACCTTACTCCTATTGGATACACAGACTCAGACTTCTAAACCTGTAAAGATTCGAGGAAATCGATATCGAAAAAGTGTATTCGTTTTAGGCCGTAGAGCCATAATATGGAGAAGTGTAAAACAAACTTGCATTGCTGACTCTACTATGGAGGCCGAGTATGTAGCTGTTTCTGAGGCAACGAAAGAAACAATATGGCTTCGAAAGTTCTTGACCGAAATTGAAGTCATTCCTGATATGGAAAAAGCTATAACAATTTATTGTGATAACAATGTTACAATAGCTAGTACCAAGGAAATGAGAAGTCACAAGAGGACGAAACATATTGATCAGAAGTATCACTTGATATGACAGACAGTAGCCGAATGAATTATAGATGTGGTGAAAGTAGCTTCTGGAGATAACCTTGCGGATCGATTTACAAAGACTCTTGTAACTAGGAGTTTTAACAAACACATCTAGGATATGAGAATGCAAAACATGACACATTTACTTCACTAGAACAAGTGAGAGATTGTCAGGAAATGTGTCCATATTGTAGTAAACATGTAATTTCACATTTCATTATTATGTCTTTTGCATTTTTGTCTTTCATATTTTGCATGCATAGCGAAATTGTGACAAGCAAATATTAGCTCATTGATTGTCTAAGTTCAAACTAATAATAAGTGGCACTGTAAGAACATTTCCATTGCAAGAAAGATAACTTACTTTACTAGATAATCTAAACGAGTATGTAATCCTGTAAAAAAATTAAAGTGAGCATTTGATTCAAATACTAAGAAAGATTATTATGTCGTCTACAATTTCAATTGAGGAGATGGCAAGTTTTGGCTATTGGAGTAGTTGACTCCACGGGTAGAGACATAGATATATTCATCGGTAGAACGATACATTGGATTAGACCCAAGATAAATTAATTCTGAACCCATTTGTGAATTAATTCACTTGTGACATTCATGGTGTGATTTACCTAAATCCTGAGTCAGTCACTGACCATGCGTATGTAACTCATGTGTTTTGATATAAGTAGCAGCTTATGCTTTAAAGATGGTCGACCCGATAGCCGGTATATTGGTTACATGAATTGTGTATGGCATGGCTTTACTAGAAACAATGGAATTCATAACTCAATTAATGAGTTAACAATATCCTCTCATTGCATTGTGTGGATTGATAAATATGGAACGTGGCCACGGGTTGCTTGTTTTCGAATGAGCAATTTATCACCGTCATTTGTTGACAGTGATCATATTAATCATTAAGAAGACACAATGATGACAATGAGATAAAATAGGAGTGTATTGAGTGAACAGAATTAACTCAAATGAATCAAGAATATCATATGAGGGTAACACACACATGATGAAATCATTGGACAAAGTAGTTGGATGAACTGCTTTTGTAAATAGTATGGCTTAACATACATTCAAATTGATGACGACAATCCTGTTAGCTGGGGTGGAAAGTTGTTCGCTAATATAAGCCATAGTCCTCAGCATATGTTCTAAAATAACCCTTAAGAGCTAAAACTTAACCTCCATTTTAGCTGATGGATTCTTGCCATGATCTTGCAACAGTATCAATGCATAAGAGAAGGGTTTAGAATAAGTTGAAAATAAGGAAAACATATTTGATTAGGAATTTTGCTACAAACCCCCAAAATTTCTCAAAATATTTTCTATTTTATTAGTCGATGAAACTAAAATCACAAATTCTCAACTCGCAATCATCGTCCAAACAATACAAGCCTCTTCACACTAGTAAGTTATGATAAATAAACTAGCAAGCATCTTCAACCCAACAAGAGAACACAAGAACCAAATTGAAAACAAATATAGCAAAGTAATGAGAAATAGCAGTAGGATCAAAAACAAAAACAAAACAAAAATCAAATATAACAAAGTGATGTAGAGGCAGAGGCAAAGACTAGAGAACACAAGCTAAACCAATCTTCAAATTACTTTAAGGATTTCAAAAATTACCTTGTTTTTCTAGTCTTTAGCTAGGTTGCCAGAAATTTGAAGGCAAGAGAAGGGTTGGGTCAGTGGTTGAAGGCGAGGGAGGGAGAGGTAAAATGTGAGGGAGAGAAGATGAGGTGGTGGAGGGATTGAAGGGACATGTGAATTTTTTGGTTTGTTTGCTGAGGGATGTGAAGAGGAGAAACGGTTGGAAAATGTCTTACAAGACATTTCCTAAAAAAATGCCTTCATTTTACCTTGTTTTGGAGACTAATTTCCTTTGGTAACTCATTTTCCATCAAATAAACATGGGAAAACAATGAAAATATTTTCTGTAAAATCTTTTACATGTAAACAAACGGATCCTAAGACTTTTGTTATTTTCTCTATAAATAGAGACTAGGGGTTAGGTCAAACACGTCTTTTTTGCATCGATATTCTGTCAGAATATAATTTAGTTATTTTTTACAAAATAAATTATAACGATTAAATATCACAATAAAATCAAATCTTTAAAATAATTTTTTTAAAATGTATCTAAAGATTGTTTTAAATAAATTATTCTAATAAATACAACTAAAACCATAATAGACAATTTAGTAACAATAAAAAATGCCAATATTTTTGTATGTTACTACACTACTATGGTAAGTTTTTGATATTTCCTATATTTTGGTAATTTGTTTTTCATCATGAGTTATGTTTATTAAGAGCATAATATACTGATAGTATAATTTCTTAATTCTACAAACATAATTATAAATTTGTCACGTGTCTTATTTATATATATGTTAATTTTTTTACCATATTCTTATATACACTTACTATCAACTAAATTATTATGTACATTTATGGGATTATAATTTTTAAATAAAAAAAATTACAATTTTATTTTTAATGTTTGAAGTATAGATATTGAATATAGATATGAGAACATATTTTAATCTAATAAAAATCATGAAAAAATGGATGACAAGTTGTTGTAAAGACTATTGAGAAATGGGTTTGACTTGACACTTAGCCTTGAGTTGCTTGATGAACAGGTCCAGATTAGTCCCTGATGACCCATTTGGTGCCAATGCATTTTCTAATGATTTCCTCACCTCTTTGACTTTCACCCTGTACTCATCCCCTGATTTCCAACTCATCAGACAGTTGACATTATCCGAAACCTCCTCCTTGGTGATGGGTCTTTTATTGCTCAAATTAATCCCCATCTTCCAATCATCAACCACTAATTTCCTATTAGTGAATTGATCCGTCAACAAAGGGAAACACAACAAGGGAACCCCACACCATGTACTCTCCAGTATCGAATTCCACCCACAATGTGTTAAGAACCCTCCTGTTGCAGGGTGGGCCAGCACTGCATTTTGACAACACCAAGGTATGATCATCGAACGGTCCTTAACTTCCTCTTTGAATCCAACGGGCAAGGGATCCGTATCATCAGAACTGACAATATCAGGCCGAAGCACCCAAAGGAAACTCACTTTGCTAAGGGCAAGCCCTTTAGCTATCTCTATTAGCTCGCTTTTTTTAACGTGGGCGTAGCTACCGAAGGACGCGTACAGAACGGAGCCATGGGGCTTTTTGTCGAGCCATTGGGAGCAGTCAGACTCGGACCATAGACTGGTAGCGACGTTGCTCTTGGTGAAGCCGGGTGGGAAAATGGGTCCGATTGCATAAAAAGGGACTTTGGCATTTAGAGCTGATATGGTTCCAAGTTCGAGATCTTGAACGGTGTTACACAGAACAAAATCGGCATTTTTGGCATCTTGGAAGGCATTGAAAATGATTTGATGACAAACGGATGTTGTATCGGTGTCTTGAAGGTATGACATCATGTCTCTGGGTTCAACCGCTTCCACTCCCGGTATGTATTTTATGGTGTCTTCCCGACATTCTGATTAAAAAATTCAAACCCAAAATACTTTCATCTTAAAACGTTAGATTTGTAATAATGAGTTAAGCTTAAATTTCAAATTATGATTTTCATCTGTGACATAACTTGGTCATTCTGATGTTCACGCACTCAATCTTGTCCTCAAATTTGGCAAAATGTTGTTCATATTTGTAATCACTGAGTTTTGAATATTACAGCTTAAACATGAATTATATTTTAATTAGATTTGTTTTTGTGCATAATATTTTTAATCAAATCTTCTCTAATATTAGACAAATTTTAAAATTGAACAGGTAGCTCGATTTTTAACTAGTTTTACTATTATTAATGTTATTCCTAAATCTAATTTAGATTAGAGGTGTAACCGAGTCGAGCCAAGCTTGAATACTGTTAAGCTCGAGCTTGACTCGATATATAATCAAGCTATTCGAGCTTGATTAAACTCATTTATCTATTTTTATACTCGAGTTCAACTCAATAAAAGCATAGATTTAATGATATATATTAAAGGCAATAGTTCAATTTAGTACTATAAAAATATAGAAAACTCGTTAAGGCTTGTGATTCGTTCGAATCAAATATTATTAAGCTCAAATTCAGTTCGATCGATAACTTGAGCTACTCGAGCTCGAGCTTAGCTCGATAATTATCGAATCGAATTCAATTTTTTTAGTCGAATATAAAAACTTGTGAGCACTACTGTCTCATTTAAACTCTAATTTAGACTAAAATTTATAGAATTTGTTAAAATAACTTGAAAAAAAACTACCTTAAAACCCAAGACTAGTAAGTTTATAATTATCAAAATTTATCATTTTAAAGCAATCCTACCTTAATTGATTTTTATTTATCAGTGGATTAACAAATTTTTTAAAGATATTTATGATTTAATATACAATAATGTTATCAAATTATGTTAGTTAAATTAAAATAAAGTTACCTTGCTGACCAAAGTGACCATTTTCCCTAAGAAGATCCAAGTGATAGTACAAAGTAAACACCAAAGCTGGTTCCGTCCAATACGAGACATAAAGCAACCCAAATTTCTTTGCAATCTTTGAAGACCAAACGAAGAAAGTGTCAGCAATGAGGCAATGAACCTTCTCCCCGGACCCTACTATCCGGCCGACTACCTCGTCAACGTGGGCTGAGAACTCATGCAACAACGAAGCCATGAACTGGTCGTGGTTCAACGACCGGTCGAACTCCACGGGGAGACCGTCAGAAACGGTGGCGTACCGTATGTCGAGGCCCGATTCCCTGACCTTAGCGAAGATGTCGGAACCAATGTCGGGGTGAGCCTTGGCGGTCTGGTGGTGGACGGCGTGGGTGTTGATGAAGGTGATGGTGAAGCCCTTGGATGCTAGCTTGATGGCTAAGTTAACGGATGGGATGACGTGGCCTTGGAGAGGGTATGGTATGAAGACTGCATGTGACTTTTGGCTTGATTCATCCGCCATTGTTGGAAGATTTTTCTTTTATAAGTTGCAGAGAGCAATGAAAAAAACAAGGCTTTTCTTCTTCTTTTTTCAATAAAAGAAGAGATAGATGAGGTTTTTAAGGTTCATTGTTATGGACGTCATAACTAATTTCGCGGGAAACGTAGTCCAAAATGACCGACTTTGCCTCCTTTGCGGATATGGATGGATAGTAAGCTTTTTGCTTATTTTCTCTTTCTATCGTTAATTAGGGTCACCTTCCCATTCGACCCCTATCAATCTGTATCTCTTAATACATCATCCCAATTTTTTCCCTTTAAATATGCCTCTTAAGATTTTTTCTTCTTTTAAAAATTTTCATTCTTTAACTCGCCTTTATTGATTCCACTTACAATAATTAAAGAAAATTCCTCTAATTATATTCTTCTCCACACAACCAAAATGTGTACAGATATTAATTCATATTCATAACACTTAAATAGGAAAAATAAACATATTTTTTGCATTAACAATGATACAAATACCATCCAAACTAAAACTCGATCGAAAAAAAATTATTTTAATTAATACACAATAATGGGTGTTTGTGGATTTTATATTATTAGAATAATTATATTATTTTATTTTACTAAAGTATTCTACTTTTTATCAACTTATAGTTGATAGTGTATTTAATATATATTTTTACATTTTTAATTTTCGATCAGGATTGCTTTAAAATAGATGAAAATATACGATTATATAAAAGAATTATTTTTATATTTTAATTTGATCAATTTTAATTTTTATAGTGAAAGCATGGGCAGCTTCTTAGTTGTGAACATCGGTAGGTTTAAAAGAAATTCAGCAATGTTTTTTCTTCTCAACAATATGTTAACAATGCAAACAATAGAAAAAAGAGAGTTTTGAAGGATTGAATAGCTCTGCTACTCTTTAGTTTCATTGACTAATGTTGTTGGTAATAACCATCTTTGATATTTGTAACTCACTTGAGCTCGTATAATTAAATATGATGAGATAAATAAGTCCAGAAAGGTAGGACTCGATGAAGTCATCAATCGGTGATATATTATATAGAAAGCCATAGCCATTATAAAGGCGGCTTCTATTATTAGTTTATCCTTCTTTGGTGCGAAAAGGAACAAGATTTTATTAAAAGTTAACCAACAGTTCAGTACAAAAGTTCTCCATATGCATCATTCGAGCAAACCTAAAGGTGGCATGGTACAACTAGACAAAAGATCAGCACTTGTGTTTCGATTCTTCTCACGAAAGACGTACTTGATTGTCCCTCGAGTGTCCTGCAGTAAGAAACAAGAGTAGATAGCAAAATTTTAATATTAGACTCATTATATATAAAGACCAAGGCCACGTCCGGGATTACTTGTTGAGTCCCAAAAGCACTTTTGGGCTGCAGAAGCAACCCTAAATAGGTTGTGTTTGGGATGTAAAAACACATTGGAGAAATGCTTTTAGAGACAAACGAAAAAGTTAGAGAAAGGTGCTGTGGCTTTTGGGTTTTGAGATGTTAAAATATCATTTAACCCTTATTATCTTCGTTCAAGCAACGTTGTTGGTTATATGCAACATACATTTTCTCTCCCCTGTTCCACCAAGAAATTGTAGAGCATGTTCTTCAGCTGTCATTAGTGGCTCAATCAACTCCCTCGTCTTCATGTATCGACTTTAATTTCTAAGGTTCCACAAATTCATATATTTGAAAGTTCAAGATTATCTAAGACCCTAAAGCTCCACTTCTAAATTGTTTGCATGAGATATGTGACGATAGGAACCTATAGTCCATTTATCCTTTTCATCTCTAATAAGAGTTTCCGTACTTTAAAATCATTTATCATCATTAGTAAAATTTTATTATGTGCTACAAAAAAAAGTGTATTACAAAAGTTCTAACTAAAGCGTTAGGCTTTTGTGTAATCCTTAAACATTTTGGTGTTAGTATAGTATTACAAAATTTTGTATAACTTTAGAAATTTTGATAATTCGTCATTTTTGTAATAATTTTAAAAACATATGTTTAAACACACTTAAATACATAATATTTTGGTTATAAATGATTAATGTATTTTACTAGGTAGAACGATAGAAATAAGTCTTGACTTATATGGAATGATGATTACAGACACTAGTTTGATGAGAAGAGTTTGCATGAAACTGTGATTCCACGTCAATAGGAAAATAACGAATAAGATTTTTCCACCTAATTTTTAGTTTTTTCCTCCTGCAAAAATTCAAATCCAACTAAAAATGATAAAAATTATTGAAAAAGGATAGGATGAAATGGAATAACAGTTTTATACAATTCTTTCTCCTAGTTCAATATGAATTTAACCGTGTAACTCCTATCCCTTATCCTAATATCAAAACAAATAAATTAATTAACAAATATAAAAATCATTAATATTCTAATAACTCGATTGGCCCTTGCAAAATCCCAAGAGGTTTTCTATGTCGTTTTCTTCCTTCAAACGAAGTTATTAGCAAATTTGGATGAAGCAATGGATGTAAATTCCAAATTTGCATGTGACTCCAAAATCCTCATCTAGTGTGTTCTCAATTGTCAAAGGGGTAAGAGGCTTGTACCTTACACACCAAAAATCAACCTTCAAATATTATGAGTGGATCTCAATCGGGTTTGGATCAGGTTATTGCATTGTATTGGTATAATTTATATTTATTTAAATTTAATTTAGTTCAAAATATCAATATAATTTTATCTCTGTTCAAACTCAATTTAAAAATGTTCATAATTTTTTTTCTTAAAAACAATTATGCTATTTTAATTGAATATTTAATAACTTTATGTGTTTTTTTTTTCTTTTATTAAGTTTATTGAGGTATTATATTTATTCCACCAGCAATATTTAAAAAATTGCCACATCTCATTTTTTTAAATATTTATTTTTTAATATTTTACTATTACCTTATAGGATATTTGTCAACTCTTAATTTTATTTGTGGTGTCTATCAAATATTCTCCACCCCCTCCCTCTCTCCCATATATATTATTAGGTTCTCAGCTGACATGATCGTCTAAATTTTTTACATGTGGCATACTTATCCTATCAACACATGTCAATGCAATTTATCTATATATCCATTTTTTAAAATTAAAAGAAAATAAGATTTTAAAATTATTAAAATTGAAATAAAAATATATAATAAATAATTAAAATGCAATTCAAGTGAATAAATTAATCCAAATGATACAAATACAAAAAAAAAAACTTAATTAAAATATGATAAAAGAATTGAATAAATAGATAGTTCTCATAGTACACGTAATATGCAATGAATATTAAATTAAATAACATAAATGAGTACGTGGTTATTATATAAATTAGTATAATGATATTAAAATATAAATTAAAATATATCATTACATGATATTAATATTAATATATTATTACAATATACATATACTAGTATATGCATATCATAATATTATTATATAATAAATTATACAAAACTTATCATTTAATTAAGTATATACTAACATAAACATTAATATATTAGTAATAACAATTGATAATGATAAATATATTAATAATAATGTGAATAATTATCTATTTGAGTATATCATATATATATATATACAGTAATCGGTGTAGTAATCAATTATACAAAACTTAATATTATATATTAATAATTTTAAAAACAAGTATTATATATAAAATTATTAATTCCCGTAAAGTATTTGTATAAGATTAAGGGCGAAATTTAGAGAATAAAAATTAAGTGAATTAATTTCCGTGTTAACTTAATGATTAAAATATTTATCGTCTCAAATGTAATTTAAATTTAAATTATACTAATAATAATCGCCTTGGTATTAAGACTTTTCCTCTTTTATAATTAAAAAGAAAAAAAGTGAATAAATCGGGGCTAAAGAATATTCAAGAAGGTGGGTCCGATAGCCAAGCCACAGTCCAACAAAATTGCGGGTCGAGCAAAATCCGATCCGATGGACCTCGATTTCCGAATTCTGAAAATCCAACAATTGAAGATAATTTTATTTATTTACTTATTTTTTATTATTAATTATTATCCAATCGGTTCCCGTGTAGAATCGTCACCGTTTCCATGGCGATCTCGCCGTTGAAGGCGATGAACGGAGAGAGAGCCGTGGTTCTCATCTTCGTTCTCCGTGTTCTCTCCTCTCTCCCGCTCGCCCTCCTTCCCCACGCGCTCTCACTTTCTCTCCTTTCCCTCTTCTCCCTCGTCGTCGAGATCCGCGTCGACAATTCGCCATCCCTCTTCAAAACCAGGTAAGAACAACCGAAAAGAAAGAAAAAATATTTTCAAATCGAGAATTAGGGTTTTAGGGAATCTCAATTCGTTAAATTCTTTAATTTCTAAATGTTAAATTTTGAATTTTTGTTTGTTTTGTTAGGCCAGGTGCTTCATCAGGAATAATATTAGGAGCAGTTACGTTGCCAACTGTAATGCTATCGAAATTGATCCAGCTTTCCAGAGCTGTCTCTTTGCAACAAATTGAGATTGGAGGTACTTCATTTCCGCCTCGAAAAAGATTCAAGAGCAGTTTTTTTAAATGACAAATTATTGATTCACTAATGAATTCTACAAGGAATTGTAGGGGATATATATATATATATATATATATATATATATATAATAAAAGTATGGATTACTTTGATGTTTTTGTCTTCTAAACTTTGTATATAGAGCTTGAACACATGACAATGCAATTTTGGGCTGCATCGGCTTGTAGCTGCGGTGTGCTTATATTCCTGTTCATAGTTACATGGTGTGCTGCCAACAACAAGAATCCCCACTTCTCCTGTGGTGTTTGGGATGCGAAGTTTAGCTTAAGTTGTGTCATCTTATATTCAGCGGTTTGCTGTATATCGCTTGCCTCAATATCTCATAGTGGTGAGTTAGTTGTTCTGTCATGGTTCTATGTTTTCCAATTCATGCATCGGATAAGCTGTGAAGGTTTAAATTAGCATTGGTTTCTTGCATTGAGTAACTAATGGTTTCCTTTTTATGCATAGGATTTAACACAGCTTTAAAGTTACTGTGGTTGCTATGTCATGGATTTGCAACAATTAAATTAATTCAACATCTTCTCTCTACATTCCCATTTTGTGCTTCAATCGGTTTGTTTCATGCTACTATTTCTTTATGTCAACTTTTATGACCCAAATGTTTGTTATTGAGCAAAATGGAAATGTTTTCTATGTCCCTTCATAATGCAGGGGAAGCAAATTTGGTGACTTCAGGTCTTGTACTCTATTTTGGTGACATGCTGGCATGTACTATTTCAAAGGTTAGAGCTGCTTTATCATACAGATACAGCATGCTATGGCTGAAATCTCCTGCAGGCTTAGCTTTTTAACGTTAACAACATTGTTAGAACAGGTTTGTAGATTGTTGATTCCACCAGAGTTGGTATCCATACGATATGGAATTAAAAGAAGTGAGATAGGTATTGTTATCCAGGTACGGATCTTCAAGTGTTGAAACTTTCATAAATGGTCTAGCCGGATAGTAAGAGTTGTTTTTATATGCAGGGTGTGCTGCTTGGACTTCTTATTTTTTCAGCAGTATTTAAATTTCTTATCCACTTATGGGAATACTTCTGGGGAGCTAACAACTCTGAATCCAGAGAAAGAAAAGAAATTTGGAGATCTCTTATATTTTTGACTTCCCTTGGATTTATCATGATTACAGTTGCACCATCTTGGATGATGATTGTCCTAGATTTTGATGTACATCCTGTACTATGGTATAACTTTGCTCAAATATTTTCTCATTACGACTTTTGTTTATCCCCTTCGCATTTGGTTTTTGTAATATAATCTGATATGGAGGTAAGTAGATGTTTATGAAGAGATTTTGGTGACTTTAAATTTAAGTGTTTGGTGATGTATATAGATATTATTTATGTAATTTATTTGATGGTCCTATGTTGCTCTGGTGATGGATAGTGAAAGAAAAGAGCAAACTGATTTATGCTAATACATGACTTTAAAGGAATTATTGTTATAAATAAAGATAGCTTGCTTTATCTCCAACTTTCCAATTATCTCATCTTTACATCATCTTTTTTTAACAGGATATTCCAGTTTATATTTTCGGAACCTTTTAAAAGACTTTCACTATGTATCTACTGGTTGGTTTTGATATATGCATCTGTCTTGAGGTTCTACAACATTTCTAAGGATAGTAAGATTGAGAGGATTCTTCTTCGGAAGTACTACCATCTGCTGGCTGTTCTAATGTTTTTGCCCGCTCTTATTTACCAGGTGAGCATACACTTGAGTATCATGTATAAATTATTTAACAACTTTTTGCTCCTTCGTCCTTGTGCTTACTTGCTTAGATGTCATATTGACTTTATAATTTCTTTTTCCAGCCAAAATTTCTTGATCTAGCATTTGGTGCTGCTTTGGCTGTTTTTTTGGTATTAGAGATCATTCGAGTAAGTTCACTAAACTTGCAAATATTTTGTAGTTGACAATTTATCAAGTAATTATGTTGGCTGAAGTTGCTCTACTTTTCGTCCAAATGTTCACTAGTTAAGGTTTTAAAGGGTAATATTTTTGCAAGTGTCATAAATTAGCAACCATATCCTAGTCCTTACAATTTACAGTCAAGGTTTATGTTCACTAATGTACTGGGGAACTGCTGGTTTTTTAGAAGTTTCTTGGTTGATGTAACCTTTCCTTTGTAGCCAGGTTTGGAGAATTTGGCCTTTAGGGCAACTTGTACATCAATTTATGAGTGCCTTTACTGATCATCGTGACTCAGATCTTATCATTGTCAGGTATGACATTTTAACCATTACTGGAAACTAAATTGCATATACTTGTTGCAAGCAATCCTGAATAAGGTCCCTTTTTTTGCTTATGTAGCCACTTTTCACTATTGTTGGGATGTGCACTTCCTATCTGGATGTCCTCTGGGTTCAATGATCGACCTCTTACCCCTTTTGCTGGAATTTTGAGCCTTGGTATTGGAGATACGATGGTGAGTGTGATTATTATTTTTGCCATTGTGGCCTTAAAGTTTTTGGATGTTTGTTCTTCTCTACCACTTCTTCCCTCTCCATCTTCAAATAATTTTGCTAGCATGTTCTTTACTTTTTACTTAATAAAGAAAATGGTTGCATTATGATCCTAATTATTATTTCTTGTTGATATTGTGCTACATGTCACAATTATTATGATGTTTTCACTTGCTGCTCTTTTGGTTTTCATTGATGTCAAATTTGGCTCTTGAACTAGAATCTTTTACAATTTTGGATTTGCTCAATATCAAATAATTGACAGTATGAACTGCTTACATCCCCATGCAAACATGGCCAGTGTTTCTAAACCTAGGCAAGCATTCTACTCCGAGCCAATCCAAAAAGAGAGAGAAGGGGAAAGTCTTAGCGATTTTATAAAGGATTAAAAGAACCACCAGGACTGCACCATCACTAGTGCCATTATGAGGGAACCCTAGGGGGGTCGAACTTATGATGGCTATATTTCAAAATAATTTGAAACATAATTGAGAATTAGCAGAGGTATAAATATGAAAAGGTCTAAGAAGTAATAAATTTGGCTGCCTGCATGGTGCTCCTTCCAAGTGGATCATAAATATGTGATCATTTTGCTTTTATGCTTAGGCATCAATGGTTGGCCACAAGTATGGTGTCCTTAGGTGGAGCAAAACCGGCAGTTAAGGATTTTCTTTCTTTATCTCTACTTTTATTAATTTTTAATTCTTAAGCTTTCTTTTGAGGGGCTTTACGACATACCTGCTAATTCTAGCAAATTTCTTACACTTCAGAGAAAACTATTGAAGGCACTGCAGCTGGTATAACATCTGTCCTTGCTGCTTGCTCTGTTCTGCTTCCCCTTTTGGCATCCACCGGTTACTTTCTAACTCAGGTCTCTCTCTCTCTCTATCATCCTACATGTCTCTTCAGGATGTTTCTGTTATTATTATATGTGCATATATAACCCTGCTGTTATGTTGCGTGAAATGCATATATAACACTACTATATGGTTCCATGGGCATGGTTTAATATTTGGATTATTGATACATAATGGATATAGTGACGACCTAAATTCCAATTTCCACAGCATTGGTTCCCTATTTTCATAGCCGTGACCACAAGTGGTTTGTTGGAAGCCTACACAACGCAACTCGATAATGCTTTTATACCACTTGTCTTCTACAGCCTTCTTTGTCTGTGAATGCAAACTTCGACCTTCAAAAAGATACAGGGATGGTTACAAACAAATCCTTCCCCACATGCTTCCATTTGGAGGCTTTCTTAAAATGAAAAAAAAAAAAATCATTTATTAGAAGCTACTAACCGCCGTCAGGGAATCCAAAGAGCCTGTTGTATGGCATGCCATTTGTAGTGTCAAAATAATACAGAAATGCTTGGAAGATGAGGCATCAAAGAGAGATGAGTTGCAACATAAAACGATTGGTTTGTAGAGTTAAAAGATTGTTTAGTGCAACTTATTACATGAATAGAATTACTTTTACGTCATATATTGTGTCATTGTAATATTTTGAATACAATTTTTTCTAACACTACTGCTAGTATTTCTTTTGGGAATCCTGCTGCAATCCACAATCATTTTAACAGGTCATGGTGCAAATATTATTCATAACTTGTTTGATGTTTCCCCTAATTTCATTTATTGAATGACTTTGAAACCAACTTTTTTTTTTATTTCCTGCCTTCCATTGGATAAATGATCTTCAAGTTTTTGTACTCTATGCGATGTTTTTGTTAAATTCAAGTTCGTAACCTTTTTCTGTAATATAATTACCAAATTTTGTATTTTTCATTTCAAAATATCATACAACTCTTAACAGAAAGAAAAGAAAATTCATAATATTAAAAATTAGAGAAAATAAGAAAATTTTGAGAGATTAATCTCAAATGTAGTAAATGTCAATAACTTAGGTCTTGGAGTATATTAAAAAAAAAATCGGTTCTGTTTATCAAAGATACGCCGGAATGATCTAGGAAGCCCAACTTTAAGGCATATTGTCGGTTATTGATTAATTTTAAAATATTTAGTGATAAAGAAATATTTAGTTTCCTAGTGACTTCTAGCTTTTGAATTTTTTCCATTTTCAATTTTTATCCATTTAATATTTTATCTCCGCATCACTTAAATATTATTTTATGAAAATATAGAATGAAGTATGTGCTATTCTACCACACATTACCTAAAAATTAACAATCTCAGTTCCATATCATCATCACAAACCATAACAAACTATTTTAAAAAAACAAGGAATTAATATGAACAAATTTCAAAAAAAATTCAAACTTACCAAATTCAAATACTTTATCACAATTATTTAATCATTTCATAGACATCGAAAATTTCAAAATAATTATGAAATACTGCTATGTATGAAGGATATAATTAACAGAAATACTAGTATTTCGTAGAGTTAATTGCAATAATTATCTATAAAATATAAGCCAAAATTCAAGTTACTTGTTATATTATAAGTATCACCGAAAAACCAACCCCTCGGAGAAAGCACACCCAGGTTAGAAAAGCAAATAGCAACAAATGCCTGCTTTGCGAAACCCACCAAACAGAGGTCACGAAAACTTCGATGGCTTCAAACAATAACAAAGCCTTTCCTCGTTACCTCTGCTCTATAAAAATACTAAATAGCAGCTACTAAGCTTAATCCACCACGCGAGAATAACACACCTGGCGTGGTGGACACCATCTGCTTTAAGTTATATGCTAATCACTGCTTTGTTTTAATCAGATAAACCAGCTTTACTCTTGAGATGCTGTTTGAAGTCCATAATGTCCCCTTCCCATCGTGTTGCAGCTTGATTTTCACACACCCATATCTCCTCGGCTACCTGGTTTATCAGCCGAAAATCGTGACTCACCAGTACCAACCCACCGTCCCACTCGTTCAATGCTTCCGCCAGTGAATCAATCGTCTCGATATCCAAATGGTTAGTGGGCTCATCTAGCAGCAGCAAGTGAGGTTGTCGAAATGCTAACCACGCGAAGATGACTCGACTCCTCTGTCCATCAGATAGGTTCTTCATTGGCATCACTTGCGCTTTCCCTGACAATCCAAACTTCCCTATTGCACCTCTCATCTTCTCTTCCTCATTTCCAGGGTATTCTCTTATCATGTACTGGAGAGCTGACATTTCCATATCAAGTTTCTCTGCCAAGTGCTGATGGAATTGTGCAATTCGCAGATGGTTATGCCGTCGGATCATTCCATCAATAGGAGTCAATTCACCTGTCATCAGTTTCAGCAGTGTACTCTTCCCTGCACCATTGGGTCCTACTAATGCTATCCTTGAGTCCAAGTCTACCCCAAAGTCCAAGTTCTTGTAGATCAGATTCTCAGGCGTGTATCCAAAAGTAACTTCCACAAACTGCAGTACTGGTGGAGGAAGTTTTCCGACATCAACAAATCGAAACACCAGAACCTTGTCCCTGACTACCTTCTCAGTGAGTCCACCTCGCTCCATCTTGGCTAATGTCTTCTCCTTACTCTGTGCTTGCCGGGCTAGTTTGGCTGACCCATGACCGAAGCGAGCAATGTACTCCTTCATTGAAGCAATCTGTTCCTGCTCCCACTTGTATTGTTTCATCTGGTTCTCTTCCAATTCAGAACGAGTTTGAACGTACTGATCATAATTGCCAGTGTACAACTTAAGTTTTTTGTTTTGCATATGGATAATGTTCGTACAAACTCCGTTCAGGAAATCCTGGGAATGTGATATCACCACAAGGATACGATCAAATTTCTTCAAATTTTCTTCCAACCAGACACAAGCTTCTAAATCTGTTTCCAATTAAACCAATTGTAAGCATCAGATTTGAGAATCGTAGTGAAAATGTTCTCCATGACTTTTGACGTCTAACAAAATGACCATTAAAGACCTAACTAAACGATCGGTGGGCTATGGAGAAAAAGAATGGTGGATTCATGAATAGACTTCATTAACTAAAAATATTAATAAACAGCATGACATACACATAAAAAACACGAAATACCTACCTAAATGATTGGTTGGCTCATCAAGCAAAAGAATGGTGGGATTCATGAATAGAGCCCGTGCCAATGCAATCCTCATTCTCCAACCACCAGAGAAATCTCGGGTTTTCTTTGCCTGCATCATCTTGTCGAAACCGAGCCCAAATAAAATTTCTGCAGCACGTTTCTCAGCAGTTGATGCATCCAAGGCATCCAATCGCTCATAAATACGTTCAAGTGCCTCTCCACCACCATCATCCTAAAACAAAATTAATGGATAAAAAAACAGAAAACGAGGTTATAATGCATGTTTTTGATGAAACTTAGCATGATTACAACACTGGGTTTGCTGAATAACCTGTGCTGCTAAGACTTCTGCTTCTTTCTCCAACTTCAACCTCTCTTCATCACAACTTATGACAGCCTGCAATGCAGACATATCTGAAGCTTCAATCTCCCTCGTCAGGTGATAGATATCCATGTGCTCCGGAATTGGAAGTTCACGCAACCCTATTGCAGTAAGCAGCGTGGATTTCCCACAACCATTTAATCCTAGCAAACCATAGCGTCTGCAAAGATAATATGAAATAGACAGCGGTCTCATCAGATAAATATTCCAAACAAGATTTTACAATGAATATTCCTAAGCAACATGACATAAAGGTCATCAGACCTGCCATAATTAAGCTCCAATGTTGAATCAACAATAAGATCATGTCCGTGGAAAGTAACTGATAAGGACTCTATCTGCAACAAGAAAATCAATTCAACATCAATGTAAATTATGATTCAAGGGCACATCTTGAATCAATCAAATATATCAAAACTTTTTAACTAATTTGTCTATATTCATAAATGGATCATCCCAAATTAATGAATCGTTCCAGTATTAATTTTTGGAAGCTAAAAATACAAGCTTTACACTTTTCTTCTTTCCCCCAAACAATTTAGCATAAAAAGAAGAGTATACTTCAAAAAAATTATTTGGAGATATCCTATTTTTAAGCATACTTTGTTCGGCTTGCCTGGCAGCATCGAGATTTTATTGTATTTAATAAAAACTCCATATTAAGTGTGGGTTTTAAATCTTCAAATGGATCATGATTTCAAATTTTGTAACTTAAAATATGACTAATTTAGTAAATGATACGCAAGTCGACTGAACAGGTATCGAGAAGGTTTTGAGTTACTGTTTAGAGAAAATGATTTATTTATTTTCGTATATGATTTCAAATAAGATTTTGATTATCTTTAGGACTTCGAGTGGATTAATTCCTATTCATTGATTTCGGTTTAAGGATTTCAGGCATGCGATTAGATATTACTTAACTGTTTTTTAAGAAACAAATCAAATAAAATCACATTTAATCTCACAAAGGAAGGAATCCTTCCAACTTACACGAATATCTCGGGAAAGAGGATGCGAACAGAGAACACCGGTACAGGTCCGATCGGATATCTGGAGCATACTAACTTTATCAGAAACCTTATCAACGCCGTTCTCCGCGGTCGCCGCAGCTGCCGCCTTGGAAGATGCAGCGGCTGCAGCAGCCTTCCCTCCTCTCTTCGCAGCGGCAGCAGCCTTCTTCTGAGCGGCCTTCTTCTTGCTCGCGTCGGACACCATCTTGAAATCTAACCACCACAACAAACCTAGAACTGCAATTAATGCAAAAAAGAAAAAACAGGAAAGTTAAATCCTAAAAGAATCAATACCTCCGTTAGTCGAGGGAAGATCAGAGAAGGTGATAATGGATCAAAGGTTTGGGCGTACTACTGTGCGTTGCTGGCGAGATACAATTAGACGTAGAACTCCGGAAAATAGGGTTTCTGAATTATAAAAGCTTTCAGAAGAGAGGAGAGAGTTTGGTTTTTGAAGCGAGTAAGAATGATGGAAAGAGGTGAGGACACGTGTACGGTTTCGTTTTTTAACGGACCTCAATTTGCCTCTCTATCTTCCAACCAAACGGTGTCGTGTTATGTTTATAATTCAACCACGTCTCTTTTAGGTTTTACTTTGATTAAAGGTTTTATTCACATTTTAGCCCCCAAACTTTCCCTGTTTTCCAATGTAGGTATCTAAACTTTTTTATCCCAAATAGGTACCTGAATTTTAACTCCGTTAACTTTTTTAGTCCAACTGAATAACGTCGTTTGTAAAAAGTCCTGACCAATCCAGCTTTGGCACGTGTATTGTTTTTTCCATGTCAAATATTTAAAAGAAATAAATAAATTACTTGTGAAAAGAAAAAATAAAATAAAATATTTAATGTACATAAATGTTTTACTTCTTTAAAGTAACAGGTAAAAAAAGATTATATTCATATGTTTGTTTTCTTCTTGTTCTATTACAAGAATCTTGAAAAAAAAAATCTAGATTTTGTTTTCATTTCCATCATCCATTTTCTTTATCAGATTATTAGAATTTAGAAAAGAAAAACACTGAAAAGGACAATATCGAATTGGTTTTTTATATTGCATGTAAAAAAATTGAATTCAATTGGAATCAGATTCTTTTATATATGAATTTGATTGAATTTTTACTTTTTTTCTAATTTTAATTTCATTAAAAATAATTATGGCGTACAAAGTTCTAGAATTCGTATTGATCAAATTTTTTTCATAAGTGGTCCATTGAACTTTTAGTTTAACTACCCTTCCACTTTCAATATCTATTTTAGGTGACTCTCATCCAATCAATATAGCTCGTCATGTCTTCTCATCAATGGATTTAATATATACTTTCATGCATGCTTTTCAGAACACATAATTGTCAACATCTAGCGTAGGAGGTTTTGAAGTAGATTAAACTTCTGTGGCTTGAGTTTAGCAATACTAAGGATCTCCACTAGCTACTTAAGTGGTAAATTTTGATACCAATTGATACTTTAAAATAGTTGTTGAGATATAAGTAATGTGCTTGAACGTACTATGTGAAATAGAAAATAAACAAATGATTCAAAAATTATCTACGCAGTTTAGTTTCTCTACGTCTACAGAATCTAGCTCAGTGAAAAATAATCACTATCTTTAATACTTATAACAAGTGATCCTCATCTATCACCCATCCATAGCAATTTCTTTACTTTTGTACCTTAAAAATGAACTTGTCACTTTTAAATTCAGGGCTTGAACTCAACAAATAAAATCATAACAAAAAAGTTTACTATGAAAAGAGTGGACATTTCCTCAGTGCACTCAATCAACATTATTTATGGTTACAAATCATTTCAGGGGCTTTGAAACATGACAGATGATGTATTGAAATATTATCCAAAGTTGATTTAATGTTTTTATTAATAAGCATTTCAGGTTTACAATTTAAGCAAGTTGGGTTTAGTTTTATCTCATCTGTTTTATTTCATACAAAGAGATAACATTCCAATGGAATTTGGGTCTCTTTCAGTCTAATTCAGCAGCTTCTCCAGATTTTCCTTCAATCTCCATTGCGAACCCCATCAAAAATACTTCACCAAAATCCAACCCCAAACTCAAACAAGTTTTTAAACAATTCCCTCATCATCTCTATTTGAAGAAGTTTAAAAAGCTTAAAAGGGACAATACGTTTATTTCTTTAATTCTTTCTAATCTCATTCTCTGTTACAACAGAAGGCTAAAAGAACAAATTTTATACTAGGATTCTATTGACATTGAAGTTTACTTAAATTATAAAATGAATAATTTAATTAGAAAAATTTGAAATGGCATCATGTGGCTTACAAGCCGTTGCTGCTGGAACAGCTTCGAGAAGCCTTTCCGGTTTGTGCTCCACTAAAATGCATATCCCTGCATCATCTGAACATGCTTCCATCATGCGCTCCCTCGGCCAACGACTCTCCTATCTCCAAAAAATTGATCAAAGACATCGACGCTGACGGTGATGGGTTTATTAATTGCGAGGGATTTGTCTAGCAAAACACCAAAGAAGTCGATTCCAACGCAGTGAGAAATTTTGAATGAAGCCATGAGAGAAGAAAGGAAGCCAAAGATGATTTCGGTTTTGGGGGAAGATTTTGATGAGGTTCAAGAACTTTTGGATGCAGATGATGGGAGAGTTTAGGGAGCTTGCGGCGTAAGAGAGGGTTGATAGAAAATATTGGGTTTAAGAAAGTCTCTGTACTTTTTTATCCTTCTCATGCATTCTGCATATTGTAATGCTTAAATTATTCATAACCCTCTTTCTTCAAACAGAGAATAGAAAATATTACACGCATAATACCGTTCAATCTGAAATCCAAGTTAATGCAAGAAAAAACAAAAAGATGGGAAACTCAAAACACAGCATAGGAGTGATTATATGATGCCAAATCCTCAGCAGCACAATGCCTCAAAAGCTTTAAACCTAGAACAGGTATCACCGAACAACCAGCCCCTCGGAGAAAGCAAACCCAGGTTAAAAAAAAACAAATGGCAACAAATCCTGCTTTGCTAAACCCACCAGACAGAGGGCACGAAAACTCGATGGCTTCAAACAATAACAAAGCCTTTCCTCGTTACCTCCGCTCTATAAAAAGACTAAATAGCAGCTACTAAGCTTAATCCACCACGCGAGAATAACCCATCTGGCGTGGTGGACACCATCTGCTTTAAGTTATATGCTAATTACTGCTTTGTTTTAATCAGATAAACCAGCTTTACTCTTGAGATGCTGTTTGAAGTCCATAATGTCCCCTTCCCATCGTGTTGCAGCTTGATTTTCACACACCCATATCTCCTCGGCTACCTGGTTTATCAGCCGGAAATCGTGACTCACCAGTACCAACCCACCATCCCACTCGTTCAATGCTTCCGCCAGTGAATCAATCGTCTCGATATCCAAATGGTTAGTGGGCTCATCTAGCAGCAGCAAGTGGGGTTGTCGAAATGCTAACCACGCGAAGATGACTCGACTCCTCTGTCCATCAGATAGGTTCTTCATTGGCATCACTTGCGCTTTCCCTGACAATCCAAACTTCCCTATTGCACCTCTCATCTTCTCTTCCTCATTTCCAGGGTACTCTCTTATCATGTACTGGAGAGCTGACATTTCCATATCCAGTTTCTCTGCCAAGTGCTGATGGAATTGTGCAATTCGCAGATGGTTATGCCGTCGGACCATTCCATCAATAGGAGTCAATTCACCTGTCATCAGTTTCAGCAGTGTACTCTTCCCTGCACCATTGGGTCCTACTAATGCTATCCTTGAGTCCAAGTCTACCCCAAAGTCCAAGTTCTTGTAGATCAGATTCTCAGGCGTGTATCCAAAAGTAACTTCCACAAACTGCAGTACTGGTGGAGGAAGTTTTCCGACATCAACAAATCGAAACACCAGAACCTTGTCCCTGACTACCTTCTCCGTGAGTCCACCTCGCTCCATCTTTGCCAATGTCTTCTCCTTACTCTGTGCCTGCCGGGCTAGTTTGGCTGACCCGTGACCGAAGCGAGCAATGTACTCCTTCATTGAAGCAATCTGTTCCTGCTCCCACTTGTATTGTTTCATCTGGTTCTCTTCCAATTCAGAACGAGTTTGAACGTACTGATCATAATTGCCAGTGTACAACTTAAGTTTTTTGTTTTGCATATGGATAATGTTCGTACAAACTCCGTTCAGGAAATCCTGGGAATGTGATATCACCACAAGGATACGATCAAATTTCTTCAAATTTTCTTCCAACCAGACACAAGCTTCTAAATCTGTTTCCAATTAAACCAATTGTAAGCATCAGAATTGAGAATCATAGTGAAAATGTTCTCCATGTCAAACTTATGATGTCTAACAAAATGACCATTAAAGACCTAACTAAACGATCAGTGGGCTATGGAGAAAAAGAATGGTGGATTCATGAATAGACTACATTAATTAAATATATTAATAAAAAGAATGACATACACATAAAAAACATGAAATACCTACCTAAATGATTGGTTGGTTCATCAAGCAAAAGAATGGTGGGATTCATGAATAGAGCCCGTGCCAATGCAATCCTCATTCTCCAACCACCAGAGAAATCTCGGGTTTTCTTTGCCTGCATCATCTTGTTGAAACCGAGGCCAAATAAAATTTCTGCAGCACGTTTCTCAGCAGTTGATGCATCCAAGGCATCCAATCGCTCATAGATACGTTCAAGTGTCTCTCCACCACCATCATCCTAAAACAAAATTAATGGATAAAAAAACAGAAAATGAGGTTATAATGCATGTTTTTGATGAAACTTAGCATGATTACAACATGGGATTTGCTGAATAACCTGTGCTGCCAAGATTTCTGCTTCTTTCTCCAACTTCAACCTCTCTTCATCACAACTTATGACAGCCTGCAATGCAGACATATCTGAAGCTTCAATCTCCCTCGTCAGGTGATAGATATCCATGTGCTCCGGAATTGGAAGTTCACGCAACCCTATTGCAGTAAGCAGCGTAGATTTCCCACAACCATTTAATCCTAGCAAACCATAGCGTCTGCAAAGATAATATAAAATAGACAGTGGTCTCATCAGATAAATATCCCAAACAAGATTTTATAATGAATATTCTTAAGCAACATTATATAAGATCATCAGACCTGCCATAATTAAGCTCCAATGTTGAATCAACAATAAGATCATGTCCGTGGAAAGTAACTGATAAGGACTCTATCTGCAACAAGAAAATCAATTCAACATCAATATAAATTATGATTCAAGGACACATCTTGAACATACAGAAAGGTTCTTTTACCTTCAATAATGGAATATATCAAATATATCAAAACTTTTTAACTAATTTGTCTTTATTCATAAATGGATATTCCCAAACTAATGAATAGTTCCGGTATTAATTTTTGGAAGCTAAAAAGACAAGCTTTACACTTTTCTTCTTTCCCTCAAACAATTTAGCATAAAAAGAAGAGCATGCTTCAGAAGAAATATTTGGAGCTATCTTATTTTTAAGCATACTTTGTTCGGCTTGCCTGGCAGCATCGAGATTTTACTGCATTTTATAAAAAGTCCATACTAAGTCCGGCTTTTAAATCTTCAAATGCATCATGATTTCAAATTTTGTAACTTAAAATATGACTAATTTAGTAAATGATACACAAGTGGACTGAACAGGTATCGAGAACATGATTTATTTATTTTCGTATATGATTTCAAATAAGATTTTGATTATCTTTAGGACTTCGAGTGGATTAATTCCCATTCATTGATTTCGGTTTACGGAGTTCAGGAATGCGATTAGATATTATTTAACTGTTTTTTAAGAAACAAATCAAATACTAACATTTTCTGCAACAATCAACAAAAAAAATATTAATAAATCACATTTATTCTCACAAAGGAAGGAATCCTTCCAACTTACACGAATATCTCTGGAAAGAGGATGCGAGCAGAGAACACCGGTACAGGTCCGATCGGATATCTGGAGCATGCTAACTTTATCAGAAACATTATCAACGCCGTTCTCCGCGGTCGCTGCAGCTGCCGCCTTGGAAGATGCAGCGGCTGCAGCGGCCTTCCCTCCTCTCTTCGCAGCGGCAGCAGCCTTCTTCTGAGCAGCCTTCTTCTTGCTCGCGTCGGACACCATCTTGAAATCTAACCACCACAACAAATCTAGAACTGCAATTAATGCAAAAGAAAGAAAATTAAATTCGAAAAGAATCAATATCTCCGTTAGTCGAGGGAGGATCAGAGAAGGTGAAAATGAATCTAGGGTTTGGACGTACGGAAATTTGGTGCTACAGTGCGCTGCTGGAGAAATACTATAAGACGTAAAACTCCAAAAAAATAGGGTTTCTGAGGTGTGGAAGCTTTCGGAAGAGAGGAGAGTTCTGTTTTTGAAACAAGGAAGATTGATGGAAGGAGGTGAGGACACGTGTACGGTGATATCTCCACCGGTTTCTTTTTTAAACGGACCTCAGTTTGCCTCTCTTAGTCAAAATAAACGTTGTCGTTTCGAGGTTATTAATTCAACCACGTCTCTTTTTTGGGTTAATTTCTCCATACATATTCAAATTCATCTCCATACATCCGTTTTCACTGCTCATCCTACGCCACTAGATCCACCACCTCTTCCGTCGTGGTAATCATCCTCCTCCATCGGGAACATTGGTACTCATGACCCAGTTTGTCTTCTGTCTCTCTCCACCTCCCTCATAACAAATCCCGGCACCTCATCCGCAAGGTAAATCGTTTCCCCCCTTTTTAGTCCCTCTGTAGCCATAATGTGTGACGATTCATTTCCCTCCTAAGCAGTGTATAGAAACTTGCAGCTATGGAAACCCTCCCTTAACCTCTGTATATCCTTGATAATAGCCCCAATAACCGAATCATCTTCCCGATCGCCGCACAACTTTTTCACAGCTTTTATGTTTTTAAATATTTTCACGATAAATCCAAGTTATACTTAAACTAACAAGGTTAACAAAAATATCTGATTAATTCATTGTTGATATTTTGAAAATTCAAGTAGGATATATTGAAGTTTGGACTAATTTGAAATTGTAACAATAGTTGGGGATGTATGGTAAAATTAATCTTTTTGTTTATTGAGCTTTAGGGCGGACATGTTGGCCCGACGCATTTATCTGTTCTCACTTTCAGTTTTCACTGATTGTATCTGCAAAGACTACAGTTTTCTTCTATTCACTAATTGCTCTATCAGTGCATCAGTGTTTCCCTTTGGATTCTTATCTTGATTTGGGCTATCCCTTTTTTTGGTAAGTTTTTTATTCTTTTTTTTTTTGGCTTTTTTTGTTTGTTTTGGGTTTGAAGTTAAATTTTATTTTGTAGTGAAGTTCATTTCTCTGCTGCCTGAATTTGCTTGTTTGCATTTTTGTTAGAACGTAAAATGTTTGATCATTTGCCTCAATGAAAATTGAACCTTGTTTAGCTATGTAATTTTTATATTCCTGTTAAACCCAAGTTCTTTTTTTAATTAATCTCAGTTTTCTAAATTCCGAATCTTTGGTCATTGGGTTTCTGGTTAAGTAAAGCCTTCTCTTTTGAATGAAAGATTTAAGTTCAGATAGAAAGTATATGTTCTAGTTTTCTGTTTGTGTTGTTTATGTTGCTTTGCCTTATGCTATACATTTTGTAGTAGTTCTAAGTTAGAAGATTTAAACCCATAGTGGCATTGCTTGAAAGGGTTCAGTACTTGAGGCTCTATAAGATGCTTAATTCACACTTCATGCAAGCATTTGCTTTTTTTCTTGTCACATTTTCTCTTCTTTCTGGAAACAAACCACTCTGGACCATCAGTGTATTTTAAGCTTCATTATATACTTTCCTTTTCCTTTTTCTTTTTATGAACAGGTACCCTTACTATAAAACCACTCATCGAAGCTGAAGAGTGGAAAAAAAGTGCACCTGTGAGGTCATTAACTAATAAGATTGTCCATACATAACCATTGATCAAGACATTTAAGCAGATCATGCTACCAAATAAAATTACAACCACTTCTCAAGGTAGCAAAACTAGCTAGAAGATGAGTTGGTTGATTCCGTGACCCAAGTACATGTTTAAAATAAACCATCCCCAAACTAGAATAAAAGGACTTAATGTAAGTAATTAGGTGCCCTAGGCTTGACACGACACGGTCAGTGCTTGTAAAGTACCAAATTATCACCAAGTGAATCACTTTCTATAACGATTTCTAATACACATTTCTAAAAGCCATTGAACTCCAAACAAGATAGCATAAGCTTCCAACATAAATAAATTGGCAGTGCCAATTTGCAACCGGCACCTAGCATCAACAAAGTCTCCATTTGCATCTTGAATCACTGCCCGAGCCCCAACTTATTATTACTATACCTCTGCTAGCATCAACATTAAGCTTTAAAAATCCATGCCATGGCTTTTCCTATTTCTTTGAGCTTCAATAAGTTTAACGGGTTATCAAAGATTGATGTTGCTGTTTCTTCCTTGGATGTTGGTGGTCTAGGAAAACCTTCCATGATATGGCATAATGTTTTGAAAAAGTGTTTAGTCTGCTTACAGAGCTTATTGAGATGCTTACATGTAATTCTTGCTTTCTCTTTACTTCGTCATTTGAACTGCATGGTCATTTGAACTGCATGGTGAAGATAAACTATTGGAGATAAAGTTAGAAGTTGGGTTTCATTTAATATTATATTGACTTGAGAATTTAGGCCGAAGCCCTTGTGTTGTATGACATGACAGTTACTTTATTTGCTATATACATTTGCAGCACATCCTCAATAATTCAGATACACCTCCTCTGCATCAACTCAATTGAAACACCGTTTCTTATCTTTTTCTTTGTTATGAAAACGCCCATTTCGTGAGTGAATGAGGGATAGAAGAATCAAAGAAGGGAGACTTATTCAGGTCCAAGTATGTAAATATACATCTTCCGAGTTGACCTTGAGATGTTCTTTTGTCATGATTCCTAGGGTGACTGTGAGGTAGTTCCTAAAGTTTTCTTCAAAATTGGCTATAGTTTTTCTAGTAGTCTTATTACATAGAATGCATCACTCATTGTTGAAACTCAATTAATTGCTATTAGTTCACTATAATGGTTTTGTTAAAATAGGGAAAATGCACAGATAAATAGAACAATGATACCATTGTTGGACTTGGTAGTATGCCACAAAGGGCAGATAGAAAAGGAAATGTGAAATCCAGTGTTATCAGATGTCTTGAGGTAGTGTAACAAATTAACTTGGAAAGTTTTCAAACTAAAATTTTGTCAATAATGTCTGTGGAATGACTTTAGAAATGGTGAATATGTTTTTGCCACCATTGTAGTACATATATCGGTATGCTATTCTTCAGTTTGGCTGCAACTTAGTGAAATAAAGTGCTATGTTATCATAACGCATAAATTGCTAAACTTGGTATTGTTTTGTTATGAACAGTTTGTTTGGGAACTCAAAAGGATGACAGTGCTGAAGAGGTATGTGCTGAGGTTGTTCATATCACTTAAGTACATAACAGCAAATGTCGTGGACAGAAATAATGGACGGATAGTTGCAACAGCATCAACAGTTGAACATTCCATCAAGAACTCATTGGAGTGCGGCCGGTCTTGCAATGCCAAGGCAGCAACCGTTATCGGTGAAGTATTGGCTATGCGACTCAAGGTGGAAGGTCTTGAGCAAGGACAGGGAAGAGGGATTCATGTTGATGTAAACAAGGAGGTCGAGAAGAAAGGCTTTAAGAACCGAACCAAGGTCTGGGCCGTTGTCAATGCCCTTAAGAACCATGGAGTTAAAGTCGTTCTCGAAGATCATGAAGACAATCCATCACGGCCAAGTTTCTGATATAGTTTTTGACACAGTATAGGGAAAAGAAACAAAAGCTAGATAATTTATGGATGTATATTGTATACTATTGTTTCATAAGTAATTTCCAAGCTTGGGAGTTTCACAATGGAACCCTGCAACTTCGAAAATAAACATGTTTCAAGACATGTTTGAGCTACAGTTTATTGTTTCCCAAAAGAAATAAAATATTTTTTTATGAAATTAACTTGAGTGAGAATATTATATTATTATTATTGCTTAACATTGTCACAAACAAAATCCAACCCCGGCAAAAAGTTGGTTGAATCATAATGACCAAAGGGTACTTCCATGTTCATATTCCAAAGAAGTTTGTGCTGTTTTGCCTTTCAAAATTCATCATGAATATATAGCATATGCTGATTCTGCCTCTGGAATAAAGTTCAAAATCCATGCAAATTTATAACAATAATAACTGCATTAATTTTATTTTATTTTTTCAAAATTCTATAAGCTATATTAAGATCTGAATTCAAAAAAGGAAATACCTTTAACACCTTTAACATATATTTTTTCTTTAACACTTTTCCTTTTTATTTATCGGGCAATATCCATATAAAATTGGATTCTTTTCTCATGCATGAAAAATGAATCCTTTTTCACCAAAAAAAAAAAAAATGAATCCTTTTTTCTCTTTAACTCTGTTTTTTTAATGTTATCTACTTCTTTCTCACATGGGATTGAGCTTATGCAATCATCACTTCTTTAAAGGATTCAAAAGACTCTTTAATCACATGGATTTGGAATCTTTAAAGTAAATTTCCCCCCTTTTATACTCTTTACATTACAAGGAAGAACAGTCTCTATTCATCCATGACATTAAACACTCTTTTCTTTTTCTTTACAATGTCAAAAACTATAATTCTTTTTTTTTTCCTCTAAGATATCTTAATCATATTAGACCACAATTAAATTTAGAATCGAACTGAACCGGATCCCCGAATGAAAATGCTTTCTCAATATTATTTTCTCCAATCCACGAGACTCGAACCTGATATCTTACTTAAAAAAACATTGAACTCCTTATAACTTAATAAACATTATTAAATTGTCAATTTCTTAATAGTCAACATGTATTCATTATTAAACTCTAGTCTTGAAATTTCTTGGTAAGTAGGTGGAATATTCCTCCATTTTCTAAAGCTCCAACCCTTTAATTTCCCTTTCTTGTCTAGCAAACAAAGAAATTTTGGAATTATTACAAACAACACTAAACTTGTTAAAGAACATAAGATTGCTACCTTTCCCACTCCTTTGTGGAAGTTTCCCCTTAATTTCACAAAGGAAAATAGAGGCACTGGAAGGAGGGTTTGAGCTACTATATGCTGCATGAAATGGCACATTTAGGCATCATCATCACCATGATGGGATTCATGTACATGCATGCAACCCACATCATGACTTTACATGTGCACGTGCAAAAGAGATAAGCTTGGGAGGGGGAAAAAGGGGTTAAATCTACATGGCACTAAATGATGGGTTTCATTGAAAAATGGAGAGAAAATTGAATATGCTTGCAGAAGGAAATTGTTTGGAGAAAATGTAAGCTCAAATACTGCCAAGAAAACATTTGATTGAAAGAAAGAAAAAGGAACACTCACATCATCATGAACTTTCTTTCTCATGTTCACTTTTACAAATTTTAGATAATATAGGTCAAATACATCATATTCAGCTTAAAGATTTAGTCCTTATATTTTAATTTGTTATAATTTAGTCTATTTACTATTGTTAGTGCTATACTTACCCTATATCATTTAAAAGGTGAAATTAGAGTTATCAAAATAATTAATTTTCACTAATTTGTTCTTTTATATAAAAAAATCAATTGTTTTTTCTAAAGCGAAAATTATAATTCAGTAATATATAACAATAGCCTAAATTGTACCAAACCTTACAATGGGGTGATGGCAACATCCAACATGAAGCATTGGCTTGTTGGGTGACTGATTGCCTAGTGTTTGTCCCTTTTTAGCCTTTTAGTAAACTTTGTAGTAATAAGTTATATTGTATTTTTTGAACATTAATCTCATTATAGGTTTTTGTCATATCTGTTCCTTTTGATGTAATGCTTAGAACTACTCACGTCCTCTTGCACGGACAACAATACTGATACTAATCGAGCTAAGACTCAATTAACAATTATATTGTATTTTGAACATTAGAAAAACTTACGAATTTATAAATTATAAATAGGATATAACACAAAATTTCAGGAAAGGGAGTAGAAAGAGCCAATGTACATTACAGCAAATTGCTCTTATCATGTATCCTGTTCCCTAACCAGGACAGCAAAGAAATAGGTTAAAAAATGGCTTGATGCTGAGCACACCTAATAACGACACACAGAAAGTTAAGGGGTTTATTCACAAGGTTCATAGGCCTGCCTGCCTGTTTTCTTTGAAATAATTTGGTAGGTTCTCTCCTCCCCTATTATTCACACCCATTTGGTCTAAGGTTTTAAATTTGAGATTTAATTTTTTTATCTTAATTTGATTTTTTATTTTTATAATGTTATAGTAAGTCCAATTCGATATGTTAAGTCCCGTTGTTAAAGTATTAACAATATTATTTATATGATTTTATAATGTTATAGTAGTCCCTCCCCAGCCCATAAATAAGAGGATAATATATTTCAGCGCACTCTAACCCATTTCCTCCTGCATTGATAATAATACACACGTTAATCGAGCTAAAATGCAATCAGCAAGTATTAACAATATTATTAGTTGCTAACAATGTTAATAAATTCATGAAAATCATTGAAATATTAATATTGTTATTGAACTTATGAATTTCTTTTTTGTTGTTGTTGAGTTAACCTACGAAAAACATTATTAAAATAGAGAATAAAATGATATCCAATTAAAGCAAACAAACTAAATTGGTTAAAATATGTCATTAATTTTTGTACTCTTTGTAAATTTAGAATTTAGTTCTTGTACTTTTATTTTCTAAGAATTTAGTCTTTCTACTTTTCAGATTTCAAAATTCAAGTCAAATTGTTAACACCGTTAAATTTATTGGTGTGACATTTTGAAATAAAAAAAGATATACCCACTTGATAGCAATGTAACTAAAATGAACCTAAATTTAATAAAATAATATTTACCAATGTTAATAATTGAACTTAAATTCTGAAATTTGGAAAGTAAATAAACAAAACCCCTAAAAATAAAAATACGTGGACTAAATTCTAAGTTTATAAAAAAAAATACAAGAGTTTATGGTATATTTTAACTAATTAAATTCTACAAGAGGGATTAAAACTGAACTAGGCCAACCCTTTTAATGTCATTTTTTATGCTGTCGACCCAAATTAGTGTCTCTGCCAATTCATTTGTTTTGGTGATTCATGGTGGGAGGGAAAGCTTTTGCATATTCACAAAAATTCATGCAAATATCAAATTTGTTCAATCTTAGAAGTTTTTCACTGATATGAGATTTATACGTGTGAATTTGGTAGTAAGTTGGATTGATTTTGGATCGGGTCAATTCGAATTTTAAAAAAAGAAATTATATTATTTCGAATTTGAGTGATTTTAGGCTCTACCCATTCAAATTTACTTGAGAGTATCTGGGAGGAGTACAAAAATGAGCAAAAGTGAATAGATTTGCAAGCAAATTTGAGTCAAAGAGGAAATAAAGTGTGAAGCTGTTATGATTCAAAGAAAGCAGCCTCGTAAGGTTGCAGACATTGATTGCGAACTGCAAATCTTAATTGTTCATCACATTGAATGGGGTGATGGGTAGGTGTAATCTGTGCGTGCGTTTATGACCAGATGTTTTTCAACAAACGTGTATGCTAAAATCCTCTCAATAATCATGTTTTTAAATTTTCGCATTTATTTCAAATGCTTGAAAAAGAAAAAGAGTGACTCGCTTCATCTTCTCCCGTTTCAAATGGTAATGAATGTGAGTTGAGTCCCGACCTAAATACGTAGGGCAAATGTTTGATTGAATCAAGTTTAATCAAGTGAAAAAATTTTAAATTGACGAGTCTTATTTTATCATCTTGATTTGATTCGAAAATTTTTCGAATCGAGTAAAATTATTCAAGTTAAATTAAAAATATTAAACATGTCAAATTAAAATTTTGTAACAATAAACATACTAGAACACATAAATTTAAAACCATATATATTTGAAAACCTTTTCAAAGCAAATATATATATTTTAGTATAATTAACTTATTTAGGTCCACAAAATTATTATTTTAGAAATTTTTTAAAATTTTAATTTTCTCTATAATTTTTTAAATATTTGAAAATTATTTTGAATTATTTTTATATTGTTTGTTGAGCGAGACCAATTTACTTATTTTTTAAATTGATAAAGACTAAAAAAGTATTCACGTAAATCTATTATTCGAGTTATTTAAATTATAAAATTTAATTCGATTTGAACTCAAAACTCAAATAACTCGATTCAATTAATTTATTTTTTCAAATGGAATCGAGTTTTACCATCGGTATACACATGTTAATGGATATACATGAGCATTGCCCCATGGGTGGCCATTTATGTCACACTGACATCAACAATTCATATGATGTGATGAGGAAGTAGGGTACACCAGGATCCCGGCATGCTTATGTATTCAGTTGCCTCAATCCAACATCGAAATATGTTTGTTACCAAATTATAAAACTCCAACTTGTTGGACATAGGCGCAAAACAACACTAATCGCATTGAAAATGGCAACACCAAATTACAATACCAAAACCCTAAAATTAACATTTTATAAACTGCCATCCAAGTTTAACCCAAAATGTTGACTTCCAAGAAAACTCTCTGCTTCTCTATTTCTTATTTACACATTCCTTAACATAAAACCCTACGCCATTAAAAATCCATTTTTCCTCACATAATGGCACAAGCATTAGGGTTCTCATCATTGAACATGTGGTGAGGAGGATGAACAGATACTGGGTAACCCGGCACGTACCCGGAGTAGCCGTGCCCGTAACCGAACCCATAGCCCGGGTGCCCATATCCTGGGTAAGCGGGCATGTATCCAAATTGGGGTTGAACCATAAATTCCATCTTGCTCCCTTCCATCTTACCACCACCCCCACCATGTTCACCATCTTCGGCACCGCCATTGCCACCTTTGTTCTTCTTTTTCCCTCCATCACCGCCGCCACCATTCTCGCCACCCTCATTTTTGCCATCTTTCTCTTTCTTAGGTGGCACAATCTCAACACTCTTCTTCAGCTTGTCCTTCAATGCCTCAGCCAAGGCCTTAACATCCATAGTCCCCTTCACTGTGACAATCTCCTTCACCTCGTCTAATTTGAACTCATGCACACCTGCAAATTACAATGCCGTCAAAAAAATATTTAAAAAAAAAAACCATAAATTAAAACATCTTAACGCACGCCGCCTTTATAGCAACCTACCAAACAGTCAAAAATACATAAAGGGTCATCACCTTTGGTATCAGACACGATTTTGCGAATCTTAACAATGCATCCCTGGCACTGGCATTTCAGTTGCACCTTCAAATCTGCCGTCGTTACTGGAGCCTGAATCAAAATTATTCAAATAGAAACAAGAAAATTAGTAACAAACTTTTTCAGTTTTCACATTCGAGATCAACATGTAAAACGTTTACTTCTTTGGGTTTCTTCTCCGGTTTCTTATTATTATTGTCATCAGAAGCTTGATTTTTCTCTGGTTTTTTCTCCTTTTTCTCTTCTTTGTTATCATCTTTCTTCGGCTGAGGAGAAACGAGGTCAACATTCTTCCGCGTTTTCTTCATGAGTTTCTCTTTAATGGCGGCCGGATCCACAGCTCCCGTTACAGTCACTTTGTTCGAGTTGCTCTCTGTTTTCACCGTCTCCACCCCTTCCATAAAAAAAACAGAGAAAACCCAGAGTGAATAACGGGAAAACCAAGCGAGAAAACAGAAATTTAAAACGTAAAAACATGAATAAAACCTTGAAATTCACGAATGCATTTGAGGATTTTGAAGGAACATCCTTCACAAAGACAATCGACTTTGAAAACGAAGTTCGAAGAACCCTTTTCCTTCTTTTCTCCTTCATTCCCTCCTTTCTTGTTTCCATTCTTTTTCTGCAACAAATATACAAGATAAAGAGATGGTGTGTAAGTCATGAACTAGAAATCGAAGGAAATGAAACGGCAAAAAGAAAACGAGATTAAAAGAGATGGGAGAAATGAGAATAAATTGTTGCTTAACTGACCTCTCCCATTGTGAATCGAAAAACCCTTTTACGTTATGATGAATTGGGTTTTTTTTGACGAGTAGAAAATAGGAGGAAAGGAAGGTGCAGAGAGTTGCAGTATTTAAAGACTGTGGGATGGGATGGTACTATGGTAGAGTTAAATGCCGATATGATGATGGGTGGATGTATGTATGCATGTATGGATTCAACCGTGGATTGAGTGGATGGCTTATACGGGTGAGTATTATATCGTATCTAGTCTAATTAAGTAAAAGATTTTAAATTATTTGACTTGATGATAATATAATTACTATCTTATCTCATTTTTTTTAATTAATTTCATTATAGAAAAAGTAGGATGAATCCACGACCTCCTTCTTTACTAATAACAATATCAATATAAATCGAGTTAAAATTTAATTGAAATATCTTATTATTATTAAGTTAATATATTTGTTTAATTATGAATTCTTTTTGTCTTAAACATATCATATCATTGATATATAAGAGATAACTTTTTATTAAATTATTCCAAATAATATAGTTAAGATATTTTATGGTTTTTAAAGAGTTAATTGCATAAGATATTTTCAAATTATGATTTTTAATTTAAATTGGTCTTTAAATTTTAAAATATTCTAATTATATCTTTAAATTATCGGTGTTATATTAACAAGGTCCTTTTATTACTAAAATCATTAATCTTGGTTTTAAATGAAAATTTTAAAGAAAAAATGAATATTGTAAAAATCTTGGTTTTGAGATTTTCAAAGCTTTTGCAGAAACTATCATTCACTTACTCTCTCTCTCTCTCTCTTTTCGGTTTTACTTTATTTTTAGTTTTTAATTTTAAAAGTTATGTCGCAACATTTTACTTTTCTTTAAAATTTTCATTTTAAATTATTGCATATAAGAGTTCATGTGTCATTTAATGGTTAAATTAACATTTTCAATAATGAAAGGACTTGCTGAGTGTTTTTTCATTGTGTCTCATTGAAGGAGGCAATCGAATATTTATATACATGGTTACTGTTCATAGAATTGATGTTCTTGATAGGCTTTATGCATGTTGGACACGTGTGTTGTTTTGGTTTGCTTGCTGGACTTCGTAGCCCCCCACATGTAAACTCCTTGGTACATGCGGACTGGGATCGCGAACTCCCCTTGCGAGCCCTTCTGGCGAACCCCCACTACAAGGCTTGCACGCATCCAACTGGTAGGGCTCAACCGGGCCGTGAGTAGGTGATCTGAACTTTATCTGGGTTTCGGGTTGGTGATCACGAATACGTAACAGAATCTGATTAATATAACATCGATAGGTTGTGGATATAATTAGAACGTTTTAAAATTTAAAGACCAATTTAAAATGAGAATCATAATATTAAAATATTTGATACAATTAACTCAATTTTAAATTATGTTAAAAGATAACGTATTCACATGCCGAGTGGTATTCAAATTTATAAAAATAAACTCAAACCAACAATATGTTTTTTTATTTAGACTTAGTTTAGGCTCAAAAACATTATATGTATATTGATGAATTATTTACTTTAATTTTTTATAAAGCATAATATGATTACTCAATTATTTTTAAAATTTCAAAAAGTTGAAATGTTACTGATTCAAGTGAAACAATGAACCTTTCCTTTCTTCTAAAGATATGCTGCAAATTTTTGTGTCATGGCTGTTTGTTTTAGTGTCTTGGTATCTTTAGTTCATTTTGATGCTTCTCAAGGAGTCTGATTGGTCCTTGGTTGCCATGTTGTTCTTGTCTTTTGTATTTGCTTTCGTGATTTGTTCTCTTTATTGGGTTTTTGCAACTTTCATGTTATTATTTTGCCTTTAATTTCAATAAACATATTCATTGCCCTGGCTCCAGCGGAAAGGTCCGCCCAAAATATAAAATTAAGAGAAAAAAAAAAAAAACTCATTTAGAAAACGAGTCGGGCTTCAGGTAAGGTTGTTTGACCCAAGCTCGATTCGGTTTAAATTTTTTATACAAAAATTCCTGTTGTTTTTGTTGTTGTTTTCCCAATTTTTGCCACTCTTTTGTTTCAATCTCACTATTATGCTGCCATTATTTTATTGTTAATATTTGAATATTGAATAACACTTGTTTTATTGTTAAGTTGCACTTATCTTGGTGTTATTTAAATAATAAAAACTTTTTTAAATTTATTTTCAATTTGTTGGGAAATATTTATTTTAGTATTTTTAGTGTATTTGGTGTATTGTATTTTTTAAAATATATATAAAATAAAATTAAAAAATAATACGGGTCGGGTTTGAGTTTTAGCATTTTTTTCCAGTTTGAGTTTTGGCAAAAAATCTAGACCCATTTTCGGGTCGGGTCGGGCCTAAGCCTAAAATTTTGTTAGGGTCCGGCCCGATCCACGAACAACTCTACATTGACCGGGAAAAAAGAAAACAATTCACCAAATTTATGATATACATACATATGGAAAATTAGGCATATACGGGAAGCGTTTTTGGCCTGCCCCGTGTCATGTCACCTGAAAACGTGTTTCATACGGCGCATTTTTGCCTTCTCTCTTTAAAATCAACCTAATTCCTTAATTTTCAAATAAAACAATTTAAAACCCTAATTGGTCTTTTAAATCGTCATATATGCCTAATTTTACCATTATAGTTTCCTATTTAATTTCTAATTGATTGAAAAAACAAATTAAAAAAAAAAATATATATATATATATATATAACATAAAAAAAGATAACTTACATTAAGCATTTCCAAGTGGGCACTACTTATGCAAAAGTAGTTATAATTTGCTTGTCGAAACCATTTTTAAGTTTTTATGAAAAACGGGGATCGACTTTAAAAAAAAGGGAAATGGAGTTGCCACCAATCCCTTTTTACTTACGTGTGATTGGGTCACCTTGTAAAACATTTTATTTCAAAACATTGATTTTGGTTCACGAAATATAAGAAAACGGGTTCGGGAGTTGGTTACGTATGAAAAAGGGTTAGCACCCTCATATCGCCCAAAAATTGGTACCTAATCGATAAAATCATGTCCGAATGTTGAAAATTTGAAAAAACTTAAAATATCATGATCATTTTATTAGAAAGAAAACCAAGACTTACCTATTTCAAAGAAATAAAATGTTATATCCAGTAAGTTAGGATATAACATCTCACGACTTCGAAGTTAGGCTCGCCTTTATTTGTAAAAAATTCTTATCTCGAAACACAAAACATCATATCCAGTAAGTTAGGATACAACGTTTTGAATTTCCGAGAATAAGTTTTGATTTGGAAATTTATGAATTTCAATTTTAAAAGAAAAGGGATACATATTTTAAGTTCAACGATAAAAATCGAAACCCAGTGAGTTAGGGCACAATTTTTCTCGAAGTCCCCAAATATTAGATATCACCATATTTTTTAAAACTATTTAAATAAAATGCGTCAATTCAAAAGGTGTTTTTATAAAACAAGGGTTTGAGTAAGATATTACGACATATATATTTAATAGCAATTCTTCATAACTACAAATTATACTAACAATAAATAATAAAAGAATAATATAACATAAATATATAAAGAACTATGTTAAGCAATAATAACGATTAAAAGGATATAAATAAATAAGCATGAGATAAAATAAGTAGCAATAATTAAGATTTTTCATGAAATAACAAAATCAAACGAAAAGGGAAAGATATATTTGAACATTAAAAAAAAAGAATGTGACGATTTTTTTAAAAATGATTTTATATATATATATATAAAATAAAGTAAAAAAATAAGAGTACTTATAATAAATACATAATTTAATAATTTAATATATATAAATGATTACATAAAATAATAAGTAAATAGTATATAATAATTTAAATAAAAACATATATATATAATACATTAATCATAAAAATTACATATGTAAATATATAAATAAATATGTTATATATATAAATAGATTTTATACAAATATTTTTTTTTAAATATGTATGATATAATATACTATATAATAAAAAAAAAATAAATATATAATATATAATTATAAAATAATAAGTAATATATTAATTAAATTAAATAAAATAAAATAGTGATAATTCATCATTTATAATATGTATTTAAGGAAAACTATACATAAAAATTAGTAATAAATTAATATACAAATAAATAAAAAAAATATAGAATTTTTAATAAAAAATATAATATTAAAAAAATAAAATAAAAAGGTTTTAAAAAATAAACAAAATAAAAAATCTAAAAAAAGAATAAAATGTAAAAGGATGACATTGAAGTGCGCTACAAATTGCAGGGACCTAATGGGAAATTATGCCATGTCTCTTAAACGGCGCCGTCCTGTCATTGGCCATTAAGTAGTCCAAAGGATTTAATTGAAACGAAAGAAATAATTTTGGGCCCGATTGTAAAATAAAAAGAAACCTAATTGTAAAATTAAAATAATGCGGAAAGGCTTGTAGGGCAATTAGACCATTAAACAAAAACACGCGGATCCTCCCCGAGTAGGGTCAAAGGCTTTTAAACGACGTCGTTTAATGCTTATTGGCTTAAGCAAAAACGGCGTCGTTTTATACTACTATATAAGCCAGTATTCAGGCAAAAAAAAAAACATTTGGCACCCTGTTTTAAAAAAAATCAAAAAATGCTCTCGAATGCCCTCCCCTCCTTTGGCGGAGTTCATCATCAGGCTCCTGGGCTACTGTCCCCAGGCGCCTCAAGCGCCACCGCAGATAGTGGCCGGAGGCTAAAAAAAACTCAGTTTTTCAGCGCCGATAAAAGGGTAAACCCTTTTCCTTTTATTTTTATTTAAAAAAATAGTATTATATATAAAGATATATAGAAAATATAAAAAAACAGAATGAAATATTAAAAAAATCACCTCTGCAACAAAATTTCTGTATTTTATTCCTCTAGATTCTGTGAATATTTTCGTATTTCTCTGTTTGTGTATATTTGTCTATCTGTGTTCGTGTATCTTTTTTTATTACAGTTTGTTATTTAGGGTTTTATAACCCCGAAAATAATGAAAAAAAAAGGAAAATACAAACATTTTGTTGCCATTTTGCTGCTCTTTCTTTCCTTTCTTGCAAGTAATCGACGAGGATCTCGGCGATGGTGCGGGGCTGTCGTGCGTTGATGGCGGCGTGGATTGCGGCGCGACTGGTGGCCTGGGTGCGAGGCTTGCGACGCTTAGGGTTTCTCAGGAACCCTAGGTCTCCTGAGATTGTTTAGGCATTGGGCCTTTTTGGGCCGTGAGTGTTTTGGGTCTGGGTAGGATAGTCTATTTTAGGTTTGGGTTAATGGGTCTATCTAGTAATGGGTTAGTGGGTCATCTGTTTGGGCTCGGGTGTAATGGGGTATTGGGTCTGTTTTTGGGCTTGAGGATTAGTCTTGTAAAGTGGACTGTAAAACTGGACTTTATTTATTATTTATTATTTATTTTGACTTTTGTATGAATGGAATGGGCCGGGGCTAAATTGGATTCCTACATTGCTAATTTAAAATCTATTAAAACTAATATTGCTTATGTTGTTTCCACACTATAAATTAAATAAAGTATTTCTAAATTATATTTTTTATTAATTTTAAAAGATAGTTATACTTTATCAAGACAACAAAAGCTTTAAGATTTTTTTAAAACTAAAGCTTTAAGAATTTTAAAAATTATCACAAGCTGACCTCAAATTTGTGAAGAAACCAAGAATTTTTAGTGAATTTGAAAATAATTAAATTTTTATAATTACAGCATGCACATTAAAATATTGATACATAATATATTAAATTAGATATAATGAGTATTTATTACATGAAAATGTAAATATAAATATAAATATGTAATACATAATTTTTTTCTTCACAAACAAAAAATTAAATATGGTTTTCCACTTTTTTTTAGTTGTAACCAAAGGTATTTATCAGTTATACTAATTTTGACTAAATTCACATTAATTAACATCAGTATAATCATGGAACAAATTTATTATCATATAACTACATAATTATTCATTCCCTTCTAATAAATTATATTTAACCATATATATACTAAAATACTATTTAATAGCAAAATGGGTAATAAGCTTTGCTAGCATAGTTTTTATCAAATATTGACTATTAGGTCTTTTTAGTTTGTTTGGGTGGATGTACAGCTACCGTTGTCACTTTCTTCGGAATGTAGCTCTTTCCTTTATGTCGATAGAAGTTGCAGGTGAAAATTTTGAAACTTTACTGACTTGTTTTGAAACAAGTCTCACTAGGTATCGACGCAACTCCAGTTGTACCGATACAGTTATGCCTTTGCTTCGATACAACTCCTTTGAAATTTTTAGGGTCCTCATTGTCTGATTTGTATCAATACAACTCAACAGTTATATCGATACAAGTCCTCCAAACTTGATACAATTAATTTTATGAGGATATTTTCAAAGCCTTTTAAAGTTCAAGCTCGTGAAACATATTTTTAAAATATTTTAGTTGAAATTACTTAAAAATAATTTTATAAAATTTTATCATTAATTTTACAAATTTGATTTATCAAACATTTGACAAAAAAGGCAAACATATATTTAAGATGAAAATTTCACTATTTTTATTAAAATATTTAAATGATTTTATTTATTAATAACTAAAAACATTTTGAATTTTATAAACAATATTATTTAAAAATTAAAATTCACATGTATTAAAATAATGTTAAAAATATAAATTGTTAATTATAAATTAAAATTTAAAAATGATTATTTTTTATAATTAATTTTTTTTAAAGTCAATACTATATTTAATAAATAAATAACATTGTTTAAACATCGTTTAGATTTTAATTAAACACTATTTTAATGTAATAATTTTAAAAATTGTAAGCAGTTAATAAATATGATTAATCTAACCAATTCCTAGAAATAAATAGTTTAAATAATGTGAATAATTTAAGTAATGAACAAATAATTAACTAATCTATATCCAACATAACCTAAATAATTAAAGTAATCAAAATAATAAAACTAAACAAAATAAACCAATAAACTAAATCATGTAAATAATCAAATCTTTGTTTAACACATGCAAGAATAAAAAAATAAAAAAATAGTTGATTGAGTATTAACTCAATTGATATCAGTTGTAGAAGTCCAATTTTACCCGGGGCCCAAACACAAAAACAAAAACAAAAAAACAATAATAAATCCATTAAATCCAAAGTCTAGTTACAAGCCCAATTTTAAAACAAGCCCAAAATACAAAAGAGGCCCATTGGCCCAAGAACCTAAATTAATCTAGAAACCCTAGGGTTTCTGAAAATCTCTCCCGCCATACTGTTGCCACCCACTTGTCTCCGCAGCATGCACGCTGCCCGAGACCTGACGCCTTGCACCAGAATAGCAAGATCATCTCCGTTGACCCCTAGCACCTGCAAAAAGGATGAAAAACAAAGCAAAGGAAACAGACAGAGAACATTAGCAAACAATAGTGAAAATATAAAATATTGTAATGAAATTGGCTATAAAACTACAAAAATCGATTGTAATTTTTTCACACAGAAAAAAAAACACACACGAAAAAGCAATCAAAAAAGAAGAAAAACATTAACAAAGGTGATTTTTTTCTTTCGATTTATTTTACTTTATTTAATATTTTTTTTGCTAATAAATAAGATCAAAAATAAAAAAAGGGAGGTTTTCTTACCTGTCTTTGTCGGATGATAGAAGAAACCGAAAGGTTTCCCGACCAAAGATCCGATTTTTACTAGCTTTTTCAACGATTTTCACCCCAAAACAGGGTTCCTAAGAAAAAGGGGATCAAAATGGTGTTTTCAAGCGATTTCCGACCACCGGAGACGGTGGACACTGTCGCTGGAGACCGATGGGTGTCGGCGGAGCACAGTGGCTCCCTTGGCCGACCCTAAGAACAATCGAGAGAAAACATAGAGAAAAGAATTTAAAAAAAAAAAAACAGTGGGCAAAATGATTTTTTTTCCCCTAATTTTTTACTTATATAGCCTTTCAAAACGACGTTTTGGGCTTAAGTCATAGATGCCAAAACAGCGTCGTTTTAAGCCGACCCGAGATCCAACCCGAATATCCCCTAGGATCCGCGTGTCTTCACATGAAGGGGGTAATTTCTATTTTGGTCCTTCCGTTTTTTTTGTTCTTTTTAATTTGATCCTATTTCATTTTCATTTTTTTATTTTTATCCTTTTATTTCGTCCTTGTGCAATTTAGTCCCTGGGCTTACTATTGACCTTCCAGGGGAGGGACACATGTGTTGGGTTGGGGGAATTATTCGTTGAGTCCCTATAGTTTTTTGTTTTGGGGAGGGACACATGCAATCTAGTCATTTACATTCTGCTTTTTTTTTTTAAATTTATACCTTAAGTTTCATCATGTTTTCAATTTAGTTCCCTTTAGTCACTGACAATAACGTCAGACGTGACATGGGTGTGCTTATTGGGATAATTTCATTTTAAGTCCCTGTATTTTATATTTTATTTTTAATTTAATCCTTCATTTTGGGATTCTTCATAATTTAATCTTTAAATTTCATCATAAATTTTAATTTAATCCTTTATTAACTTAGCTTCAACCTTTTACAAAATTTTATTTATTTATTTATTCCTTCATTTATTCCTTATTTATTTTTATTTTTTTACATGTTTAAAAATAAAGTTGTTAGCATTTTTTATTTTTTTACATTTTTCGATCATTTATTATTGTTGTTATTATTTTATTTTCATCTTATTTTTGCAATATTATTTATGTCTATATTCGTCATGAGGCATCTAGCATTTTTATTTCTTTTATTTTTATTACTTTATTTATTTTATTATTAATGCCATGAATTAATATTCTTATTATTGTTATAATTATATTTGTAATAGCCCAAATTCAGCGATGTTGGAAATAGTGGTTCGAGACCATTAAATCCGAAAAATGAACTCGTAGACTATATTATTTAATATTTACGAGACAAATGTAGCTTTTAAAAGATTTTTGAAATAGTAAATTGTATTTTATAAAGATTTATTTGGTTAAGAAATTGAGGAAAAAGATGTATCAAGATATCGGTGTTATAAAACGAGTCATAAATATTTTTATAAATATTTATGGAATGTCAACAAGGTAGTATTAAAATTTCGTTAGAAAAATTTGACGTTTGGGTGGTTAATTAAATAAAAAGGACTAAATTGAAAAAGGTGTAAAAGTTGCTAGAAGGATTAAATAGCTTAATTGTCAAATGAGGAAGGACCTAAAGTGCAAATAAGCCCAAGGGAGATATTTTGGGCGGCAATAGCTGTTAAAAATCAGGAAATGGGTGAAATAAGGGCAAAATTGGAAAATTGCCAAAATTAGCTAAATAAAAATGGGATCAAATTGGAATATCTAGAATTCTCTTCATTTCTCTTCATTTTCTTCAGCTGAAAAACAGCCATGGGAGAGAGTTCAAGCTGGTTTTCATACTCAAGCTTCATGTAAGTCTAATTCTTGCTTTCTCCTTGAAATTTCTATGTTTTTGGACTTTTACGATTGGGTCCAGCTTATTAATTCATTAGTTTTTGATTCTATGGCTAATTTTTAAAGTTGATGTGGATTAGTGCTGGAAGAACATGATGAATAAATATTGAATTGAAGCTTTAATTTTGTTATATGATGATTTTATCAAGTGAAATTGATGGAAATTGGTTTAGGACCTAATTGTGAAAGAGTTGAAATTAAAGCCTAGTGTTAAAATTCTGATTTTCAAAGGTTATGAAGTAGTTTAAAATGATAGAGAAAAGTATTAAATGAGAAAATCATCTCAATTGAGGGGTTAATTGAGTAAGGACTGAATTGTATGAATTGTGAAATTTGGGACAAAATAGAAATCAACTTGTTACACTAAAACAGTTTTGGACAGTAGCAGTAGTCTAACTTTGAAAAAGCACCAAAAATTGTAGAAATCGATTTAGAGGATGAATAAAATATGGAATTAAAGCTTATTGAGTCTAGTTTCTTATAGAAGAAATGGTGTAAGCAATGAAATTATAAATCATGAGATATAATAGGTTTTGTGAGACAATGTCAGAATGATTTCGGGTTCCCCTGTTTTAAATTTGGAAAATCATAAAAAATTGGAAACAAATAATTAGGGGCTTAAATTTATATGTTTAGAATCCTAAATGAGTCTATTTTCAATAGAAATAAACGGGAACATCATCCGAATCCCGTATGAGGAGATAATTAATTTTTAGTGAAGACGGGTCAGAACTGTCAGACAACAGAACAGGGGTGACTTTAAAGAATAAGCTGTACTTATTGGCTAAACCAAAAATTATGAAAATTTTATGGTAATAAGATATGTGAGTCTAGTTTCAGGGAAAATTAGCCTTAATTTGGAGTTCTGTAGATCAAGATAAAAATAACTTCGTGACTATGATACGGATGAACAGCTTGAATATTCACATAAATATATAGTGAAAAATTATAGATAATGTTACTTACAAATGTGCTATTTATACTAAGGATTTGGAATGGAGAGGAGGAGGAGGAAAATATATAATGACTTATGCATAAATTGATCACATGCCCGATTATAATTGACAAATGTTGAAGTAGAAATGATATAATGTTTTATTTCAAATATTTATTATGAAACTAAGATTATCGTTATGGTATAAAAATCGAATTATAAGTTCATGTAACTTGAATTATATTTTTAAATGCTTGAAATTTATGTTATTGATGTGAATATAATTTGAATGTTCATTGTATGAAGATTGATGAAACATTGATATATTTGATAAAAAGGGGAAGAAATCCCGGTTGAATGAAAGGAAAATTCGATGAATCTCTAAAAAGGAATTGACGGTAAAAAAGATCTAGCCTGGATGGGTGATCCTATCCCGATATAGCCCTCCCGAAGAATATGTGTGAAAAGGATCTAGCCCGGACGGATAATCCGAATTAGGGTCTGAATTTAGCCTGGACTGGTAATTCAGATCCAAGCTCATTAGAGTAATTATCATTGCAGGGGATTTAGCCTGGACTGGTAATCCCGACAATACTCTATGAGTTTATATTACAGGGGATTTAGCCTGGACTGGTAATCCCGCTGTAAGGATGAGGTTCGCGGGAGTGTGCTCTCTGAAATGGAAATGTGCACACATGAACATGAATTGACGGACCTGGATATGTACACTAAAGTGTACCTCTGAAAATCCATCGAAAATTCCAAGAAATTCAACGGGATAAATATAGAAAAATATCAAGGGAATGAAAATCATGGTATATATTATGTGATATAAGGAAATACGAGTTGATGAGACATGAACGTAGACCTTGGTTGACGAATGAGTTCATTTGTGATTATATATTTGTACATCCTTGAGTCTATTATCTGTATGAATTGGTATTCGAAATGAGTTAATGAGAAGAGTTCTAATATGAAATAATCTTAATTCTAAATGAAATATTATGAAAACCTATTTGAAATACATTGGTATGTCTTGTATATGTTATGTGAGTTCATAATGTGCAAAGTAATGTATGTGGAAATATGAGATGATGATATCTGTACATGAAATTTATTGGTGGATACGTACATCCAAATTTATATGATAGATTGTAGTGAATATTGAAATTGGGCTCAATAAATGATTTGTCAATTTAAATTGTGATTGGCAGGAAGAGTTAGTGAATTGCATGTTTATGAATTGTTACACGTATTTGTCGAAATACGAGGAAATGATGGTAATTGATACATGGAAATATGAGACTATGATATATATATATAAACATGACATATGTTTGATAAATGTGTTCATTCATAATTATGGAATGGTGCACCTCAAGTGCACTATATGTGTAAAGAAACTTTTGTAATCAATTTCGGTATTTGAGCGATAAATGGTTTAAATTGTCTGTGAGTATTCCGTACTCCTCGGTAATGCCTCATACTTTATTCTAGCAATGGATACGGGTAGGGGGTGTTACAATATTGATTCCTTTATTTATTATTTGTCATTTTAGTGTTCTACCCATATAGCTATTGTACATTACTTCATTATTATTATATCATACACTATATTTAAACATATTTTTCTGTTTTCATACCACGCCTGAATAAATTAAATGCATATCACCTTACGTGTTACGTTTGTTTTTTTCGCGCGATACATTAAAAAGAGAAAGTTCTTAAACCGAGGCAAATGTTCATTATTTTGGAATTAGAAAAGTCATGTTCCTAACTTACGGAATATGGCTTCCTTCTAAAACCGAGATAGTTGAATAATTACTTTAAAATAAAAATGAGACTTAAGTAATGATTAATCGGCGTTTATTCTCGTTCTTGAGGATGTAAGACATTGTGTCCTAACTTACGGGACATGGTTCTTCCTTTTCGATTAACTTGAAATAAGCCATTTTCGTGAAACTTAGTTTAGTAATGCCTTAATAAGAGATCATATTTTAAATCCTCTTCAAATTTTCAATTTTCGACACTAAAGACATCAAGTAATCAACTAGGTACCAATTTTAGGCGTCACGAGAGTGCTAATCCTTCCTCGTGCGTAATCGACTCCCGAACCTATTTCCCGGATTTTTGTAGACCAAAAAATATTGATTTAGTAAATCAAACATTTTATTAAAACAATTGAATTACGAGGTGGCCGATCACACCTCATAAAAAAAAAAGATTGGTGGCGACTCCCATTTTCATTTTTTTAAATAAAAGTCGATTTCAAAAAAAATGTTTTGACATCAGTATTATTGTCAGTACAGGAGGACGTGAGTTCGAGTATGTTAAAGTGCATTATCTTTCTATTTAAAGGTTGGAAAGGGGCTACGAGTGGTAAAAATTTATAATAAAATATTGTTAAAAGAAATTTATTAAATCAAAAAATGAAAATAAAAGGAAGTCCTTTCTCCTTCCATGAGAACTAAAAAACCAACATCCCAGTTTCTCTTTTGAAAACCTGAAACTACATTCCTTTTCTTCATCATTTTGTTTGATTTTCATAACTTGGAGAGTCATAACTATATTTGATCATGGCTCATGCCGGCCCGATGTAAAATTTTAGGCCCGAATTTTTAGTTTGGTTAAAAAAATGGGCTTAAAATTTTATTCAAACTCGATCTAGATTAAAAATGTTAAATCTAAATCCGACCTGACTTGCCTGTATTTAAATTTCTTAAATTATTTTTTATATAAAAATAATTCTTTTTAAAAAATACATCAAATGTATTAAAAATGTTCAAATAAATGTTTCCCCACAAAATTGAAAATACATTAAAAAAAACTTTATACTTAAATAACATTAAGATAATTGCAAGTAACAATGTTATAGCAAAATGGTAGCAAAAAACAACTGATTCAAGTCAAGCCTGGACAAAAAAAAAATTCTACTTGAGACCCGAATCATTTAGAAAATGAATCTTATTTTTTGTTCAAACCTATTTGTCGAGTCTATATTTTTGCTCAAATCTTACCACTTTTCAAATGACCTATCGAGCTTGAACAAATAACCTGACTTATGACCAGATCTATTCATCACCTTCTCCAGCTTTTAACCTTGGTGAAGTAACCAAGTCTTTAAAGGCTACTTCACATTTACTTTATCTTTTTGTAGGATTTTTTCTTTTGAGATTTTCAAATGGAAAAAGAACAAAGAAAAAGATTGTTACTATTTCGATTTTTCTGAACTAAATGGTTTTCTTTTCTTTCTTTTTTTGGCTTTCAACTTTTCTAAGATTCAAGGTGTTGGTGTTTTGTCTGAAAAATGAAAAGGAAAAACCTTTTAATAAATAAACAAATTTATAAAGACATGTTTGGATGTTTCAATTCCAGATTTTGTGTCAACAATTTGGTTCATAAGATTCATGTCATAGGGGGTTGAAATTTGAATTTTCTTTGTAAACGTTATTTTACTTTAATTTATCCATTTTTCCTAAATTATTTGAATGTGTGCAGAAAGATCTAAGCATAAATAAATAATGCAAGAGCAATCTATGTGGGACTTTTTATTGTGTGAAAAAAATGTTTCAGATAGGTTGAAGTGGAATGTAATAATGTCATTCTGATTGATACTATCAACAATGGTTATACTTTGGATAATAATCGTTCAGATGTACAACTCATTCATTTTTTACTTGTGAAAGGTTGGCAAGTTAAATTCCAACATATTTCAAGGGAACAAAATATTGTTATGAATTGGGTGACGAAGATGACTACTAAAGATTTAAACATGGTTTACACTTTTAATGAATATGGTATTTGATTTCTTATATATTAGGTAAAAGAAGGGGATATAAATGAAATGGTAAAAACTTGTAACCGACTATGCTAATGCATTTATTTGGGAATAATTTATGGCTTAATTTTAATAGCATGATAATAAGTTTAGCCCTTAATGTTTTACATCTTTTCTTAAATTGACTCTTATTCTATTTTTGAGCTTTTAACTTTTTAAAAAGAATCGAATTTAATTATCACCTTTTTAAAAACAGGATCAAATTGTTATTTTTTTTAATAAAAATATTGACTAAATTATTATATTTTTTAAACATAGATGCCCAGATGGCAATCTATGTAAGGGATATTTTTAACTTAATTGCCCTGCAATTTCAGTGTTGTGCAATTAAGTCCCTACATGCGATTCCAAATTGATTTATTTAAAAATAATATTTTGCGTAAAATGGATTGTGTACCGAGATAGCAAAGTAGAGATTTTGCTTGCTTTGCTAAACCCAATTTGTTTGTGTAAAAGACTGGGCTTTATCTCTTTAAGATAAGTGGATCAACGAAGAAGCAACGGCCTAATTAAGTAAAGCCGACAAAAACTTGGAAACATGATCATGCCATATTCACATTCCGAAAACTTAAAAAACCAGTAAATCCATTTAAAGATGAAACATTAAGGGTTAAATTATTTAAAAAAAATTATAATCAAATTTATCGAATTTACATCAGGAAATATTAAAAAAAAATTAAAATTTAAGTCGAATTTTATCGTTACAAAAGCATGATATCTAAGAAGCCTTTTTAAAAACCACTTTATACGTAAAGCATTGTATATAATTTTCTTTAGTAAGATGGTCAAGCATTTGATTTTTCTATTTCTAAATTCAGGAAGTTTTTTAACTTTAATTTTTTAATTAATAAACATGTTTTCAAGATATTTTATTTTATTTTTAATTATGTTTCAATTATTAACTCTTTTATTATATAAACAAAATAGTAATTATATAATGAAAATATATTTTATATATCATTATGTTAAAAAATTAATTAACAACTTATTTTTATAAATAAAATAATAAATATGTAATTATATAATGAAAACATATATTTTAAATATATCATTATGTAAAATATATTTTGTTTTTTAAAAATATCAACTTTTTTGATTAATTTTTTATATAATTTCTATATGTCAAATATTTATTTTTTCACTTAAATTGTGAGTATGGTGAATTCTAATATTATAAAATCAAATTATTATTTCAAATATTATTATTATTTTTATATGTAAATATTTAAAATATCATTTCTTTTCTACATTTCCACAAAGTTCAAGGTTGTTATGGCCTCAAAGAAGATCATCATCAGCAAGTTTGCCCAAGCTATTCCTCCAACCCATTCGACTTCATCATTAAGCACCACTGCCCTTGCTTATCCTTATGACACTAGGCAGAAGACAAACTCTTTTTGAGCAAACTTTTTCAATGCTTAGTGACAATCCATTTTTTTTATGCTTCCTCACCTACTCATGATCCTAAAGAAATTTTGACTTGGTTTTAGGTATTTAAGTCATGTTTTAGGCAATCTATTCCTGATGTTGTGATGTTCACTAGTCAGTGTTGCAACATTGAGCAATTTTGATCTTAGTGTCATGACACCACAAGTTAGTGTCATGACATTAGAGTCATTGGAGTATTCTGCCCCCAGTGTCATGACACCCAATTTTCAATGCCACAACACTAACACTATTTATCCTGATTTGCTTCGAAAAGGTCCCAAATGACCCCCAAATGCAACCAAACTATAATGGAAGCTTAGAGATGACTCAAATAACTTCAAATAAGCTTAAATATGTTATTATAAAGTGTTCAACATGATGCTTTAAGTTAAGTGGGCTTTGTGCTCATATGTGATACCCCTTACTTGAGATATATTAGTTTATTCTGAGTAAGGAGTGTTCCACCACATTTCAATTGCGAATTGGTCATTTAGTGCCATGTCATTTTCCGTAACGGCTTAGGTTAAACTAGTGGACAGAACTATTCCACAAGCACCAAATTCAGAACAAAAAAAAACCATAAGTACCACATTAAAGAAAGATGCATAGTTTTGGTACTAAACAACATATTAACCCTTGTAAAAAATTTATATATAACATCTTTTTGGAGCATTGGTTGAAATTTCTTTTTGAATACCTCAATGTTTCAAGTTTCAACCTTGGTATCGTAATATTTTTTTAAAAAAATATATATAAACTATTAAAAGACACAAATAATCTTATAATAATATTTATTATTTATTAAAAAAATACTTTAACCATTTTATCTGAGTTTGTGTCCTATTAACTTGTGACACCAATTCCAATAGAGATTTTATTATAATATTGATGTTAGAACTAAACTGTAACTCAATTTAAGGTTCTAAAATTTTAAAAAAATATATAAACAATTTTATATTAATATGCATATATTTTTATAACTAAACAACGAAATGGGCTTAAGTTTGATTTAGCCCATAGATACATCTAATCATTCATTGTCACTATAATTCAAAGTGAAGTAACTAATCATTTATGTGATAAAAAAATTATTAAAAATTAAATATAATAAATTATTAATATATCAAAATTTTTTTAAAGGTATATAAATCATTAGAAGTACTAAGAACCTATTTGAATGGACATTTATCTTCAATGTGGTGCGTTTAGTTTTTTTTTTTTTATTTCATGCCATAGTATCATTATAATTTAATCTGACTGTCGTTACTATTTATACACTAATCACAAGTAAACACACCGTCCATCCAAAATTAACCTAAATCAAATCCCTAATAATGAGCTCCATTTGCAGTTGCTTTTAGATAAAGTGAGATTCAACTCTAAAACTTGGAACTCAACCTTAGATTGAAGCAAACGTCAATCTAATATATCAAATATTTGTTTGCAATTGAAAGAGAGAGAGAATATTTATGGAAGATTTCCTCCACTCTCCCAATTCCTTTACCTTTTTGACTTCTTCCTATTATCACAAAACCTCAAATTTCAAGCCCACGAGGCAACTTTGTGAATTTGCTGACGTGGCAGTTCACGATTAGTAGGGACCCCAATGCCCACGTGATCCCAAGAGTTGCATCACGTGGCCTAGGAGGTACCAACCTCTGCTGGTAACTGGTTCATATCATAGGACACACATATATAAATATAGGTCTAATATTGGTTTTCGTCCCTATATCATACTAAAATTTAGGATTTAATCATTTTACTATAATTGTGCATAATTTAATCTTTTGTTTTTATAATGTTATTAGTAAACCCCAATTAAAAGCATCATTAGATATTATTATTAAAGTGATGATGTGTGTGCTTAAATAGCCTTAAGCATTAGGCTAACATGTAAGTCTATTATTTGAATATGGTTAATTGAATTTTCACATAGTCTTGATTGTATGATCCAATATCCATAAAAAACTTTACTAGACATTAATTGTGTGAGTGAATAGCAGTAGAAAAAGTCCATGTCATTACTTTAACCATAGCCCTTAGCAGTGGAAGAGTTAAATCTAAAAAATTAGCATAGTAGAGGGGGAAAAACTAAATTAAACCTATAAATATATAGTTTGCTTCAAAAAGGCATTAATAATGGAGGCTTGGCTTGTGCTTATCAAATCTTTATCCCTTCATAATTATCTTCCTTAATAGTTTCTCTCATTTGTCAGATTTATAACACGATCTGATTTGCCTTTGCCCTTTGATTCTTTGATTCTTTCTCTCCCATTATAAATACATATACATTGATATATACAGTTTTGCGAGGTTTGGCCGGCTTGCTAAGATGTTGCCTTAATCTGCATTTGCACCTGCACCTTCTTGTTTTCTTCAGTTTGGTTCAGCTTCAGAAACTAAAGCATGACAGTCTCATGGCAGATCATGTGTTTATAGTGGTGAAGGGAGATATATTGGAGAGTACAAAGAAGGTGCAGATGTAATTGCAGGTGAATGCCACTTCTACCATGGAAGCTAGCTCCAGCTCCTATCATATATATATATGTATGTATTTATGTTTTTATTTCCATTGTGTGATTCTTAAAGAAGGGCCAAAAGGGCTTTTAAGTTTTTCAGGTCTTCTTTAGATAAATAAAGATCCTAGCAGCAGCCATGGATAATATACTAATGAAGCTTTGAAGAGGTTCCATTAGAATTTACAACATTTCTATTTTCTAGAGCTTCTTAAAATAAGGGTGATCTTAGGTTAAGATGAATTTTTTAAAGTCCTTCTATATTCTCTCAATTACATTCAATATGAAATTAAATCAAATCTTTAAATGGAATAGAATTAAAAGCTTTACTTAACAGACATTAAACTCAACCAAGTATACATGGTGATATACATCACTGATTTCCTAAGCTTTTTAATGGGTATTTCTTCCCTCCATCTATCCCTTTCTTTGTCTTTTTCTTAGTCTAATTTTCATATTGTGGTCCTCCATCTTCTTATAAAATATTATATGTTGATTATAATTACTTGTCAGTCTTTGTATTTATAGAACCTCATGATCACAAACCTCCAAAAGGGCTTGAGATGTTAGTATTTTTCATCTTTGCTCTTTAACCATAACTATCTGAATAAATAGGTTAGTATCCCTTTGCAATTTATTATAAAAGTAAAGTATGTTTAAAATTTATCTAAAAAAATATATGATGGGTTTTTGATTATTTAAAAAAAATATAATAGTTTTATTCTTTCTAAATGATTTTATCATGTTAGATAATCTTTTTAAAAAAAAATTAAATTTGATTGCCGCATGTTCGTTTACGGTGAAACCACCATATCAAGTGACAATTTTACTTAAAGTTCACACATGGAAATTTAAGCAAATATTATTATTTTTAAAATTTAAAGTGTAACATGTGTCTCATCCATGACAAATCCGTCATTTGAAAAAGATTGGCTATAAGCCTGGTTTTTACCCAGATTTGCAGAAGTGCCCCCAAGCCTTTTTCTTGTTAAGCTCCTTCACTAAAATTTTCAGCTGTTGTTTCCTTTCTGGTTCTCAATCAACTTTATTGCATTACAGTGGCTGTCAGTTTTACAAGATAATGCATAGCTAATAATATTTTTACTTGAGAGATGTGGCTATCTGTTTTAGCATGCTTTTGAGTTGAGTTCATTGTTTTGAAGTATGTTATGTGTTACAGTGAAAGGTAAGCAGCTATACACTGTCATGGTATAGGATCTTCAGAGGTTACAATTATGTTTCTTCCATTGCTCAAGGAAGGACATTTAAAGAAAATATATGTTTGTAAACAACAAGGATGGCTACAACTCGTATTGCAAAAATGGGTTTTTTGAGAGTGTTTTGTTTTGGGAATAACTTTCTTTCATTAGTATTTCCTGTCTCATTAACTCTCAGGTTTTTCAGTTGCTGGCAGGTTCCCTAGTTTTTATGAACATATTTAAGGCAAATTGTAGTAAATCTTTATATTGCCTCTTCTTTTCTTGTTGCTATGATAAATAAGGTTCAGATATTGCCTATGATCTGCAATAATATTCAATGTTCCAAGCAATTCAATGAAATAATAGATTAGGGTCCCATTTGAGCTTATCAATGTGGTGATGGGGTCTTTTGACACTCCATGAGACCCTGTAGGTTTAATCCAATCTCTTAACCTCACCACTTTAGCTTCCCTTACAGTGAAGGAGTCTCCGGACATTTGCGAAGTCCGTGCCTTCCGTCTGGTCGTCCTTGGGTAGGTCTTATAATCATATAGCGACCGTTTAGTTTACTTTGAAATTGCAGTAATCTGCACCAAGTGTCTCAGCAATGATGTTCATCTTCCATATACATACATAAAATGCACAAAACAATGGTTTACAACACAAATGATGTTTTCGAGGAACTGAAACATTTATTGACCCAATAATCTGTTGTTCGTTGTAATTTTACCCCAATAATATAGTTACAAATTTAGATAAAGACAGCTTTAACTTAACCACTAGTTTGTATTCATGCTATGTGCCTAAAACAGAATTATAGAATGTTAATTATGAATTCTATTTCAGTCGTAATCTTCTAGTTAAACTCTGTTTATTTGTTTCAATCAAACACTGATTAGTTTAGATTATTTTATTATCATTTGACCTATGAATTTAGCCTATAAATAGGCTCTTTTACAACCTTAGAAAACACACCCATTAGATATTAAAACTCATAACACATTTAGAGAATTTTGTGTTTACGTTTTGAGGGTTCTTTGTTTTCGGGTTTTCAGGGTTTAGTTTTTATCTCCATCTTTTGTACTCTTCGTTCTGATGCCATTATAGTTGTAATACCCATAATTTGCCTGAGCCCAAAATAAATCAAACAAAAATAAAAAAAAGGGGGCCCGATAGGCCCAAAACATTAATCTTTCTCAGGAAATTTTAAGATTTTTGAAACCCTAAAAAAACCCTAGCCCCCCCCCCCCCATTTTGCCTTGATTTTCAGCCATTATCTGCCAACTACCCTCTACTTGCTCCACTTGCTTCATCCACCTGCAAAGAAGACAAAATAGAGACAATAAAAAAATCATTGTAAAAGGGCTATAAAAGCCATTCAATATTTGTATGAGAGGGGGGACTTTTTTTGGGGGCCATTTTCATCAATACAAAAAGAATAAATTTCAAACACAAAAGAAAGGGTACAAAAATAAGTAGTAAACGCAAATCAAGAGGAGAGATTTTCGTTCTTTTTCTTCTTTTCTTTATTTTCGAAACAGTACATATATAAATCTTTCTCTATTTTTTTTTCAAAATCAGGTACATATATACATATATTAAATAAAAAAAGGAAAAGAACTTTTTTTTTACCTAATAGCCGTCGCGCACGGCGGTCGCCGGCGACGGAGCCTGCGGCGGCGCTTTGCCGGAATGCCCTCCCCCCCTTCAGACCTGCAGAGAAACAAAAGAGAGAATCAATTTTTTTTTTTAAAACAAAGAAGAGAAATGAAGTAAAAATAAAAAAATTGGGCCTTATAAATTAGAGCAAAACGGTACGTTTTGGCACCCCCCTAAGGTGCCCAAAACGGCACCGTTTAGGGGGAAAATCGGAGCTCCGACCCGTGTAGGCCAGGATCCGCGTGTTTTGGGTAAAAATGGGCTATTTATGTCCGTAATCCTTCTGTTTTTTACTCCATCTCGATTGGGCCTTGTCCCATCTTTCGTTTTTTCCTTAAATTCGTCCTTTTAATTTTACCCCGGTTCCATTTTGGTCCCGCGTTAAACTCTGCGTTTTGAGTGGACGGGAAAATTTTCCTTTGGGTCCCTCCCCATTATCGCGCGTTACACAGGGGCCCCAATTCATTTTTTTTATTTTAAATGTCAGTCTTTAACTCTACTTTTCTCCAAATTTAGTCCTTTTTTTGTTTCTTTTGTTAGTATTACTATTTGATTATTATTATTATTATTATTATTATTATTATTATTATTATTATTATTATTATTATTATTAGTGTTGTTATTCTTAATGTTATTATTATTATTATTACTACTATTATTGTTATTTATTTTATTTTTCATCATTATTACTATTATTATTAAGCTATTATTATTTCTATCACTACTATTATTGTACTACTACTTGTACATATACTTATTATTATTATTACTAACGTGTTAGTATTATTAGTATTATCTATATTATTATGTTGTTTATTGTTGTTAATTTATCAATATTATTGTTATTTCTTTTCCCGCATAACATCGTACATCCATGTTATTATTTCTCACATTAGTTTTTTTTACCCAATGCATCAAGTTTTCAAATAATTGATTTCGTACTAAGGTTTTGAGAAAATCGTGCCCTAACTTACTGGGTTCCAATTGTTCTTGTTCAATCTGAATAATGAAATACCCTTTTTAAATTGCAATTAGGCTTCGAATAAAATACTTGTTCTCGAAAACTCGAGGTGTTGTGCCCTAACTTACTGGCCATGACATCTAGACACCCCGAAATAAGTCTATTTTTTAGAAAGAAGGCAATGTCCCTTATTTGGAATTTCGAGAGATCGAGCCCTAACTTACTGAGTTCTGGTTTCTCATTTGTCAAATAACTGGATATCCTCCTCGAACTCGAATTTGAATTTTAAAGTCAAGAGACAAGCTTAGTTTCGAGAGTCCAAAATGTTGTGCCCTAACTCACTGAGTACGACATTTTATCTCTTCGAAATAAGAATGTCTTATCATCCATTTTCGATCTGTTCAAGTATTTTTTTAAAGAGAATCATATTTTCAAATCTTTTCAAATTTTCGACATTAAGACATTAGATAATCAATTAGGTACCAATTTTGGGCGTATCGGGGGTGCTAACCCTTCCTCGTGCGTAACCGACTCCCGAACCTGTTTCTTTGAATTTCGTAGACCAAAATCGTTGTTTTGATAAATCAAATGGTTTATTTAAGGCAACCACTTTTTGAGGTGACCTGATCACACCTCAGCAAAAAAGATTGGTGGTGGCTCCCGTTTTATTTCATTTTCAAAACCCAAGTCGATTCCCGTGCCTTTAAAAAAAAAAGATGGTTTCGACAGCTTGGCGACTCCACTGGGGATTTCGAGAGTCAGGCCATAAAATTGATTATTCTTTGTCCTTTTATCAAAAATTTGGAAAATTATTTTGAAAAATCATGTTTCTTTTGATGCATCTGTTGGTGCTATGATCGCAATAATGTTGAGTCTCATAGGATATCTCTGCATTCATATTTGCATGACCGTTGTGGTCACACCCTTTAAGTGGGAGCGAGAAGCTATGCCTTTGTGAGGTTTTCACCTCCGCATGGGCTAGGGGACTGCTTCCGGAATATATCCGTACCTATGGTTCCGTGAGGTTTTCTCCTCTGCATAGCCATAGGGAAATGTATTCCCCTGAACTGAACTCAATCCGTATGAGCCTATAATGGGTGAGGGTTGAGGAATCTGCTGGTTCGGGTACCCTTTCGTTAGAACCAAACTACATGAAGAAAGACCTAGGAGCCTATCCTAGACAGAGCCACGCCAAACCCCTAGTGGTCACCTGGATAGTTGTTCTGTGTTTATTTATTTCCCTTGTGCTAATGTGTTTTCTTTTCTGTTTGTTCATCCCTCTTGTACTAACGTGTTTTCTTCTGTTTTGATTGCATTGCATTGCATCATCAAAGAGAAAATGTGTTGATTATTATTCGACTGCTAAATAGGGGAGTTTGTCATAAGGAAATGAATTTCTTGATAAAGTGGATTATAATACGGTTGCCCAAATATAGTCCAAGTAAACAACGAGAGAAGGCCGATAGTCCACAGAAGAATACAAGACTTTGCCCGACGATTTAAGCCAACAAGGATTATTCAAGAAGCTCATGAACATCACGGAAGATAAGTGAGTGAATTCGGTACGGCCTGAACCGAACAACGAGGAGCTAGAAGAGGCGTCTATGGAGAAAGTCCACGAGGCACGACCATAACATCCGATTGCGAAGGAAAGATTGGTGTTTCACTTGGACTATGAGGATAAAACCGTATATGCAATCCTTTTTATGTAAAGAGCTTTATTTTCTAGAAAAGTTCTTCTAATGGAATTGAATTCATAATCAACACCTCTCTTTCTTTTTTGCATTCATTCCATGCATTTGCATTATATTTCATGCATTCGCATCACATCATATGCATAGAGAGAGCCTAATAAGCTAAAATTATAACAGAGAAAGCGAAAAAGGAAATTTGGAAGCTGAACATCCGCACGGAACGCGTGCTAAGTCGAAAAAAATGGATCAAAGATATGAGAAATTCCAAAAGAAAATACAAGAACAAGTGCAAGCACAAATACAGGAGCAGCTGGCCAAGATCCAGCAAGACATGATGGAGTCCCAGAGGAGCATGATGTCTCAGATAACTCAAATGACCCAACTACTGAATGGACTTATGGAGAGAGGAAAAGGCCCCATGGCTATTACTGGAGGAGAAAGTGAAGGTATTCCTTCAGGATCCACCCCGTTACATGTGCCTTCACAGCACGAAGAATATCCCCAGTGGCCATCCGTCACAATTAGGCCTCAACGAGGGCAAGCTAATATCAAACCTCCTGTAAACTTTCAAGTGGGCTCAGGATCCAACCCGAGAGATGACCCTGTTAACCCTATTGTCCCTGACTTCGATATAATGGAGAAAGAAGGGACGAGAGCTGAATCCTCAAGGCAGTTAGAGGATCGTTGCAGATGGTTAGAGGAAGAATTCAAGGCTTTGAAAAACGTTGACCATCACCCCGGCATTGACGCGAAGGACTTGAGTTTGGTCTCAGATCTAGTACTTCCTCACAAATTTAAAATGCCAGAATTCGAGAAGTACAATGGGGCTAGTTGCCCTGAAGCTCATATTACGATGTTCTGTCGGAGGATGACGGGTTACGTCAATAATGAGCAGCTGTTAATCCACTGTTTCCAAGATAGCTTGATTGGATCTACGGTTAAGTGGTATAACCAGTTGAGTCACGCACAAATTGGTTCATGGAAGGACTAGGCTCAAGCTTTTATGAAACAATATGACCACGTAACAGACGTGGCACCCGACAGATTCATGCTATGGAAAAGAAATCAAGTGAGAGCTTTAGGCAGTATGCTCAACGATAGAGGGAGGTGGCTATGCAAATCCAACCACCACTTTTAGAGAAAGAGAGGATCATGCTCTTCACCAATACATTGAGAGCCCCGTTTATCACCCACATGGTAGGAAGCACCACTAAGAGCTTCGCAGACATAGTCATGGCTGGGGAAATGATCGAAAATGCCATAAGAGGCGGAAGGATTGAGGCAGGAGAGGCCACTAGGAAATCTGTTCCTAGAAAAAGAGATAACAAGGTGAACAATACGAGTATATATAACAAAGGATACTAAAAAAATGTCACTGTTAACCCACCCAAAATAGTGACTGCCAGGCAACAGGGGTTGACAAGACAAGAGTTAGGCCCAAGACAAAATTTTGAAAAGCTCCAATTTACACCAATCCCAATGACGTATGGGGAGCTATATCAACGTTTATTCAATGAGCATGTAATAGCCCAAAATAGGGCTTAGTCGGAATAGTGGTTTCAAGACCACAAACTCGAAGTAAAAATATTTAATTTATGAATGTTTTAGAGTCTATGACATGTTGGGTGATGGTGTGCAAATTTTGTTAAGTAATTTTTATCGATAAAGTGCCCAATTTTATTATTGGGATTAAATTGCAATAAGTTGCAAAATATGAGGTCCAAGAATCTTTAAGTATGAAATAGCTTGGATTATCAATTTGAGGTCTATAATGTGATTAAATTGTTGTGTGGAAACTTCGTTGAGAAATTTTATCGAAAAAGTGTTTAATTTGGTTAGTAGGATTAAATTGTTATAGGTGCGAAGTGTATGTTCCAGATGATAAAGGGTGTGATTGTGATGGGTTTTTAAAGTGAAGGTCCTTATAAAGAAATTAGTCCACTTATAAGTTGATGAAGATATTTGTTTGGTATTTTTGAAGTTAGTTGAAAAGAAAAAGGGCAAATTTGGAAGTTAAGTTAAATGGTAATAAGACAAAAATAGTAAAAAAAAAAATATCATTCTTTCCTTCTTCTCCAGCAGAATGTGAGAAGAAAAATGGCAGCCATGGGTGAGCTCCATTCGGCCAAGCTTCTATGGCTTATATAGGTACGGTTTTTGTCCCGTTTTTAATGATTTTCATATTTTTGAGATCCTCAAAGCTTAATTTGTCTATTTCTACCATTAATTTGAAGTGTAATCAAAGTTTAAAAAAATATACCCATGCTAGATAAGCATGTATTTTGATATCTAATGGTAGAATATGGATGTTTGAGGTTAGGAGAGCGATGTTTGCTAAATGATTTTCGGTGAAAACGAGTAAAACGAGTTAATCGGTAAAAGTTGTTATTGTTCATAAGTATGTGTTATAGTAAGAATTTGAAGTTGCTATAGAAGGGAAAAATGTCCAGCATGTCATAAAACATAAGAAAAAGGAATAAAGTTTAATTTTCGAGCCTAGGGGCAAAATCGTAATTATGCAAAAGTTTAGGGTTAAAATTGTAATTTTGCTAAAGTTTGAGTTAGGGACTGTTTTGAGCAGTATATTAATAAAATAAGTGAAATGTGATGTTTTAGATCCCGAAAAATGAGATTTGGACCTAGAACTAGAGGAAAATTGAAAATCGAGAAAGTTGGTAAAATGGTCGTTTCGGCATTCGAGGTAAGTTCGTGTGTTAATAATAATGCAACTTCGTGCTTGAATTGTAATTTTCTATTGATATGGCATAAATTGTATGATTTAATATGTTTAGGAGAAGTTGATGTATGATATGGAAAATGTGATGTTGGTTGTGTTATGTGAAATTGAATGGCAAAATTAATGTTAAATGAATTGAATTTTAAATTAATATTACATGGGTTGTATGAGTTGCTACACAGCTGTACCTGACGAGATTTCGGCAACTAAGTTCATATGGTTGAGTTTACATGTTTATTGGTGAATGATTGAATGATATAATGCGTTGTTAAATATGAATTTGCTGTGGGATTGTGAAAATTATGATAAAATGGAAGAATAAATGCGGTAATTCAAATTAAGAAAAACGCAGAATTGAGTACGGTCGTATCGTGACATGTGATGATTTGACGGATAAGACCATGGTTAATCCATGGCAAAGTGTGAAATGTAGGTATGGTATCATCCATACTGAGTTATGAAATGTAGGTATGGTATCATCCATACTGAGATATGAAATGTAGGTATGGTATCATCGATACTGAGATATGAAATGTAGGTATGGTATCATCCATACTGAGTTGTGAAATGTAGGTGTGGTATTAACCATACTGAGTTAAGAAATGTAGGTGTGGTGTTTCCATACCGAGTTATGAAATGTAGGTATGGTATTTCAATGAGGAAAACCATACTGAGTTGTGAAACGTGGCACTGAGCAACGACGTACTCAAATTCGTAAGACGTTTCCTAATTTGATAATAAGTAATACAAAAAGGAGTGAATCAAATGAAAGAGATTGAGTGATAGTTAATGTTGAGCTCAATTATGTGTACAAGAGAGTTATGAAATGGTTTTGGTCACATGTATAGTACTAAGTGCAGGCTACTATATGTACCAGATAGCTTCGGCTACAAGGGTGGTACCATGTGTAGGCCACCATGTATCTGTTATCATTATAATGAGTTCAACGGAAAATTGACTAAGTGTAATTGAAAATGATCATGTTATGAATAAGTGCAAGTGTGAATGTGACCAATTGAGAAATGTGGCAAATGTATGTATGAACAATATGTTCAATATGTAATCGGAAATTGGAAAGATTGGTATAAGCAAGTGAAGAACACAACTAAAGTGAAAAAGAGCAAACATTTACAATAGAACTGCTTTGGGCAGTAGCAGTGATGTAAATTTGAAAAATCACCAAAAATAGTAGAAATTGAATTATAAGTTGGATGAGATATTGATTTAAAGCTTATTGAGTCTATTTTCATATAAAAGAAAAATAGAAAACAAATGATTTGTATATTTTGAGATATTTGAATTTCGGTGAGACTTGTTCAGAATGATTATGTGATCCCCTTCTTTGCATTTGAAAAATTATTAAAATTTGTACATAAATAATTATGAGATATAATTTATATGCCTAAAATCCTGAATGAGTCTAGTTTCAAATGAACAAAACAAGGAGGCCATATAAATTCTGTACAAAGAGAAAATTGATTTATAGTGAAGAGAGGTCAGAGTAGTTGAATGGTGAAACAGGGGAAACTTTAATGAATAAACTGTACCAATTGGCTAAGCCAAAAATTCTGAAAATTTTATGGTAAGAAGATAAATGAGCTATGTTTCAGGGAAAATTAACGGATCTTAATTTGGAGTTCTGTAGCTCCAGATATAAATTATTTAATGACTATGACTCAAGGAAACAGCTTAACTGGAATTTGAATGAATGGAAAGAATATGAAAATAGCATGTTATCGTATTGCTTATTATTTTCATGCGAGCTTACTATGCGTAAAGCTTACTCCCTCCTTTCCATTCTTTTAGTTTTGTTAGGTCAGCTCAGGGTTGGAGATCGTCGGAGGCAGCATCACACTATCGAGCCATTATCCTAGGAGTATTGGCATGTATAAGGATTTAGTTTTTCTATGACAGATGTTGTTGTGATTAGCCAAATGTATTAGCTTATATTGATTTGTTAATTACAGCCATGAGATGTGGCTTATAATAATTTTGGCTCGTAAGCCTATTTGTCCATAGTATAAGTGATTAAATAGATGACAATGTCAAATGCATGTGTCTGAAAAGTTTTAAATTTTGGGCGAAATTTGGTAACCCGATTTTGTATGATTGTGAATTTTAAGTCCGATAATGCCTCAAACCCTATTCTGGTGTTGGATACGGGTGAGAGGTGTTACAGAGCACATCGTAGCCCCATTCTATCTGAAGCCGTTACAGCCCCTATATCCTAAATGGTATGACCAGAGCGCTGAATGCGAATACCATGCAGGAGTAGCGGGCCACTCAATAGAAAATTGCACTGCCTTCAAAAAGGTAGTCAAAAAGCTCATCAAGATGGGGATCGTGGATGTCGACGATACACCTGGTTCAGGGAACCCGTTACCCAATCATAGAGATAGGGTGATAAATGCGATCAAGGAGGAAGCCGGACAAAGAAACTTGATGGGCATTCGCCCTTATGAACTTGAAAACATTTTGAACAACTGGACTGCAGAGGAGCTACCTGTAATGTTTAGAGATTACATAGAGTAATATTCAAAACGGGCTTGTTGCTTTAAGCCTAGGGGCAATAAGAGTCCTTTTGTGAAATAGGCTTATGGTCTAAAATTGTTATTTCAATAAAATGCATCTTTATTTTCAATCATTACATTTCATACTCTACATTGTTTCATTTTTATATAAATAAACATCCTTAGAATCATTTATTCTTTGGATATTCCATCTTCATACCCACAATAGGTACCCGGATATCAATGACATGAGCGACGCTGTTACTGGCTCTCTTTTTAATGAAATATGTGTCAGAGGGATCTAAAGACTTTGAAGATGACAAAAATTGCAACTTATTTCTTAACTTGTTAAGAATGGTAGATCCTACCTTACGAAGTCTCAGCGGACAATACGAACAAACGATGGAGATGAAGATGAAAACCTAGCTCATCACAGAAATAAGGCAAGATATCATTGAGCTGTTCAAAGATGTTTTCGCAATCATATTAAGGGGCACTAGGCCACTAAAACATGGGTAAGCTATTAAGATTGATGTTTAAATAGCCCAATATTAACGGTTCTACAATAACCAGGCAAATCATGAAGTTCGGGTACTGGTGGTCCACCACGAAAGGGGATTGCATCAGCTATACAAAAAAAAAAGGCATCAAGGTTGACTAAAAAAAAATTTGTCATCTATGCTTGTCGAACGTCTACCGGGGCAACACATTTCTCATTGGTTTCGCCCATTAAAGTCGAAATTTTTTTCGAGTTTTATTAGAACTGAAGTTAGATGAGGCAGAATGGATCCAATCCCGATGTGATTAAGTGAATTTGAAGAGAAAATATTATCTAACACGGTAGGATGATGCGAGTTTACAACAAAAAGGATCGCTCTAGAAAATTTCATGATAGGACTTTGAAAAGAAAATTCTCACATGCAAAAAAAGACTTCAGAAGAAAGTGAATGCCTAAACTAGGAAGGACCTTATGCAGCAAAGAAGGCCTGTCCTAGGGAAGCATGAATATCGACTGAAATGAATGGCAGGGACTTGCCCAATCTGGAGAATTCATATTCAAAGAATTCAAAAAAAAAAAAAACAAAAACAAAAATCAAAAAAATCAAAAAATCAAAAAAAAAAAAGAAAGAAGAAATTTTCAGCAAAAAAAAAGAAAAAAAGGAGAGGCCAAGGCGAAAACCCGCAAAGGGCGCTTTGAGACCAAAGGGGATTTGAGTTGAAAACCCGAAAAGGGCAGCTTAAGTTTTGATAAAAAATGGGGCATACAGTAGTCTCGCTACACTTGAAGTAACAATGAAGGGGTATGTTACGTCTTGGTGCATCGACAAAGTACTCTGAATCTCCTAAACACATATTAAGCTTAAAATGATACTCAAGAAGTTTGAACAGAGAAGCTCAGGCTGCGATATCTGGGGCACCTAGTTTCTATTTTACCCATTTTGAGTTTGCTATCTTTGTCTTTTCAAAATACACTCTAAATAAGCTTTCTTCTTCATTGCATTTGCTAAGCTTTGATTAACTTGTTTGGTTTGAGCTATGCTCCCCAACAAATTTCTGTTTTGTCCATCATTATGATCTTTTTCAAGCATTTTGCATTGAAATAAAGATTATTGGACTAATAATACTTTCATGAAAGGAGTTTCGCATATTACTCTAGGAACTTCTAAATAATACAGGAGTCTGAAACAGGATTATTGTTTAGAATTCACCAAGCTTAAGAGTCGGAAATATTTGAGTCCAAATTAAGGTTATCTCTTCGAAATTTTGTCAAAAATGGTGATTGAACAAAATAAAAAGGTATTGCGTCAATCCTGACGAGAAATGGGCATTGTTAACCCAAGTGCAAAATCGGAATCATTCTCGAAAGAAAATTCTGCATTCATGCGAGCATCATGCATATACATCCGGTTGGGTCACTCGAAGAGTGATCAATAGATGGAAGCTGATACAGATTCTGTACTTTTGAATAGCAACAGGATGTGTTGAAGAAGTTACAAATTCTATAACCCTGAGTCGTAGTGGGATGGATTGAAAACGATAAGAATTCTATACCCTTGACATTGAAGTTACATTGGGGCAAGTCATTTGAGCAAAATATGATTATTCCTTTGAAGGTTTCAGCAGAATAAGATAGCAGCGTAACACGTCAGCAGTAAGATTCTGGTGGGCGACAGGCAGTGACAACCCTAAGCATTAAAAAAATGGTCATTTCATTTTACATCATCAGGAGCGTTTCGATCATTGCATCTTAATCATTGTGAAAAAGTATCATTCTCATGACATTCTGAATTTATGTAAATGTCGTCCATAACACATGTAGTTAAGAGGTCATGAGTCATTCCGGTCATAACATCCTCATCATTTGCATAAGCATAAGCACAATCTACAGGACAAGTTCTTCAAAGAACGGTAGCAATATCGAAGTTCAGATTTCGTTCCCTAAAAATGGTAGTGGAGCAGATTGAAGATTGAAGCCTTCTTGAGGGAGCAGATTGAAGATAGCAAGTCTGGCTTTCCTGATGTTGCAGGAGCAGACTGAAGATAGCAAGTCTGGCAGTCCCCATGTTTCAGGAGCAGATTGAAGATAGCAAGTTTGGCAGTCCTGATGTTTTAGGAGCAGGTCGAAGATAGCAGATCTTGCCTTCCTAAGCGAAGCAGATCGAAGATACAAGTTGAAGATAGCAAGTCTGGCAGTCCTGATGTTTCAGGAGTAGACTGAAGATAGCAAGTTTCAGGAGCAGATTGAAGATAGCAAGTTTGGCAGTCCTGATGTTTTAGGAGCAAACTGAAGATAGCAAGTCTGGCATTCTTGAAGTTACAGAGAAACAGATCAAAGTCAACAAACCTGGCATTCTCGAAGTTACAGAGAAGCAGATCGAAGTCAACAAACCTGGCATTCTCGAAGTTACAGTATCCCAAGGTCGCAGTGAAGTGGGTCAAAGCGACAAATAAACAGTGGATTAAGATGAGGCCACGTGAAGAATAAGGGTGCCGAAGAATCAAGACTCAGCAAGACCAGACAAATTTGGGCTTTTTAAAGCCTTTGCTCTGTTCCCGTTGCACGAGAACGAGCAAAGAGGGGTAGCTGTAATACCCATAATTTGCCCGGGCCCAAAATAAATCAAACAAAAATAAAAAAGGGGGGCCGATAGGCCCAAAACATTAATCTTTCTCAGGAAATTTTAGGGTTTTTGAAACCCTAAAAAAACCTAGCCCCCCTCACTTTGCCTTGGTTTTCAGCCATTATCTGCCACCTACCCTCCACTTGCTCCACTTACTTCATCCACCTGCAAAGAAGACAAAATAGAGACAATAAAAAAATCATTGTAAAAGGGCTATAAAAGCCATTCAATATTTGTATGAGAGGGGGGATTTTTTTTGGGGGCCATTTTCATCAATACAAAAAGAATAGATTCCAAACACAAAAGAAAGGGTACAAAAATAAGCAGTAAACGCAGATCAAGAGGAGAGGTTTTCGTTCTTTTCGTTCTTTTCTTTATTTTCGAAACAGTACATATATAAATCTTTCTCTATTTTTCTTAAAAAATCAGGTACATTTATACATATATTAAATAAAAAAAAAGGAAAAGAACATTTTTTTACCTAATAGCCGCCGCGCATGGCGGTCGCCGGCGACGAAGCATGCGGCGGCGCTTTGCCGGAATGCCCTCCCCCCTTCAGACCTGCAGAGAAACAAAAGAGATAATCAATTTTTTTTAAACAAAGAAGAGAAATGAAGTAAAAATAAAAAAATTGGGCCTTATATATTGGAGCAAAACGGTACGTTTTGGCACTCCCTAAGGTGCCCAAAACGGCACCGTTTAGGGGGAAAACCGGAGCTCCGACCCGTGTAGGCCAGGATCCGCGTGTTTTGGGTAAAAATGGGCTATTTATGCCCGTAGTCCTTCTGTTTTTTACTCCATCTCGATTGGGCCTTGTCCCATCTTTCGTTTTTTCCTTAAATTCGTCCTTTTAATTTTACCCCGGTTCCATTTTGGTCCCACGTTAAACTCTGCGTTTTGAGTGGATGGGAAAATTTTCCTTTCGGTCCCTCCCCATTATCGCGCGTTACACAGGGGCCCCAATTCATTTTTTTATTTTAAATGTCAGTCTTTAACTCTACTTTTCTCCTAATTTAGTCTTTGTTTCTTTCGTTAGTATTACTATTTGATGATGATGATTATTATTATTATTATTATTATTATTATTATTATTAGTGTTGTTATTCTTATTGTTATTATTATTATTACTACTACTATTGTTATTTATTTTATTTTTCATCATTATTACTATTATTATTAAGCTATTATTATTTCTATTACTACTATTATTGTACTACTACTTGTACATAAACTTACTATTATTATTATTATTATTATTATTATTATTATTATTATTATTATTATTATTATTACTAACGTGTTAGTATTATTATTATCTATATTATTATGTTGTTTATTGTTGTTAATTTATCAATATTATTGCTATTTCTTTTCCCGCATAACATCGTATATCCATGTTATTATTTCTCACATTAGTTTTTTTTACCCAATGCATTAAGTTTTCAAATAATTGATTTCGTGCTAAGGTTTTGAGAAAATCGTGCCCTAACTTACTGGGTTCCAATTGTTCTTGTTCAACCTGAATGACGAAATACCCTTTTTAAATTGCAATTAGGCTTCGAATAAAATACTTGTTCTCGGAAACTCGAGGTGTTGTGCCCTAACTTACTAGCCATGACATCTAGACACCCCGAAATAAGTCTGTTTTTTAGAACGAAGGCAATGTCCCGTATTTGGAATTTTGAGAGATCGAGCCCTAATTTACTGAGTTCTGGTTTCTCATTTGTCAAATAACTGGATATCCTCCTCGAACTCGAATTTGAATTTTAAAGTCAAGAGACAAGCTTAGTTTCGAGAGTCCAAAATGTTGTGCCCTAACTCACTGAGTACGACATTTTATCTCTTCGAAATAAGAATGTCTTATCATCCATTTTCGATCTGTTCAAGTATTTTTTTAAAGAGAATCATATTTTCAAATCTTTTCAAATTTTCGACATTAAGACATTAGATAATCAATTAGGTACCAATTTTGGGCGTATCGAGGGTGCTGACCCTTCCTCGTGCGTAACCGAATCCCGAACCTGTTTCTTTGAATTTCGTAGACCAAAATCGTTGTTTTGATAAATCAAATGGTTTATTTAAGGCAACCACTTTTCAAGGTGACCCGATCACACCTCAGCAGAAAAGATTGGTGGCGACTCCCGTTTTATTTCATTTTCAAAACCCAAGTCTATTCCCGTGCCTTTCAAAAAAAAAGATGGTTTCGACAATAGTAAAATTATCTTTGCCCGTAGTTTTTTATCCTCTTTGGAGGGGTTTTTCCACGTTAAATTTGTGTGTTCAATTTCTCAATTTATTCCGCTATTTTTACTTGTTCATTGCTTAATCGGGTCGATCCTAACATAGAATTTCAAATTTTGGATCTTATTTTGGCTATAAATTCTCTCTTCAGGATTTTCCCTGACACCGACTTTAGGAAACTGATTATGAATGTGACCTTCCTTAACCTTTTGAAAGGTGCCACCTGCAAAGGCGAAAAACAGCTTAGGTTTTATAAGGTCTTGCTATTTCATTGGAAGGGAAAAGACTTCACTTAAAAATGGCTATCGATTTATTTGGATATCGTACCTGTTTAGCAATAAACTTTTGAAAAAAAAATTTTGGTTAACGAACTGTTGGGTGAGCGAACAACGTATGCAACTGGGACCTCACCAGCTTCATCATCAGGATATCTGTAGTGTGGTGAAATATGTGTTAACTCTCAATGATGTCTTTACAAGGACGATCTCAGGTATTTTCCCGGATTTAGATTATGCAAACAGTTAACAATTTTCGGGTATAACTTACGGGATAGTGACAGCATCCAGTATTTCAGGGTGAGATACAAGTAGACCTTCAAGCTCTGCTGGTGCAATCTGGTGAGTAATTTATGAAGCACATCAAAAGGCTTTAGTTTAGAAGGAAACACATTAAATCATGCACATATTAACTTTGGGATCACCACAAAGACTTATATATAGATAGTTAAACCAGAACACTACAGCACAGGAACTGTCTATGCAACTGTAACTGTTACGTGAAAACGAGCATTCAACGTAGAACCAATTAGCAATTGAAATAAGTTACCTGGAAACCTTTGTACTTGATCAACACCTTAATTCTGTCAACAACATAGAGATAACCGTTCTCGTCGAAGTATCCAAGATCTCCGGTATGTACCCAACCCTTTTCATCTATCGTCTGTTTAGTTGCCTCGGGATTGTTGAAGTATCCTGAAAATAGTAATCGGAAATTGCAGTGTTAGAGAAAATAGCAGAAGTTATAACAGAAGTACAAGAAAATAAAAATCTATAGCATTCATACAAATACAGGTATAGGTAGATTACTATGTATTGACTAACCAATAACTGTTCATGATCCTGTAATTGAATAAATGTTCCAAATTAAAGGAACGTTATGGTAAAACTTCATTTGAATGATGTAGTAGAAAGTAACATGCGAGTTGGTCCAAACTAGAGGAACGTTATGGTAAAACTTCATTTGAATGTTGTGGTAGAAAGCAACATGCGAGTTGGAGGGCATGATTGGCTGTGGATGACGAAGCCCACCACTTTCCTTTAACTATTTAACTCTTGTGCCTAGCTTATTTAACTGTTAGCATAATACATGCACCTTTACTATATCACAAATCAAACTCTTAACAGACCACAAATAAGGGTTATTAAGAATTTTACCGATCTACATATGAGATGTAAAACTAGAAGTTATTGTTATCATATCAAAGAGGCTGCATGATTAGCATATACAAATAGCTGGATGTTATTTATACCAAAAGATCGATCTTCTTTTATTTCCACAGGAAAGAAGCAAGTAACGTTACCTTGCATCATATTAGGCCCTCGAACCCATATTTCCCCTTATTGTTTTGGAGGAAGAGGCTTTGGATTCTCTGTACTGACTATCTGAGCTTCAATACATGGAGCAAGCAGTCCAGCTGAGCCAGTATGTCGGACACCAAATGCGGGACTCTCCATCGAGATAATCGCACAGGTTTCAGTCATTCCATAGCCCTGAAACCAAAGAAAGCCTTATTAGGAGAAGGCAGCTTCTCTACTTCCAAGTTATTCCAAAAATCCAAAGAATCATGAACTTGGAACAACTTCCAAGCAAATACAATTACAAATCCTACTTCATATATGCTAACAGGCTAGTCACCATTCATTGGTTCCCATTAGAATGTCGCCCAAGATATCAATTTGGATTGAAAGCAACAGTGACTAACACAATATGGATATTTAACTGAACATTTTATGCATGCAAAGGACCATATCAGCTTGCAGATTTGAAATGCTTTCCCCATTAAGACAACTAAATTACCTGCACAACAACTGCTTGAGGGAACTTCTTTGCACACTCCTCCATCAACTCTTTTTCCAAAGGTGCAGCACCAGAACCAATTTGCTTCAATGAGGAAAGATCAAACTTGTCAACCACATTCTGCTTAGCCATAGCAAGCACAAGAGGAGGCACAACCCACAAATGGGTGGCTCTATACTTCTCCACATTCCTCAAAAACATCTCAAAATCGAACTTCGCCATTGACACGAAAGCATTTCCCATCTGCACCTGCGCGTACACCATGACGGCCAATCCAAACACATGAAACATAGGCAAGATGCACAAGTAAACCCGGTGGATATCCCCTGCAAGTTCTTGATCCTTTGTCACCATCAAAGATGATGCAATGGAATTTCCATGTGTCAGAACAACACCTTTACTGGCATCCGTCGTCCCCGAAGAGTAAAGCAGCACTGCTGTATCGGTCTGCTTGACGGAAACCGAGGGAAACTCTGTTGCGTTACCCGCTATATCAAGAAGATCACGAAAAGAAAGGATTTTTGGGGTGCTTTTTACATTAAATCCTTGTTGGTTCCGTTAAGAACCAAGGAAGATCAAAGGGATGTTGAAATCTTTAACTTTGTCGAACAATTCAGGGACGGTGACAAGAAGCTTGGGATTGGAATCTTTGAGTTGTTTCGAGAGTTCGCTAAAGTGTAAATGGGGTTGGCAGTTGTAGCAATGGCGCCAATGGCTGTTATGGCAAAGAAACAAAGAGGGAACTGAATTGAATTTGGAGCAAAGATCAATACTCGGTCGCTTTTGTTGATACCCAGATTTAGAAATCCATGGGAGAGCTTGATGACAGTGGATTTCAACTGAGAGAAAGTGAGGGTTCCCCCAGAATCTGCATCGATGAGCGCTGGTTTGTAAGGGTAAGAAGACACGTTCCTCAACAGAAACGAAACCATTGAAAGATTTGGTTCCTTGGGAAAATCTACTGGTGGCCTTAAAGACCTGTAAATCCGCCATCTCTTCCATACCCAGATTTCTCCATCAAAACCTGATCTTTGAGCTTGATCCTTTCGTGAATCTTTTAGATAATGAAAAGCTGGAAGCTTGGAATGGATTAATAACAAAATAGAGTAAGGACTAACAATGTATGGAATATCATTTGGTTGAAGAAGCAGCGGTACGTGGGGACAAGTTGACGAGAAACAAAACTAACCAAAAATGACCAATATAGGATACGTGGACAAAATTAGGCAATAATTTCATGCTTTTCAACCTACAGAAAATCATGTGGATATTTTCAGAGCTTGATTTCGTTATGCATCTGACTCAAATGAGTATCAAAAGGCTGGATTTATTAATACTTTTGAGTATACTATATATTTTTTCCCCTTCTTTGACAAACTTTTTCATGCTAAAAGTTTGGAAGAAAAGAAAAAGAGGATTGGTAACTTCATTGAAAAAGTCCAATATTGTCTCGGTTCTCATCCATAAAACTAATATGGAGTTCGGAGTTAAATTAATTATATTTTACTTTTTTATTTTAAAAAAATAAATCTTTATATATTTAGATTAAAAAATAAATTTATTTTTTAGTTAATTTTTTTTTATTTTTATTGTTAAAAACGAGTTCTCAATATGAGCAGGGGCGAATCTAGGGGGTGGCATGGGCCCCGGCCCCCCTAAAATGTAAAATTATATTTAGGCCTTTATAATTTTTTAAAAAATTTAAATTAATAAAGGTAAAATTGCACTTTGGCCCCCCTAAAATTATAAAAATTCGATTTAATCATTTACTCATTATAAAGATATAAACTATAAAAAATTAAAATTTCATCCGGCCCCCCTAAAAAATTTTCCTGGCTTCGCCCCTGAATATGAGGTATACGTGACACGTTATCTGTCACTATTTAATTATTTTATTAGATATACTAGTTTTTAATAATACAAATGCATAACATTTTTGACAAAAATAATTACTTTTCTCTTTAATTTAACCTATAAAAATTAATTTCTTATATTTTAAATAAAAAAAATACAATTCAGCTCTTAACCCAACTTTTACCCTTAAATCTCCTTTCTTAACATTTAAACTTTTAAGTAGTTGGCAAACAGCAAACGAAATTAATAAAAGAAAAAAAAAACAAAAAAAGTCAATAGCTTTAAGAGTCAATTTTGCATTGCTCTTACTGTGTATTTTACATTTGGGTAAAATAATATATTTGAACAATATTATAAAAAAAATACAGTTAGTATTTAGTAATATATATTGCATAATATATAAAAATAATATAATATAAAATATTATAAATTTAAAAATAGGCCGGATCAAGTCTTGAATGTTTAAGTTTGAATTTAATTTAATTTTTCGAGTTTAAAATTTTTATTCAAACTCTTCTAAATTTCAAATAGACCTTCGAGCTTAGGTGAATAACTTGACCTATGAACAAGTGTATAGAAAGGATATACTCTTGATTTGAGCAAAAATTCAATGTAATTTTCTCTTCAACTAAGAAAAAGGGGCAACCTTAGACATAGTTTAAATCGTTACAATCCTTGACCAAGGGAAGTCACTGTTCATCATCGAGCACAAGTTTAACATAAGCTTACCAGGACACTGTGCTTTAAATATATATATTTCCTACTGCAGGAACTGAGAACTATAAAAGATTTACGAGAATTCTACTGTGTGTTTCTATTCATTCAAAGTTATTTCGGCATAACATAAGAAAATTTTAATATGATTTTTGTTTTTTAGCGCACAGCAAAAAATTGACACTTGTCTAACTTCTACAAAGAAAATCGGATGCAAAGCTCCAAATCACAGAAAAGAGAAGCCAAGCCGCAAACTAGAAGCAGAATGAAGAAGAAGCAAAATGATACTTTGAATGAAGAAATTATAGGAAAGTATTTTTGTGTCCCCAGACCAGAAGAAGAGAGTAAAGTGTCGTTGGTTGGGTGGATGAAATAATGAATATGGGTGTTTAGGTATTTTCACTTCTAGACTCTAATCTCTATAAGCCACAAGATATTTGTGTGTTTGATAATGCTTTTGCTGTCTGCAAGGGCTGCGGTGACCAATTTATAAATTGGGTTATTCATTTTAAATTTAAGAGCATTTGTATTAGGCTCAAAATATGAGAGGTCTATTTAAAATATAAGTAGGGCTCGGGTTTAAATATTTAATATCCAAACTTGATCCAGCTCGACCTATTTTAAGTTTATAATATTTATATTATGTTATTTTTATATATTATGAAATTTAGAACACATTAAAAAAATAAACTTATACTAAATATATAATACTACTCTAATGTAAACATTAAAATAATGTTAAGATGACTATATAAAAAAATTTAATCAATAAAAATGTATAAAATTATTAAATATTAAAGTAAAATAAAATAAATATATTTTCAAAAAATTAAAAATAATATGGGCGGACTTAAAATGAGCTTGGATTAATCTTTTATAAATATGAGCGGGTTTGCACAAAATTTTAGGCCCAAATTTCAAATTGGGCCAACTTTGAACAAACATAAAATACGTTAATATTATGTTTAAACTAGACTCAAATCCGATCCAACCTAGTTCATGAATCTAAAGGAGTTGAAACACCCAAAAGCTAAGTGCACCGCATGTCACTACCCTATCAAGTAAATAAATAAGCTTTTCAATACATAATATAAGGAGTAAGGCGACAAAAGATCTTTTTAACACTGATTTGTTGAATTCATATATGTAGAATTAATCTCTTTAAACATTTAAAGAGTTTAGTCTAATATTTGAGTTGAGTTTGTTTCAAACACCTAGTTGATGCAAGAATAAGAATAAGAGATTGAATTGAAGTCACAACACAAATGTTTTTGCTATCAACTAAAGAGTTGGACTTCACCAAATCACATGATTAACTGCCTCTGAAGTTGCGACACCAACACTTGTGCTCACAAAATTAGGCCAATGATGTTGCAATACCGATCACAACCCCTGACAATGGCGAATTGAGCTGGATTGAGAGCAATGTCACAACACTAAATGCTATGATTGCGGCACTGAGGGGTCAGTGACACCAAAAGTTGAAACTATTGAGGATGTCGCGATATCAAGATGTGGGTGTCATGATACCGACTTTGACTAAGTCAAAATTTTGAAGAGCATTTTTCAGTTCAACAAAACTTAACCCGGCTTACAATGGAGGGCACAATTGTCATGCAAGGTTAAGTTAAAAAATAATATAAATACTATTTTATAAGTGTTTTTATGGACTAATTTACCAATAAAGGCCAATTTCCAAGTATATTTACGAAAATGGGATAATTTTTGCATTATTTACTGGAAAGGGCTGATTTTGGCAAAACGCGTCCACGTAGGAGCATTTTAGGGTGAAATTTCCAGCAAATCGTGCCTGTGGGGGAGCGTTTTTGCCATGTCAGCACAAAACGTGCTGACGTGGACGCGCTTTGCTGGTGTGGCAAAAACGTTCCCCTAGGGGCGCGTTTTGCTTCGTGTTTTTTCTAAGTTAGGACTTTTTGCATGTTTAGTCCCTAGGGTTTTTTGGTTTAGGGTTAGTGTTTTATTAAAAATAATTTAGGGTTAGGTTTGTAGGGTTTAGGATTTTGTTAAAATAATTTAGGGTTTTGAGTTTTAGGAATTTTTAAAAACAAATCATGATTTAGTATTCTTTTTAAAAAATTAATTAAATTAGGGTTTAGGGGTTTTAAATAAATAAATTAAATTTGAGTTTAATGTTTTTAAGAAAATTAATTAAATTTGGGTTTAATTTTTTTTAAAATAATATTGTGTTTAGGTTTAGGGTTTAGGGAAAATTATATTGATAATAAGGATTTTGGTTATTTTATGGTAGTTCTTGAAAAAATAAATTTGAGAAGACGGTTCTGAACAAATAGTGTCAAAAACGCTTCAAGCAGAATGCATTGTCAGCAAAATTACTGAAAAAAGCTCCCACGTGGACGCTCTTTTTCTACAATATTTCCTGAAAAAATAATTTTGAGAAGACAGTTCTGAACAAATAGTGTCAAAAACGCTTCAAGCAGGATGCACTGTCAGCAAAATTGATGAAAAAGGCTTCCATGTGGAAGCTCTTTTTCTAAAGCAGTTCCGAAAAAAATAATTTTGTCAAGACGTTTCTAAACAGATAGTATCAAAAATGCTCCAAGCAGAATTCACTGTAAGCAAAATTACTGAAAAAAGCTCCCACGTGGACGCTCTTTTCCTACAGTAGTTCATATTTGGCTTTTAGGCTATAAATGAGCCAAGTTTCATTTTTAGGTTGCATAAGTTACAACAAGAAAAATTAGAGAGGCTAAACAGAATAGAAATTGAAGAATACCGGTCAATTCGTATTTGTTTGCCATAAGTCGATTTTGTGCTCTTTATCGAGCACCTCAGGTGCCTCGAGAATCGGTTGTCGGAATCCAAATTGCCACAACACTATATCTGTCTGGTGCATCTCAACAGTATCATAGTTGACCAATGGAACCTTAACATGCCAAATGTTCGAATTTTGAAAGAATTCATCTGGAATTACTGCCCGAATTGCCGGATCTTTGTATGGTGTCCATTGGAACTATATGAACGTGATAAAAATATTAGTTATATACATAATACTAAATACTAAATATGAAATGACTATTTTATGTATATATATTATTTAATACTTACTTGCGCTTCCGACAGTTGGTCTAATAGAAGCTGTATATCTTCAAGAGCGGTAGGTATTCCAACATAACTCGCCGGATGGTTCCACTTAATTAAATAAATTTTTAGCATACAATTTTATTTTAAATCTATGTAATACTTGTAAAATCAAATAAAAATTTTACCTCGTTATGAGTGGGAATGTATATGGGTGGTTCACTCGAGGACGTAAAAATGGAAAGGGAAACCAAGCCCATGATTGTAGTAGTGATAGGCAACCTCCGATTTTGGCTTTATTTGGTGGCGTTGCCCCGCACATCTCCCGGTACAATGTTGCCAACACGGCAGACACCAACTAAATTCGCCAGCTGCTTTAAAATCAACGAGTTTCAGCATTAATCTCAGATGTACGGGGTTTCGTGACAAGTCCAACATCAAATAACCACCAATCATCTCAAGGATGTATGCTCGAGCATAGTATTCTTTCCACTTCAGTCGAATCATTCCCCGGCTCCGGGAATGTGTCTCGTAACCAGCCCATCTCTATTCGACCTCCGTAAATATTATCCGGAATCGCACCCAAAAGATCGTAGCATACGGCTCCCCAATCAGCAGATTGAAGGACCCGGTGAATGCGGACCCATCCACCGGCAATCCCAATTGTAACTGCACGTTCTTCAAAGTGATGGTACACTCTTAGCATGGAAGATGGAATGTATGCGTCTAGGGTCTCCACCTCTTTATTAACGCACTGATGAGTTTCGGGTCCAACTTGCACCCACGGCTTATAGTGGCCACGTGCCAAAAACTCGCTTCTCTCAAGTAATTTTCTATTAACTGTGATGGAGGACCAGACATATTACGAATATAACATTGTAACACCCGATTTACAGACTGTTATAAAAAATTATAAAATACAAATTAATTAAAATTACATAAATGAAAAAATATTAAATAATATTTAAAAATTAAAATTAACCCTTACCATTTTCATTTGTTCGACGGAGATATGTTTATGATCGAGACAAATTAATTCCCCGGCCATCGCTAACACGATCAAATATTTTTGAAATTATAAAAAAATACTAATTTAGAAAGAAAATTAAAAATAATACTAATTTAGAAAGAAAATAAGGAAATAATTAATTAAAGAGAGCTTTGAGAAATTTAGGGAGAAATTTGAGAGTTTTTTTGCTAAATTTTGAAGAAATTTTGTGTGAAATAATAGGAGGGGGTTTTATACTCTCTCTTTTTTACTGTTGGACCCCCTAACGGTAAAAAAAAAGTCGTTGGGGACAAAAATACGGAGCAAAACGTGCCACTGGGGGAGCCTTTTTGCCACATTAGCAAAGCATGTCTACGTCAGCGCATTTTGTGCTGACATGGCAAAAACGCTTCCCCAAGGATGCGATTTGCTAGAAATTTCACCCTAAAACACTCCTACGTAGACGCATTTTGTCAAAATTGGTCCTTTCCGGTAAAAAATGCAAAAATTGGTCCATTTGTATAAATATACTTGAAAATGAGCCTTTATAGGTAAATTAGTCGTTTTTATGGTGGAGAAAAATTAGGATAGACATTAAACAATTTTTTCTCTCTTTGATGTCTTTATTTTTCTTTTCTCTTTATTTTTTTTCTATTAGAATAGATTCTAATTTTGGTTGTTTTATTTTTTCTTTTTTGTTGAAGACTTTGCAAAAGAGAAATGATCAAACTCCTACATTTCATTGGATTTTCATCGATTGAGTGGTCATTTTTTCAAATCCATTGCTTTTATATATCGCACACCATGCATTTGATGAAATGCCTATTATGTCATTGAGTTTAATTGTATGCTAGATTGGTTGTCGGGTTAATTGATTAGTTATTTGGCAAACTAGGTTGATGATTATTCTCGATTAATTTGTTGTTTTTTTAGATTGGAATGTTTAATAGGATAGAATTGATGCCTCTAGTAAAAAATCTAGATAAATGAAATCAAGAGAGGAGTTTATCATTGATAGGTCAATATAATCATACCAAATAGTGAGACCTTGTAGGTTTAATCCAATCTCTTAACCTCACCACTTTAGCTTCCCTTATCAGTAAAGGAGGCTCCGGACATTTGCGAAGTCCGTGCCTCCCGTCTGGTCTTCCTTGGGCAGATCTTATAATCATATAGCGACCGTTTAGTTTACTTTGAAATTGCAGTAATCTGCACCAAGTGTCTCAGCAATGATGTTCATCTTCCATATACATACATAAAATGCACAAAAAAATGGTTTACAACACAAATGATGTTTTCGAGGAACTGAAACATTTATTGACCCAATAATCTGTTGTTCGTTGTAATTTTACCCCAATAATATAGTTACAAATTTAGACAAAGACAGTTTTAACTTAACCACTAGTTTGTATTCATGCTATGTGCCTAAAACAGAATTATAGAATTTCACATTTTGGATCTTACTTTGGCTATAAGTTCTCTCCTCAGGATTTTCCCTGATACCGACTTTGGGACACTGCTTATGAATGTGACCTTCCTTAACCTTTTGAAAGGTGCCACCTGCAAAGGTGAAAAACAGCTTCGGTTTTATAAGGTCTTCCTATTTCATTGAAAGGGAAAATACTTCACTTAAAAATGGCTATCGATTTATTTGGATATCGTGTACCTGTTTAGCAATAAACTTTTGAACATCTTCTTCGGTTAACGAGCTGTTGGGTGAGCGAACAACATATGCAACTGGGACCTCACCAGCTTCATCATCAGGATATCTGTAGTGGTGAAATATGTGTTAACTCCCAATGATGTCTTTACAAGGAAGAACTCATGTATTTTCCCAGATTTAGATAATGCAAACAGTTAACAATTTTTGGGTATAACTTACGGGATAGTGACAGCATCCAGTATTTCAGGGTGAGATACAAGTAGACCTTCAAGCTCTGCTGGTGCAATCTGGTGAGTAATTTATGAAGCAAATCAAAAGGCTTTAGTTTAGAAGGAAACACATTTAATCATGCACATATTAACTTTGGGATCACCACAAAGACTTATATATATAGATAGTTAAACCAGAACACTACAGCATAGGAACTGTCTATGCAACTATAACTGTTACGTGAAAACGAGCATTCTAACGTAGAACCAATTGGCAATTGAAATAAGTTACCTGGAAACCTTTGTACTTGATCAACTCCTTAATTCTGTCAACAACATAGAGATAACCGTTCTCGTCGAAGTATCCAAGATCTCCAGTATGTACCCAACCCTTTTCATCTATTGTCTGTTTAGTTGCCTCGGGATTGTTGAAGTATCCTGAAAATAGTGATTGGAAATTGCAGTGTCAGAGAAAATAGCAGAAGTTATAACAGAAGTACAAGAAAATAAAAATAAATTGCATTCATACAAATACAGGTATAGGTAGATTACTATGTTTTGACTTAACCAATGACTGTTCATGATCCCATAATTGAATCAATGTACCAAACTAGAGGAATGTTATGGTAAAACTTCATTTGAATGATGTGGAAGAAAGCAACATGCGAGTTCGAAGGGCATGATTGGCTGTGGATGACGAAGCCCACCACTTTCCTTTAACCATTTAACTCTTGTGCCTAGCTGATTTAACTGTTAGCATAATACATGTACCTTTACTATATCACAAATCAAACTCTTAACAGACCACAAATAAGGGTTATTAAAAATTTTACCGATCTACATATGAGATGCAAAGCTAGAAGTTATTGTTATCATATCAAAGAGGCTGAATGATTAGCTTATACAAATAGCTGGATGTTATTTATACCAAAAGATCGATCTTCTTTTATTTCCACAGGAAATAAGAAGCAAGCAACGTTACCTTGCATCATATTAGGCCCTCGAACCCATATTTCCCCTATTTGTTTTGGAGGAAGAGGCTTTGGATTCTCTGTACTGACTATCTGAGCTTCAATACATGAAGCAAGCAGTCCAGCTGAGCCAGTATGTCGGACACCAAATGCGGGACTCTCCATCGAGATAATCGCACAGGTTTCAGTCATTCCATAGCCCTGAAACCAAAGAAAGCCTTATTAGGAGAAGGCAGCTTCTCTACTTCCAAGTTATTCCAAAAATCCAAAGAATCATGAACTTGGAACAACTTCCAAGCAAATACAATTACAAATATCCTACTTCATATATGCTAACAGGCTAGTCACCATTCATTGGTTCCCATTAGAATGTCGCCCAAGATATCAATTTGGATTGAAAGCAACAGTGACTAACACACTATGGATATTTAACTGAACATTTTATGCATGCAAAGGACCATATCAGCTTGCAGATTTGAAATGCTTTCCCCATTAAGACAACTAAATTACCTGGATAACAACCGCTTGAGGGAACTTCTGTGCACACTCCTCCATCAACTCTTTTCCCAAAGGTGCAGCACCAGAACCAATTTGCTTCAATGAGGAAAGATCAAACTTGTCAACCACATTCTGCTTAGCCATAGCAAGCACAACAGGAGGCACAACCCACAAATGGGTGGCTCTATACTTCTCCACATTCCTCAAAAACATCTCAAAATCGAACTTCGCCATTGACACGAAAGCATTTCCCATCTGCACCTGCGCGTACACCATGACGGCCAATCCAAACACATGAAACATAGGCAAGATGCACAAGTAAACCCGGTGGATATCCCCTGCAAGTTCTTGATCCTTTGTCACCATCAAAGATGATGCAATGAAATTCCCATGTGTCAGAACAACACCTTTACTGACACCCGTCGTCCCTGAAGAGTAAAGCAGCACTGCAGTATCGGTCTGCTTGACGGAAACCGAGGGAAACTCTGTTGCGTTACCCGCTATATCAAGAAGATCATGAAAAGAAAGGATTTTTGGGGTGCTTTTTACATTAAATCCTTGTTGGTTCCGTTTAGAACCAAGGAAGATCAAAGGGATGTTGAAATCTTTAACTTTGTCGAACAATTCAGGGACGGTGACAACAAGCTTGGGATTGGAATCTTTGAGTTGTTTCGAGAGTTCGTTAACATTGTAAATGGGGTTGGCAGTTGTAGCAATGGCGCCAATGGCTGTTATGGCAAAGAAACAAAGAGGGAACTGAATTGAATTTGGAGCAAAGATCAATACTCGGTCGCTTTTGTTGATACCCAGATTTAGAAATCCATGGGAGAGCTTGATGACAGTAGATTTCAACTGAGAGAAAGTGAGGGTTTCCCCAGAATCTGCATCGATGAGCGCTGGTTTGTCAGGGTAACAAGACACGTTCCTCAACAGAAACGAAACCATTGAAAGATTTGGTTCCTTGGGAAAATCTACCGGTGGCCTTAAAGACCTGTAAATCCCATCTCTTCCATACCCAGATTTCTCCATCAAAACCTGATCTTTGAGCTTCGATCCTTTTGTGATTCTTTTAGATAATGAAAGCTGGAAGCTTGGAATGGATTAATAACAAAATAGAGTAGGGACTAACAATGTTTGGAAGATCATTTGGTTGAAGAAGCAGCGGTACGTGGGGACAAGTTGAAGAGAAACGACGACACAAATGACAAATGACCGATGAAGGATATGTAGATAAAATTAGGCAATAATTTCATGTTTTTCAACCTACAGACAATCATGTGGATATCTTTAGAGGTTGACTTCGTTACGCATGCGACTCAAATGAGGATCGATTCTCCTTCTTCTATAAGTTTTGAAGAAAAAGAAAGAAGATGATTCGGTAACTTAGTTGAAAAAGTCCAACGTTGTCTCCGTTCTCATCAGAGCCTTAAAAGTACTATGGAGTTGGATCTATTCGGACTAAAAGTGTATTTTATTTTTATTTAAAAAATAAATAAATTATTATTTATCTTAATTTAAAGAGTAAATTATTTTTTATTAAATATTTAATTAATTATTATTATTAAAAATTGATCTTATACATTAATATGTACGCTGGTTCTTATAGTTGTTTGAGAGTACAAACGTCTAAGGCCCAAAACTGAAAGGGGCTCAAAAAAATATCTTTTTTTTTATTTTTTAATATGGGAAAGAGATTTTTTAGACTAAAATAAATTAATTAAATACTTAGGGCTTTTAAATTTTCACCACTTTATCTCTTGGCCCCAAATTTTTTCAGTTTTTATTATATTACATTTTATTATTTTTTTTAAAAAGGATTCTATTTTTTTTTGAAAGAAAAAAGAAAAGATTTCAATTATTGTTTTGCCTAGAGTTCTAAAAATGTCAAGAATGGGCCTATCAACATGAGGTACACGTGACATATTACGTGTCATTATCTGATTATTTCGTCAATCACATTAGTTTTTAATAATACAAATTAATAATTTTTTAACAAAAAAAATTAACTTGCTCTTCAATTTAATGTGTAAAATTAAATTTACTAAATTTTTAAGTAAAAAATAAAATATAATTTAACTCTTAATATGATATCCTCCGTATACTTGTACACCTGAAAACTCATTTCTTCACATTTAAACTTTAAAATAGTCAGCAAAAAACAAACGGAAGTAATAAGAAAAAAAAGTCAGTTTCACATTGCTGTTACGGTGTATTCAAAAGTCACATTTGGAAAAAATAATTTATTTGAAAAGTATTATAGAAAAGTACAATTGATTAATATTAATGTTTATCATCACATGGTATTTAAAAGTAAAAATTCATAAAATAACAAGTGTTATTAATTTGATAATAATAATTATTAAATTAATTAATTTAAATAATATTTATAAATTACGTATTAAATATTAGTAATGTAATAACCAAATTTGCCCGGCCCTAAACCCAATAAACCCAAGCCCGATTGCAAAGCCAAAAATTAAATAAAACAACCAGAAAAAAATCAATAAAATAAAGTCCAAAGTCCATTACAAAAACAGCCCGATTAAACCATTTTTAAACCAAACAGGCCCCATCGACCCGAGGCCCAAGACCAGCTAGGACCCAATTACAAAATAACCCAAGAATCTGAAAGGCCCAATAGGCCCGAAACCAAAGATGACCAGAAAGAACTAGGGTTTTGGAACCCTAGCAGCGTCGCGCGCGTGTGGACACGCGTTCCTCCACCAGCGCCACAGCACCCACGCGCGCACCATCGCCGGTCTCCACCTCTCTCTGTCCCCCGCAATCTGCAACAAAACAAAAACGACAGATCCACAAAACAAAAGGCATTTTTTTCGTTTTTTTATTTTCGATTGGCTATAAAGCCAAGAAAAGAAACTGTGGGGGGCTTTTTTTGGATTCGCAATCAATAAAAAGAGATAGTCTCAAAAAACACAGAGATAATAGCGAGAGATCTAAGCAAAAACTTTCAAAAAATCAAAGGGAGAACGACTGATCCGAGCATTCGAAGGTGGTTTCGCATCTTTGTTTATTTATAATTATTTTGTTTTCATTTTTTTATATTTAATAAATATACATATATACATACGTACATAAAAAAAAAGGGAAAAACTTACCCCTTGCGATTTCCGGACACCGCGTGCGGTGGCCGGCCACGGCGGCACCACGGCGGACCCCTTTGCCGGAATTCCCCTTTCATGCGCACCTACAGAGAGAAACAAAGGAGGTTCAGATTTTTTTTTAAGAGAAAGCTAAAACTGAAATTTTTTTGAGGGTTTAGGGCCTTATATACTAAGACCAAACGGCGCCGTTTCACGTGGGGGGGTCCGCGCGTCGACCCGGATCCGACCCAGGAACCGCGCGTCCTCCCCCGGATGGATTAATTGCGCCTCAGGCCCCTCCCATCTATTTTGCCTTGCAAATCCTCTTTTATATTTTCATAATTTGGTCCGAAGATTTACCTTTCGTTTCAATCTAGCCTGTACCTGAACGCTGCCGTTTCTGACAATGGGCTTATTTTCCATTTAAGTCCCTTTAATTTACGCGCGCATGACGATTCGGTCCCTTTTATCTTTATTTCGTTCCAAATCGACCCCGAAGCCTCATTTTCCATACAATTTGGTCCATTTCTTAGCATTTTATGATTATTCTCCTTATCCTTATGTTTATATTATTATTATTATTATTATTATTATTATTATTATTATTATTATTATTATCATTAGTTACTACTATTAATATTTTTTTAGCTGCGTGTATATATATATATATATATATATTTATTATTATTGTTATATCATTATTGTCATTATATTCATACTAGCATTACATGTAATTTATATCTTTATTATTATAATGTATATATTTTTAGTCTAATATTATTATCCCCTATTTAACTTTAGGTTACCTATTTATAGTTACGCTATTTTGTATATACTTTAATTCACATTTATATAACTACTATCTTTATATTATATTAATATATTTTCCTTTGCTATTATTATTATTACTATTATCATTATTGTATTGTTATTTGTATATACTAGCTTTATCATTATTATTGTTATTATATCTATAATAGTATCTTGTACATAATTTACGATTGCATTGTCACTATTCACTGCATGACCCTATTCCTATTTTCAAATCACGTTTCTTTAAGACATTTTTTATCAATTTTGCTCTAAAAACTAAAATTTTCAAAAAAAAAAAAAAGGCAATATTCCGTGTTTGGAAATTCAAGGGACCGTGCCCTATGTGTTGGGTCTCGGTTCTCTTGCTTGACCAAATAGTCGAATAACCTTTTTGATGTTTTAATAAATGAGTATTAGGGATTAAGAGATGACTTTGGATTCGAGGATTGAAATTATCGTGTCCTATGTATTGGATGTGATGTTTGGTCCCTTCGAAACGAGGAAATCTTAATATTCTAGAAAGACTCAAACATTTCCAAAAAGATCCAAATTTCTAAATTCATTTCTAATTTTGTTAAAACTTTCGACATTGGGACATCAATTAATCAATTTGGTACCGATTTTTCGGGCGTTGCGAGGGTGCTAATCCTTCCTCGCACGTAACCGACTCCCGAACCTGTTTTCTCGAGTATTCGTAGACCAAAAACCCCATTTTAGTAAATCAATTGTTTTATTAAAACAAAGGTGATCCGATCACACCTAATAAAGGTCGGTGGCGACTCCCGTTTTACTCATTTTCAAAACCCAAGTTCGATTCCCGTTTTTGTCAAAAATGGTTACGACAAGTAATATTATAACAATTATTATTATATAAAACTTAGTTTTTTTTAGATCATTTGTTAGCAACGTGGGTCTTGATAAATATACCAAACACTAACAATAATTTCATAACGAGAAATTAATACATTTTTTTGTGTGTTTGTGAGAATAAAGACGAAAACACAAACATTTTGCTTTAGATTCAACAACGAGGCTATCTTTGAATAAATTTGTAGTTTTTAGTGTCACGGGCCAAAGTGCAAAGCCCGTGATCATGGCACAATATGCACTTCATGGAGGTCGATCGATTAGATGGGGGTCGTTTAGCCCACAAGAACTGGCACAATTCCAAGAACTGTTGGAGAAGCCTGTCAAATTGAAGCCTAGTTAGCCGATAATGAAGATATAACAACATATGCTAGTTTTAGTAAGTAGGGGAATCATATCTTGTAGATTTCATATGATATGATGTAATCTTGTAAATCTCCAAAATTAAGGAATAGGCTAATCTCGTCCGTCGATGTAATTAGATCTTGATTGTTGGTTTTGGAGGAGCTCAACTATAAATAGAGAGTCTTCCCCTCACTTGTAAATCATCTATTGTATGTTGAATTCTTAAGAGTAATAGAATTATTTGAGCATTTACTCAAACACGTTGTGTGCATTCTTTATTTGACTTTCTGTTGTTCATTTGTAGTTTCTTTTGGTACATCCGCTTCCACTATACAAATTGGTGCCTTAGAGGAATTCTAAAGGAATCCTCACTTTTGGGAGTAAAGGCTGATTTAGGCGAGTTTGGAGCGAATGGATCGCCTAAGGCCGCACGGATCGTGAGACAAAAGATCTAGCCTCGTGACAAGTGGTATCCAAGCTATTGGTTCGAAGGCATCGTTGGGATGTTGAAAGAAGTTTTTGATCAGAATGAGCTAATGCAAACACGTAGGAAGGCCAGAAAAGCAAGTTGCTCAAGGGACATGTTGACAGCCTTGGAAAATCGAGTGGGTAATTTCGAGGAGTCCGTAGGGAACATGAATGAGACGCTTGAGTTGGTCGAGGGATGCACAGATGGGTTTGACTCAATGGAAGAGCAACTCAGAGAATTTATGTTGGATTCTCTCGGTGCCAAGCGGAAAAGATGAATGAATTAGTCAATTCTACTACGGAAAATTTGGCAGAGGGGGATGAGACTCTCGAGGATATGGTGTTAGCTATGAAGAAGGAAATTGAAGATCTTAGCTGCTTTGAGTAATGGAATGTTGTCTTTGAGGCCGAAGCAACAAGCTATGGATGTTCCCAAACCGGAGAAGTTCAAAGGTGCAAGGTTCGCAAGGGATGTAGACAACTTATTATGGAAAATGGAGCAATAATTCTGAGTGATGGGCATCGAGGATGATGCTATTTAGGTAAACACTGCTTCAATCTATTTTACTGATGTGGCTTTCTTATGGTGACGTCATAGGTCCACAGATGAGAAACGTGGTAAGAACGCGATTGGTACTTAGGAGGAGTTCCAAAGAGAGTTGAAGAAGCAGTTTTATCCACAGTATGCGGAGAAGGAGGCTCGGGCTAAGTTGTGCCGTCTTACGCAACAAGGCACTGCTTGGGAGTATGTTTGGACATTTAGCAAGTTGATGCTTCAAATCTCCGACTTGAGCGAGAAAGAAGCCTTCTATTGGTTTGAGGATGGGTTAAAGCCGTGGGCAAAGCATGAGTTGCGTAGGCAAGGAATCACCGGTCGAAACAGAGTCTTTTGTTGAGCTTGGTCCAACGAAAGAAAAGTCCGAGTCGTCTAAGCCCAATGGAAAGGGAAATGGTGAGAGAAACCATGAGGAAGATGAAGAGGGACATAGCAAAAATGACAACAGTACCGATAACACAAGTGGCGATGGGAAACCATGATATGTGAAGCGGATATCCAACAACCCAAGGGACAAGGGGAAGATGATAAAATGTGTCCTTTGTCAAGGACCACACATGGCGCGAAAATGTCCGAAGAAATTGATGATTTCGGCTATCAAAAAGAAATGTGAGCCGAAGGAAAAGGCGAAGCCTATTGAGAAAAAGACATCGAGTAAGAAAAGGAATGGTGGAGAAGGGTTGATGTTTGTAGACATCAACATTGCAGGTCAAAAAAAGGAGTGCTCTTGTCGATACGGGAGCATTGGACTTGTTCATATCGGAAAAGGCTGCGGAGAAACTTGGTCTCTCAATTAAGAAATCAAATAGAAAGATCAAGACGGTAAATTTCGAGGAGGCCCCAACTGTGGGAGTAGTTCGTAATGTGGAGTTACAAATCGATGAATGAAAGGGCAAGGAAGGCTTTTGTACTTGGCTTAAACTTCATTGACAGGATGCAGATAGTTCTGTATCCATGGGCCGATCAGTCACTGGTCCGTTATCAAGCATCAGGATATGAAGTTTGGGACCAATGTGTTGTCATCAATCCAACTAGTTAAAGATGTTTCGCATGGGAGAAACATTGACTCGATAGAACGAAATGCTATGAAAGCCCTTTTAGAAAAGTTAGTGGAGCATGAGACCGATATGAGATCTGTGGAGACGACTGTGGAACAGTCACCTTTAGGAAATGTGAGTTGTGTATCGGACTTCGAGAGGAAAGAAGCAATATAAAAATAGTCAAAACGAGTAAATGTTGCGGGAAAGGTACATTGCGAACACTCTGATAGTGTTTTGAGTTCTGACTTGTTGACTTGGCAAGGTCGTAGGTGTAACAGCTCGAATTTAGTGAAGTCGGAATAGTGGTTTCGTAACCACAAATTCGAGCCGGAGAGATAAAATATTTTAATATTATGAAATGATTAGTAATATGATAGAAAGGCTGCATGAGAATTTTAATAAGAAAATTTTATCAATTATGTGCTTAATTATAGAAAGGTCTAAATTGCATAAAATGTCAAATTTGAATTCTAGTAGCAAAATGGGTTAAATAGCTATGGAATTCAAAACTTGAGGTCCTTATTTGGTAATTAGACCATTGAAGAAAAATATGTAGATATTTTTGGTGAATCATCCATGGAAAAATTAGAAAAGGCTAAGGACTAAATTGGAAAAGGGGTAAATTAAAAGATGATAATTAAGTTAAAATGATATAACATCATTTTATATCATCTTCAACTCCAAGATACATGAAAACCCTAGGAGAGAGGAAAGAAACTAATCAAGCTTGAAAATGTATGAATTCATGTCTCGTTTTTAGTAATTTTTGTAATTTTGAGTTCGAGGAAGCTTAAATTACCTATTTGGGGGATTAATTTGAACAGATATCAAAGTATAGAAAATTTTCCATGGATGAATATGCTGAAATTTAAAAGTTTATGATAGAAAATGAAAGGTTGTTGATAGATAAACAACTTTTACAAAGTGAATTTACATGAAAACATGATTTAGGGACTAAATTGAAAAATGGTGAAAACCATGATAAAATTCTAATTTTTAAGGAATTCATGGGCTGCTATTATGGTATATGAAATTCGGCTAGGCTGGAAATAAGGATTAAATTGCAGGATTTCAATTTTCGAGCCTAGGGATGAAATTGGAATTTATGAAAAGTATAGTGGCAAAATGGTAATTTTGCCTAGGGTGTAAATTGAGTTCAATGGAATATGAAATGTGTTAAATTGATGATTAAATTCAATTATATAGATCCGAAAAGATCGAACAAAGAGTTAGATCGTGGAAAGGAAAAGTTTTCGAAATAGTAGATTTCAGTTACGAACAAATATCAAGGTAAGTTCGTATAACTTAAATGAGTATAGAAATGTATTGTTTTGAATGTCATATTACATTAAATATGTTATATGAGATTGTATATATGAAATGTATGGAAATTTCAATGGAAGAAATGGTATATGTTGGAAATTTATTGAAAAGGGTTAAATTCCGTATGAATATTGAATTCAGATGGATAAATGTGATTTCCCTGATAAAATTGCATGTGTTGCAGAATGGATTTAGCCCAGACAGGTAATCCTAAATGAGCCTCTCGAGTATTGTTTCAATTAGGATTTAGCCTGGATTGGTAATCCTAATTGACTAGATTTAGCCTGGACTGGTAATCCAGAATAAACTCTATAGAGAATTCTTTGTCACTGAAAGGATTTAGCTTGGACTGGTAATCTTGACAAAGCTCTTAGAGTGTATGTTACAGACCGAATTTAGCTTGGACTGGTAATTCTGCTGTATGTTATGTGGCTCGAGAGTGTACCTTAATAGGTACTATTGGATATGAATTGACGAATAATGAAATTGTACACTTTGAATGTACTATTGGAAATATCCATCGGAAAATTCAATAGTTCAACGGATAAAATGATTAATGAGACATGAGAAATATGAAATGAAAAGAGGAAAACTTGATGGAATATGGCATGATGAGCTCATCAATGCATTATGTTATATTTGTGATTAACATGTTTGATTGGATGCATGTGGTTAGGTAAAATGCTAAATTGAATGGAAAGTATGCTTATAAATGGTTTAAATGTTAAATATGATTGGTAAGTTAAATTCTGGTTATATGAACTTACTAAACATATAATGCTTACTAGGTTTATTTTTCCCTATTTTATAGTGCTCAAAGCTCGTGAAGGTTGGAGAATGGTAAAAGCAATCATCACACTATCCTCCTGTTATTTTAGTATAAATGAAAATCTTGTTTTGGTATAATGGCATGTATAGGCAAATTTGATCAAATTATGGTTTGTATATGTTGAACCTAATCTAGCCATTGGAATGGCTAGAGAAACTTGTTTTGATGTTGTAACACCCTTAACCCGAGACTGTCGCCGGAATAGAGTTAAGAGGCGTTACCGAACAACCACAATAATTCACATTCATTCCACAACACATAGTCTATCATCAATCATACATACTCAAATACGAACATACAATCCCTCATTTAGGTCTACAAGACCTTAATCAAGTGTTAGAAAGGGGTCGAGACTAAACCGAACACTAATGAAAGTTTACAAAATTTTAATATTTTTTAATACTGTTGAAGTCACACGACCGTGCAATCAGGCCGTGTGCCTTACACGATCATCAAACACACACATGTGTCCAGGCCATGCCAAAACAAAGCATGTACTCTGACTTATTCACACGGCCACCAGGCACGCCCGTGTGCTAGGCCGTGTACTCTTAGGCAATATACTGACTTATTTACACGACTACTAGGCACGTCCGTGTCCATGGCCGTGCGTACTTGAGCTAGCTACTGACTTTATCCCACGGTCACTAGGCACGCCCGTGTGCCATAACCGTGTAGGCAAAACAGGCCATTTGCAAGGCCATATTGCCTCCCACAATAAGATTTTATCTATAAGCATCAATACAATACCAATTCATGCTTTCAAATGCATTCAAACATACCATTTCATGCATTATTCAATCACCAACTAAACCATTTACTTTCATGCTCATTATCATCACAACTAAAGCGATTCAAAGTGACATATATACATCTCAAAACATATGTAATTCAAACATCATGTAATCCATATCAAAGTTCATCTTCAAACCACATATTTCCCAATTACCACATTCATAGCTCATTCATCAATTCTACATCATTCAACTTCCAAGCCAAATCACATGGCAATGATTAAACCTTTCAAATCATATAGTAACATCTAGCCTATACATGCCATATTTCATCTATATACATCTTTCCAAAAGTACCAAAATAGATTGCCGATAGTGTGATAGAGATGCTGACGATTCCCGGATCCGAGCTAGCTTTACTGACACTGTAACACAGAAAAATAATCACACAGTTAGCTTTCAATAGCTTAGTAAGTACGTAACATAATACAATATACCGAAACAAGCTATCACATAGATTAATTCGTAATCACATATATACCATACCATCCACAGATAATATGTTCAATCAACCTTCCATAACTCATTTATAGTTTCATCAACCACATAGGTTCTGAAAGTACCTTAGCTAACACTTAGTTGTCGATTACAATTGCTACTCAATACTCACTATTTCATTTCGATCATATTACGTCCCTTCTTCGATTCAATCGCACACTTAGTGCCCAAATAGTTAGCCAAAGCTCAATTAGCATCGCACACATAGTACATCCATATCAAACCGATCTTATATCGGTATCACACACACAGTGCCAACCACAAAGCCGAAACTTATATTATTCTGCACACACAGTGCTAACCATTTCGGTCACATTTCCCAATACACACACTTACTGTCACATAACCCGAGCTCTCACATAGCATTCACATTTCAATATCATTATACCATTCATTTCACAACATTAAACATAAGTAGATACATGTCCGAACTTACCTCGGACGTCGAACTATCGAAACGGTCGATTAATCGAGCACTTTATCTTTGCCTCGATCTCGATCCGGACCTCTCCTTTCTTGTTCTATACACATTCAAATTCAATCCATTTAATCACCAAATTATTCATTTTAGTCCAAACACACATATTTAGGGCATTTTATAAAATAACCCTCACATTTTCACATTTCGACACTTTAGTTCTTAATTCACAAAATCATCAAATCCACATAATTTCCTTTTACATAAGCTTAGCCGGATTTCCCTTGTGTTCATACAAGCCCACATATTCTATTTATTTTACATTTTAGTCCCTCAATTTACATTTTCTCAATTTAGCCCAAAAACACACAAATTTATCAAATTTCCAAAGACAAAATATCTTAATCAAACACATATCTTTCATATTTCACTATCAAATAGCACATAGCTGAAGCATTCATCAATGGCTCATCACAAAAACATCATCATTTCACAAAATTATGATATGGGCTTGATAGTAGACTAAGCAATAATCTCAAAAACATAAAAATCATCAAAAATCAATCAAAAACGTACCTTAAATTAAGCTTGGAACTAGCCGAAACTTAGAAAACCATGGATGCTTTCTTTTCTTCAACACATTCGGCCAACAAAGATGAATAATGGCCTATTTCCATGCTTTTTGTTTTATGAAATTATGACTTAATTATTCATTTCCTATTTTACCCATTTATTTATCATATAAGACAAAATAACAATAAGGTTATTAAGTCATTTAACCATCCACTACCTTAATAATGGGTTATTTGCCTCATAAGGCCTCCACATTACAAAGATAACAATTTAAACACTCAACAATCAGCACACAACATTTACACTTTAAGTCTTTTTTTTTCCGTAATTTAACACACAGTCGAATAAATTACCACACAGAATTTTCACACAAATTATATCACATAGAATCAACTCCAAAGATAACATTAAAATATTATTTCAACCTCGGATTTGTGGTCTCAAAACCACTGTTTCAACTAGGGTCTAAACCGGTCTGTTACAGATGTTATAGATGGATATGGAATAAAACATGTTCATGTATATGTATAAGTATGAAATTATAATGAACAATTCAAGTTACATAAGAGGTAAGTAAAGTAAATAGTTTAGGATGAAGGTAAGTGATTTTATACAATAAAAAATGGTATAATGGCTTTGTATTTATGCTTGAAATGGTTGGATGCCATCAAGCAAATTCCGAGGTATGCTAAATTTCTTAAAGAGCTTTGCACCAACAAGCGGAAATTGACAGGTAATGAAAGGGTGAATGTTGGTGAAAATGTGTCCGCAGTGTTACAGCGGAAAATGCCGGCAAAATGTAAGGATAGGGCATGTTTGCAATACCATACAAAATAGGTCATTTGGGAATTAAAAAGGCTATGTGTGATCTAGGAGCCTCCATAAATGTAATGCCATATTCTATTTATGAATCACTTAATGCAGGTTTTTTAACAAAAACAGGTGTTATCATTCAACTGGCAGACAGGTCCGTTGTGCATCCCGAAGGAGTCCTCGAGGACGTGTTGGTAAAAGTTAACGAACTTATTTTTCCTGTAGATTTTTATGTGATAAAAATGGAGGAGGATAGTGCTCCCGGATCTTCAGATCTCTTGTTAGGACGACTCTTCCTTAGTACGGGTAGTACTAAAATCGACGTTCGAAGTGGAACTCTCACGATGGAGTTTGATGGGGAGATCGTCAAGTTTAATGTCTACGACGCCATTAGCCATCCCAGTGAAATCTTGAGCGTAAATTGTGTCGACATAATTGACTCTTTAGTGGAAGAAAATTTTGAGTCAATTTATGGAGATAAATCTAAAATAATGTTTGATGATTTTGAAACTGTTAATAAATTATTGGTTCCTATGGATACTGAACTTCTACCTTTTGTTGTGCAGGAACCAAATCCGAAATTAAAACCACTTCTCGAGCATCTCAAATTCACATTTTTGGAGAATGATGAGACCATTGCCGACTTAAAAGGGATTAACCCCTTGGAGAAAAATATGAAACCAATGAAAGAGGCGCAAGGATGATTAAACCCAAATATGGTGGATGTGATAAAAAAATGAGAATTTCCAAGCTCACATGATTAAAAAGATTTATTTTGAGCCACCGTAGAAACATTTAAGTCGTCGAGCTAATGACGTTAAACAAGCGCTTGTTGGGAGGCAACCCAATCTTTATTTTTCTTTTATGATTTATTTTCATTTATTATTTTTATTTATTATTTATTATTTTCATTTCTTTTCTTTTTAATTTCTTTTATTTAAATATTAATAAATTTCTCTTCTTTGCTTAGGTAAAATGGAGCGCATTGAGGCTCGACTTGACACTTTTGGCCAGCAATTAACTGAACTCATTGCTATCCTCTGCAATCGACAGTAGCTACACGGGGAGTTTTTCTAAACTTTTCTACCTATTTATTTCTTTTGCGTCCACATTGAGGACAATGTGTTTTAAGTAGGGGGAAGTACTCTTCGTATTACTGTTGTCTTCTGCTGTGATTTGTGTTTGCTGCTTGAGGCTCCATTTTGTCCATTTTTTTTAAGAATATTCTGTCGCTTTTCGTGCCCAAGAATTTGACCATGACTTGCCACTGTTTGACCTACATGCATAATTCTTGGCTACTGAGTTAGTTATGATTCTGTCTGTTTGATTTTATCTCCACTATTATATTTTTATTAGGCTAAAAATAATTATGATTAATAAGTTAACTCTATCTTGCTTTTTGAAAAATTGATCAAGTTTAATATCAAGTGGACACTTAATACATTTGCATGCCTAAATTATGTTCATGTCTATTAGGTAGTTACTAAAATTTATTTTCGACACTTGATTATTTTTCTTAGGTCCACTTAAAATTAAAATTTCGTGTAAATTTTGTTTAATAAATGTTTCCAAGGTTATGAGTGCAGCTTAGAACGTGACTGACTGAGTAACCGGGGTAGGGTACTTGGGTTGTCATTCTATTTCGCGTCAAAAGGTTGTGTGACGTGATAGGTAAAACTCTGCTAACCAAGGTTATGAGTGCGGCTCAGAACGTGACTGACTGAGTAACCGGGGTAGGGTGCTTGGGTTGTCATTCTACTTCGTGTCAAAAGGTTGTGTGACGTAATGGGTAAAACTCTGCTAACCGGAAATAAATAATTTTTAGGAGTATGTTGGGCTGAGTAACCGAGGTGGGGTGCTTGGGTTGTCATCTCTCTTCGCGTCAAAAGGCTTAATATATTCCTAAGTAAATAAAAAAAAGAAAAAAAAGAAAAAAGAAAAAAGAAAAATAGGACTAATAAAATTGCAGTTGGGGACTAAAGGAGGAAATAAATAGAGTGTCTTGGTAGGTTTGGTAATTTACCTAAATAGCATGAAATAATTCAAGACGATTTTAATTTTTGTGTGTGTTAATTAAAATACTTTTTCTGTTTTACTTAAAGTAAGCTTAGAAGTTCTCTTTATTTTTCATATGCATTTTTGACTAATTTTTATAAAACTTTGGAGTGGAATTTCTTTCAGAATCTAATTTTCACAGTGGATAGGAACCATACTTGAGGGCAAGCATGGGCTAAGTAGGGGGAATTTGATAATACTCTAGAACGTCATATTTTTATGTGCTAATTGCATATTTATTTTGAGTATGATTCTACTAATTTGGGCTATTTATGGTCTTTTATCTTGTAGGGACTAAATTGGAGGCAAAAGTGAAATTAAGGGCCAAAAGCGTGAAATTAAAGATAAAATGGACCAATGTGCAACAAAGGAAAAAGTTGGTCCCAAAAGTGCAAGCATGGAGGACACAAGGGTTGAAATGCAAAAAGAAGAGACTTTATTCTAGTAGACTCTATTTTGATTATATTAGGATAATTAATATTAAGGATTATTTAATTTAGGATTTATTTTATTTATCTTTATTTATCTTTGATTATTTGTAATTATCTTTAGGAATTTAAGTAGGACTAGTCTATCTATCTTAACAATATAAATAGGGGATGAAGTGACTCAGTTTTGGTTGTTCATCTTTTTCTGTAAACACTCTCCCCATAAGTCTTTGTTCTTTCCATATTTCTTTTTAATAAAATCTCAATTTATATATTTATTTTCTTTTCCACCACATCCATGAGCCACTAAAATCCATCTAGCCAAAGGCTGCCGAAAATCCCCAAAAAGGGTTCTTGAGGTTTAGAATTCGTACTTAGCCTTCTCAACAGGGTATTCATCGTTTCTCCGCATTACGGGGCTGACACTTCCGTCGATGTCCCTTAAGAAGTGATCTTTTCAACGTGTGCAAGGAACGACAGCTTTGTATATTTTGAAATGGTTGCACAGTCGGTTCGTTAGCTTACTGCGTCAGAGGTTGGCGAGCCCAAGAGACAAAATGGCGTAGGATTCGCCATTGAGAAACGTTGATCTAGCATAGATGATCCCACAAGAGCGATTGTTGGCTAGAGTCAGGTTCCACTAAATTGAAGTCTACATCCTTGGAGCTGGTGGTCGTAGGCGTCCTCTTCCACTATAACTGGCTTATTCGGTTTGAGAAGGATCATCTAAAAGCCAAGGATTGAGCCCAAGGCGGATCGAGGCAACCGGAGGCTGGAATCTCCCCATAAGAATTTATTTATCTCAACTCTACTTTCTATTTTTAATTTTCGCAATTTCAATTCGACTTCTCAATTCTGTTTTTATTTTATTTTATTTACGTTTCCAAACCCAACCTTTTAATTCTGTTATTTTTATTTTTTTCAGGAACGCAGGCTTTCTTGGGCACGATTCTGCCCAGGATTTCGAGAAACAAGCATTCATATAATCCGGTCCCTAAGGATTCGGCCCTACTTCCCCTTTACTGTTATTTTCATTATTTTGCAGGGAATATGATATATTTGGTGCTTTCAGCGACGCATCACTAAGCAACAAAGCATTAACTGAAAAGTAACAAAATAGCAACATATGCTTCAACTGCTACTTGCATGGCTCAAACTGCCTTTTGTCTGCATCTAAGCCATCTTCAAACAAAGCTTTTATCGGGTTACGACCTGAAGTGGAACTAACCATACATGTCGAAACCTTTTTTGAAATCGACTTTTATTTTAAAAACGAATATGGAGTCGTCACTAATCCTTTTTATTTAGGTGTGATTGGATCACCTCAAAACTTATTTTAATAAAATGTTAGATTTATTAAAACGATACTTTTTGGTCTATAAAATTCATGAAATGGGTTCGGGAGTCGATTACGTATGAGGAAGGGTTAGCACCCTCATAACGCCCAAAATTGTTATCTAGTTAATTACTTAATGTCTTCATGTTGAAAATTGAAAATTCAAAAAAAAAAAATTAAAATACGATCCCTCATTGCATGATGTTATTTTATTAAAATATCGCTAAATAAATTAAATTTTCTGGAAAAAGGCTTTATTTTGAATTAATCTAGAAGAAAATATCACGCCTCGTAAGTTAGAGCACGATGTCTCCAATCCTCGACAACAAGAATAATCGCCATTTGATTATCACTTAAATCCTATGTGTTTCCATTTTAAATAGGATATTCAATTACTTAGGTTCAATGGGAAAATCATACTCCGTAAGTTGGGAGCACAACCTCTCGGATCCCCCAGATAAAGAATATTGCCTCAATTTTAAATTATTTCTTATGCATCGGGTAAAAACGAATATAACGTTTGATGCAATATGCGGTTAATTTATTCAAGTCTTGGTACGAAAATAAATGAATATTTGAACACGTTACATAATATGGAAATGGCAAAAATAGTATAGAATAGCTTTCGTGGTCAAAAAATGATAACAAAATAATAACGAGTGGTAGTTAGAATAGTTTTTAGCCAATTAATAATACTATTTAATAACGGTAATAATAGTAAAATAATAAGTGGACCATTAGTAATGACAAAAATGGTTTAATAATAAAAAAGTATGATAATGCTATGATCATGGTCGTGTAATATTAGTGATGACAAAACAAAATATTAATTAGCAAAAATAATCATTTAAAAATAACGTCAACAAAAAAATTTAAAAAAAAAAGAACTAAAATGAGATGATTAAGAAACTTAAGGATAATAATGCAAGTTATGTAAATTAAAGGATAAAATATAAATAAGGAATTAAAAATACTGAAAATTAAAAAAAGGCAAGATTAAATAAAAAAGGATTAAATTGAAACCATAATAAAATTTTAAAGGATAAAATAATAAAAACAGTAAATAAAGAGGCAGAATTAAATAAATGAGGGATTAAATTGAAATTTAAATAGAACTTAAAGTATAAATTGTGAAATAAATAAGAAAAAGGGAAGTAAAAGACTAAATTGAAAATATAACAAAATTTAGCGCCTAAATTACAAGGAAACAGAACTTAAAAGATTAAATTAAGATAAGATAGAAAACTTTAGGGGGTCAAACGGCAATTATCCCCATCATATTGACACATGTCACTCCCTAAGGGGTTCACAGAGGGTTAGGGGACTAAATTGCATAGGAATTTAAATTATGGGGCGAAAATTAAAACAAATAAAAATGAACAAGACTAAATTAAAAAGATGAAAAAAAAGCAAAAGGACTAAAGATGAAAATATCCCCTCCCCTAAAAGACACACGAATCCTAGGGGGAACGGGTCAGTCTTCGGGCTATGCTTGAAACGACGCCGTTTTGGGCTGTCAGAAGCCAAGCCCAAAACGACGTCGTTTTGGGGGGCTTATATAAGTAAAAAAAATCTGTACAAAATCATTTGTAAACTCTTTTTTTTTTTTTTGAAAAAAAACCTCTCTCTTCTCTCTCAACCTTCCCTTTTGTCCGGCCATAGGACGCCTTTTGATTTTTTTTAAACATGTAAAACGCGAATCTAAGGTTAGAATCCCCAAAAACTCGATCAAAATCCGACCAAAGTCGGAGAAGGCGCGATGGAACAGGTAAAAAGAAAAAAAAAAGAACTCCCTTTTTCATTTTTTTAATTTTTTTATATTTGTTTCGAAGAAAGTTTTTTTTCTATTGTATTTTTTTTGTGTGTCTTTTCGATTGCTTGTCTTTAAAAAAATTACATCCCATTACTATGGTTTTTATAGTCAAATATATTACATATTCTTCTTCTTTTTATTTTCTTTTTCGCTATTCCTGCTGTTTCTGCTTTCTGTTTTGTTTTTTTTTTTCTTTTGCAGGTATTCGTGGTAAAGGGGCTGAGTCAACGATGGTGGAGAAGGGCGCCCTTGCCATTTTGGTAAAATGGAGGCAGAGAAGGTAGATCTCGAGGCGAGGGGACTTTGGGAAGCATGTCCGCTGACGTGACAAAGCAGAGGAGTGACAGCAGCTAGAGTTAAGTTTTTTTTTTAGATTTTTTGAAAATTGTTTAAGTTTTGAACATTGGACTAGGTTTGGGCTTGTAATTTGTACTAGTGTGTTTTTTTTTTTAAATGGACTTTATTTATTTTGTTTTTGTTTTATTTTGATTGGGGTTTATTTACATGTGTTGGGTCAGGCAAAATTGAGTTATTACAATACAACTTATCAAATAGAAAAAGATGAAGCCATTCAAAGTTAGAAAATCCATACCTTTCCAAAACCAAAGAATTAAAATCATAACCTCTTTCCCATGGATATTCGAAACCCGTTAACAGTATCTCAGCCAACTGACAGTAATTGATCTAAAGCTATCCGACCAACTAGGTAGGTAAACAGACCCTTCATACTTATCACTAGAAGACAACAAATTGTTGAAATCTCCCAAACAAACTCCATGAAGATCCAGTAAAGTTGCCAAAGAGCATAATAGATCCCATCTAGCAGTGGGTTCAAGGACAAGCAGTTAAATCTCAAGCGAATAAACATGATAGCAACCCAAAAAAGGAAAAAGGCCCTTGAGAGTTGGGTTGTGCATAGATTTAAGTATTGGAGAACAAGCTTGGTATATGGTCATAGTATAACACTTTTCTTGCATTAATCCTACTTTGTAATCTGGTTCATCAGTTGAGACAATGGTTACTACAGTTAGTGGAAGAAGGTTGTAGCTGCTGATGCTTCCCAATTCAACCATTCAGGGAAAGGGAGAGGATTAGTATGGCAAGGTAAAGAAGCTATCACAAGGAGGCAGCTTCAAAAACAAGAAGATTCAATTAGGATGACTAGAGGGAGGCCTCCAAAGAACCATACCATGGGGACACAAGGAAGCCAAAGTTAGGCTATGTAAAGTGCAAAATACTGGAACACTTGACAGATTTATGGTGATTTTGACAAGAATAGTATTTGACTTTTTTTTTTAATTATTTTGAACAATAAAGTTAGTGGTCAAGAATTATTGAATTATTTAACATCAAAATATTGAAGTAAACAGATATGTAATTAAGGTAAAAAGTTATATTTATATATTTAATTTAACATTAATAATTATATATTTATTTGTTTATTTTAATATAACTAATTTTATTTATATAAAATAATACTTTTATAGGATGCAAAAGAAAGAAAATCAATTTTACATACTTAGGTTGACAAAGAACATGAGAGCTAAAGAAGATCAACTGTTTGGTGAATTTTTTATTCGAGTTGGTAATGGAACTGAACCTACAATACATGATGACTTAATATTTTTGTTATAAGAAATAGTGATAAAATATGAAAATTAGGAAACATGTGAAAATGCTTTAATAGATGTTGTTTTCACAACTGAATGACAATTCTATTTCAACACATATGAGAAATTGTGTAATTTTGACAAGTTTGTATGTGGTAGTAAAACATTCAAAATTTTCAATTATGGATAATACAAATAATAACTACGAGAAGAATTCTAAAAAACACTTCTACCAAAATGGTTTGCCTTCACACAGATGTGTCTTAAAAGTCAATTGTTTGATAATACTTTTAAAAAAATTTAGATCCATCAAATGGTTTGTGTAATGGAACAATAGCGGTCTGTAAATGTTTCAATAATAATGTAATATGCACTTAGATAACAATTGGTCAACATACTAAAAAGTTAAGTCATTTTACCAATAATTCCATTCTCACCTACAGAAAATTTTAGTTTAAGCGAAAAATTTTCGATACGTCTTTGTTTTACTATAACTATTAATAAAGCACAAAGCCAAATAATACCAATGATAGGAGTATATTTACCGTAACATGTTTTCTCTCATTGAAAACTATATGTTGCACTTATAGGTGTTATAGTCTCGTCATCAGAAGTGTTAGCCAAATCCAAAAAGAAAAGCATGAAATAAGAGAAATACACAAAATATGTGACATATATGGGAGCGCTACTACAAGAAAGGTACATATACAACATTTATTTTATAATAGAAAATAAAATTATTATATGCATTTCTAATAAAATATATTTCTTTATATCGGTTTTACAAGATTAAAACAATAAGAATTGAATAGTGGGATGTATGATACTACAATATGTCCACAAGTTAAACATGCTACAAAATTTTATAATAGGGAAAATATTTGGTACACTGCTGGTGGAGTTTTTAAATTCCACAAATAAGATTAAGGGATTGACAAGTGTCCTATAGAGGTATAACAAATTATTAGAAAAATATTTTTTTAAAAAAAGAGACAAATATTCAGGGGCGAAGCCAGAACAATTTTTTAGAGGGGGCCGGATGAAATTTTAATTTTTTATAGTTTATATCTTTATAATTTGTAAATGATTAAATCGAATTTTTATAATCTTAAGGAGACAAAGTGCAATTTTACCTTTACTAATTTAAAATTTTTAAAAATTTTTAAAGGCCTAAATAGTAATTTTACATTTTAGGGGGGACCAGGGCCCATTCCAGCCCCCCTGGTTTCGCCCCTGCAAATATTAAAATTTTAAGACTACTTGTGAAATAAAAAAAAAGTACACTAGTGTACCAAATGCTCACCCTTTATAGTATTGTACCTATTACTTACAAAATATTATATATTTTAAATCTTATTACATTAAATATGTTATATATGATTTTTTTTAAATTTTAAAAAAATGCGTTTGAATTTTTTTTGGATTTATGAAAATACCCTTTATTTTTCATCATATTACTAAATTCGCATTTAAAAATAATTATAATATTTATCATACTAAACCTCCATGGCTTCAAGGTCAAAGAGAATTTCTTTAAACACTATTAAGTGTTCGTACACAGACGCACCTTCCTCCAAACGATGAGCATAAAGACACTGCTTCATATGCAGCTTGCTAGTTAGAATTTTCGACATACATAGCTGTTCCAGCCTCTTCCATAATGAAGCGGCGGTCTTCTCCTTCATCTCATCCTACAAAATTTCATTAGACAAATGTAGATTAATTGCGTCAAAACCTTTTGATCCTTACACTTCTTCTCTTCATCCGTCAATGTCGAAGCCATCTTATCTATCCCTAGCAAGGCATCATCCAGATCCATATGTGCAAGAATTGCATGCATCTTAATCTGCCACAACGTGAATCTGGTGTTGCGACCCAACAACAGAATTTCATATTTCATCGACGTCATTATCGTGATCGAGATAAGCAACCCTGAAAGCTCTGATACCAATTTTTGAAAAATAGAATGTCGATAATGACAACGTATCGCAAAGAAAAGAGAAAGGAAAAACACACACAGATTTTTACGTGAAAACCCCTTTTGGGAAAAACCATGGGCAGAGGAGAAGATAATTCACTATATCGAATTCGAATGATTATAAGAGGAGTAGACTATGTCTATTTATAGGTGTGTAAAAACCATATTCTAATCAAAATAAAATAAAAGTAATGCAGTAAGGTTAAAACACATTATTCAAATCACCATTAAACAGACGAAGTGTACTTTTATTCGATCTTCTCTTGCACACTTGTATTTTATTTTATCATGAATTTGGGTCACATCTCTAACATGTCTTATATGTTTTTCATTCAGATTTTGTTTATGCATACCATGTTACATTGCATGGGGTTGAGATAATATGGTAAGGAGAAAATTCTGGCAGTTTAATGATCTGTATTATCTGGTGGCTTAACCACATTTCTGTTCTAGAAGATTTACTGCAATTATAGTGGCTCGACCATACATATCTGTTTTGACAACTTGGCTGCAATATAGTGGCTTGACCACATATATCTTATATGGCAGTTTTAACTGCAACTCTGGTGGCATTGTCCACAATTATTTGTTGGTGTGTTTTTGGATGGACCAATTCTAGGGAACTTTAATTTGGCGTGTAGCGGAGTTGGATAGGAAGTTTCTAAAAAATCTGCATTCTGTTTTCTGAAAATATTGCATTGGCATAATCACGTATGCACAAGTTTTGTAATTCGAGTTTGGTGAAATTCTCTATGACATTTTGATATGTTTATTGTGCTATTTGTGATTTTGATTAAGCAAAGTTTCACACTGACTTTTTAACTCGCTTTTTTGTATTTGACCTTTCAGGTAATAAACAAATTTAGGACCGGACGGCGTGCGAGAGCTCGAATTATTTTCTTGGTTAATTAAATAAGATGATTTACGTTTTTAGTTATTTTGGACTGTAAATTTGTTTTTGGTTTTTGTTCTATTTGTCAGACTTTGGTATTTTTAACATTAAACTACAAAATCTTATGATTTATCAAACTAAATTCAGTTTTCCAAACTGAAACTCTAAAAATTTTCGTTGCAATATTAAGTGTTAAATTAAGTGCTTTTTCAAAAAATAAATAAGTTATGCACGTGTGTTTTTCTTATATAACATGCAAGAGTTTTCAAAAATAATAATTTTGAATCACATGATTTCTGAAACTAGATTTCAAATTCTGGGTTTTATTTTGTTTTAAACAAACTATTGTAATTCCTCCAGATTTAGCCGTAACGTCTAGGTCGGGTTTTGGGGTGTATATATATATATATATATATATATATATTTATTCATGAATGTATGAATGTCGTATTAATGAGCAACTCTGAGAATTGATTATTTGATACATGAAAGTGAAAGTTATGATGCTTAAATGTTGGTGGCATTAAAGTACCGTACTTTGAATTGAATTGCTATCTATGTTAATTATGAGCAAGGTCATTTATTATATATCTTGTTAGTGGTTTATATTGGTTTTATGGTAAATGAATTTACACTGAGTGTCATAACTCACTTCCCTTAATTTTCCATCCTTTCAAATAACCTATCAGGTTAGGATGCGGGCGCGACAGTTAGAGGAACTCGGATTACTTTCGTTTTCTTTAAATATTTTTGTTTCTTTAATATGTTTTATTTCTTTAAAAAGATTGCCATTATTTATTATAAATCATGGCATGTGACTTAGTGCTTAGATTTGATCATATGTTGTATGACATACTTTATAAATTTTAAATTAGGATATTAGATTATAATTATCTGATGAAACCGATTTTCTTAACAAACTTAAACAATTTCCATCTTTTCCGCTGCAAAGAAATAAATAAGATTTGAGGTATAATAAATTAAAAGAATATCTAAGTTTTCTAAACAAATTAAACAAACGCTTTAAAATGACTATTTTCAAAAAGTCTGATAGCTTATCGGGCCGCTTCGATGGCTAATATAATCTCTTAAATTTGGGTCTAATGTCTAGGCCGGTTGGGGAAGTTACACTTACATTAAATATGTTATATATGATTTATTACTTTCTTTTTAATTTAGAAACAAAAGCTTTGGAAAAATTTTTAAATTTATGAGAATACCATTTATTTTCTATCATATTACTAAATTCACATTTAAAAATAATTACAACATTTAACTTAGAATTATTAGTTAAAAAATTGAAGTAAAATAAAAATTTTGGTAATTATATATTTAAAAATATTTATAATTTAATAGAACTTGTGATAATCACACATTTAAAAAAATTATAATTTAATTTACAATTATTAATTAAAAATATTTGACGAAAAAAATTTGTGCTAATTTATTGAAGTAACATAGAGTTATTACTTGAATAGAATTCTAAACATATTCATTATCACTTAATTAAAAATAGATTTATATACCAACTAAAATTTAAGTTTAGCTTTATAAATAACATCCCGTAATTAGATATATTTGATTAAGTAGTATTTAAGAAAATTATCGATAAAAAAAATTAGAGATTGTTAGCATTAATAAGTTAGAATTACACACACACACACACATATATATATATATATATATATATATATATATATATAAACAATGGTTATTCGAAAAGGCAATAATAAACCATATTCAAACAACAACGACATTGGAAAAAAATTGAAGATTATTTTAATTATTGATGAGATAATATAATATATGATTTTTTTATAATTACGTTATATGTTGTTTATACTATTTGAAGCAAGCACTCTTAAAACTGATTTTTTTATTTATCCATTATTTGTCTAGTACATGTGGAAAACATTTTGTGAGTCTATTTTGAAAAGGAAGTCAAATTTCAATAATTATTTTTAATTATCATCATTAATATAATTAAAATCATAAGCAACACATGTGACATTAGAAACCAGACTCCAATAATATATTAAAAATGAAAAGTTCGATAAGGCTCACGAGTTGCTTGAGCCGAGCATTACTAAGTTCGACTTTAACTTGATTAATAACTCCAACTGCTCGAACTAATTGTAATAATTACCAAATCGAGTTCAATCGAATTGAAACATTTTCGAATCCAACTTGAATAGTTTTAGAGGACCAATTTTTCATGTACCCACCTAATTTATTTCTAGTATTTTCCTTTTATGAACCATGTTAAAGAAGGATAGAATTCAATATATTTTATCACAATAAGAAAGGTGATTCATACTACATAATCTTAGAGAAAATAAAAGTTCGGGAATTCTTAGAAGAGGATATTGCTAAGGGTGTCTTTTTCCCTGGTGCTATTATGTAATATTTTGTTTTTAGACTATTTGTTCAAAAAAAAAGAGCAATTTTTTATTTTAGAAATTAGGTGAGGCGATAAAATCGGAGATAATAAAGACAAGCAAAGTTGTTAAGTCAAAATTCATTGCGTAGATAATATATTGATTAAAATATTATATTTTTTTAAAAAGCTAATTAATAGTTTGTCACTATCCACGTTGGATAATCCATTTGTTTAATGTTATTATTTTTGGGTAAATTATATTTAAGGTCACTAAATTATTAATAAATTTACGTTTTAGTCATTTAACTTCAAAAAATTATAAAAATATCACTAAATTATTCGAAAGTTTTTATTTAAGTTATTAAACTATTTAATTTTTTTTAAGTCATTGGGCTATTCATTTTTTTTTAAAAGCCTACAAGCTTTAAGCGACGATTTGACGATTGATACGATGGATCGGTACTCATCAACAAGTAATAGAACATATCTTAGATCCAAGTCAATTTAGCGGTCAATGCCGGAGATAGAAGAAGAAATCTATTTGAATTTTGGTTCGCAAATTCATAACGTTCAAAATTATTTTATGAAAACAAAAATTGAACTACAAAAAAAGAAAGGGAATGTGAGCTTTGAATTAGTGTAAGTAGTGAGAACAAAAAAGACCATACAATAATAATTTTAATAGTCCAATGACTTAAATGAAAACTTTCAGCTAATTTAATAACTATTTTATAACTTTTTATAATTAAGTAACTAAAACATAAATTTACTAATAACTTACTCAACTTAAAATTTTTTTTTCATTGAAGTTGGAGTGCGTCAGCAAGCAATAATTTAGAATTATTAATTTGATTAAATAAATTATATTCCCAAAATAACGTAAAATATTACCATTCAAAAGTCAAAGAATAGAAACGACGAAACAAGCAAGTTGCTCATAAAAAATAAAATATTACAAAACGAGAGTAACTGAGCAAGCCATAGTGGACTTTGACACATGCAAACGCAGTTTGTCTTCCTTAATTTTACTTAAATTTAAATAAATACTAATAACTCTCGGTTTGGTGTTTAAGATCTTGACTTTAAAATTTAAAATTATTAGTATTTATTATTTAAGATTTAATATTTAAGTCTCGAGTTTAAAATTATAATCTCTGAGTATTTAAGTTTAGGGTCTCATCATGCATAGTTGTAATATATAAGTCTCCATTTTCATCATTATATATCATGTGTGAATTTTGTCCTATTTTATTCGATTTTTTATCTATTTTATTTTACTTTATACTAATTTGATTTTATATTATAATTACTTGGATATTTATTTTAAGCTGTGTATATACTCAATTTGTAATAATAAATCTCCAAAAAAATTAATGCTATTTGCATTTATTTATAACTCTTTCAATTATTTTTATTTATTCAATAATGTGACGTAATTCTCAGATAAAATATTCTCCCCTAAATTAATAGCAATGTCAATAAACTATTGGAATTGCTTCACTTATTCCGTCCATTCTCACACAAGTGAATGTAGTTTTTGTTTTCGTCAACGGCGGCTAGTTGCCGTTTCTTCTGCTTCATTTAATTGGCGAACCCTTCCCATCACCTTCATCACACCATTTGTTTTTTGTTTTTAACATCTTCAAAGCCCCTATATAAGCACTCTTTCACTTTTAACACAACTTCACAAACTTTCCCTCATTTCACTCTTAAACTCTAAACCCCAACTCTCCAGATTACATATTGCAAACAATGGGGTCATTGGATTCAAAAGAATCACCAGCCAATAACCCAGGCCTTCATTCTCCCCCTGATGAAGCCACCAAAGGCTACATCATGCAGCAAACCGTAAGTTCCTGTTTTGGGCGTTTACAACATGTACATTGCTATGGCTTTTAAGGGAATTTACGTAATGTTTTCATTTTCTTTTGGATTTTACAGATGTTTCGAATCAAGGATCCAAAACCTACTCTTGAATTTTATAGTCGCGTTTTGGGCATGTCGTAAGTTATATTATTCTTTGTTTTTTTTTTAATTTTGACCCTTTTGCATTATAAGGTTAAATAAACATCTTTTTAAGTTCAAGTAGCTTTTCAAATATAAGTAAGGGCGTAGTTAGAAGGCTGACAGCCCTGATCCATTTAAAATAGAAAATTTTTCATTTACTCTTTTTTAAGTTTTTTAAAATTTTAAATTAGAAAACTAAAATTATATTTTAGTCTCTTAAAAATAATAAAAATGTGATTTAAAAATTATAAAGATATAGGTTATTTAAATGGTAAAATTATATTTTTATTATAGTAAAAATTAAAATTTAACTTCATCCACCCTAAATTTTTTTTTTGCCTCTGAGATGAATATAAAAAAAGTATTTTTGAAAAATTAAATTTTTTTTATTTTTAAAAAGTTACTTTTGAGTTCTTCTTATGAACACTTTTATTATGGAATCAATTTTCAAAAATAATTATTTCTAAAATCAAACACTTGTATTTGATTTGATTGTTAATGGAATCCATGACAACATCATTTTCAGGTTGCTAAACAAAGTGGATGTTCCATATATGAAAATGACATTGTATATGATGGGCTATGAGGTAAAATTGATATAGTTATATTGCAAGAAATTGTTTTGTTATTTGTCTCATTTCATCGTGCTATCATCTTTCACTTATTGGTTTTAGGTGCCACCATTTTGGAAAAAATAATTATGTTTGATTCTAAATGTAATGTAGGATGTTTCATCAGCTCCAAGTGACCCAGTTGAGAAAACTATTTGGACATTTGGAAGACCAGCTACTATGGAATTAACACAGTAAGAATACATTTTTTTTAAGAAAAAAGAAACGAAAAATAATTGAACCCCATTTTGTTTTGATGCATGTATTGGATTATTCAATTAAACTAGTAGAAAATCAATCAAACTGAGTTAAAATTAGTTGGAAAACCTTTTGTTTTTATGAACTTTTAGAATTTTTTTTATATTGTAATGATTGAACCGATCAAATTAAAATTTCATGGTCTAACCGATTTGATCACTAATCCGATTGATTTAAAAATTTGATGTTTCCTACAGTTTCTGGGGTACTGAAAACGACCCTGAGTTCAAAGGATACCACAATGGGAATTCAGAACCTATTGGCTTCGGTATGCATAATTTTTGTCACTTTTGTATTATTTATTTCTTCCAACTGTTTGGTTGACAAATTAGAGATGGAGACAATTTGATGGCATATACCATTCATTTGTTGTGCCTTATTGAACTCCAATGGTGATAGTGATAGGGGATCATATTATTGGTATTAATAGTCATCCTTAAAAAATATGGGAAAACTTTAGAAAAAGTTGAGTATAATCATGCCACATACTTGTATGTAATATTTACCCTCTACTCTGGTAACTTATTCCCCTTCAGGGCACATTGGCATCACTGTGGATGACATGTATAAGGCATGCGAGAGATTTGAGAGTCTTGGCGTAGAGTTTGTCAAAAAGCCAGGCGATGGTAAGTCATTTCATCTATATTAGCAACCAAAGTTATGTCTGAAATGTTTTCTTTCGGATTTTTGTTTTAAAAAATGTATTAATTCATGCCTTATTTGCCAATTTGACTTCTAGGTTATGCATTCATCAAGGATCCCGATGGTTACTGGATTGAAATCTTTGATTTGAATGGAATTAGAGCAATAGTTAACACTTTAGCTTAAGCTAGTGCTTCACCAAGTTCAGGTAGTTTTGTTTTTATTGCTTATCAATCTTTGTACATCATTGCAAATTAATCTAATACATTCGGTGTCTATGCAGGAAACAAGGGTATGCCATATGTAGTAGGTTTCGTTCATTGTCGTGATTCTAGTGTTATAATGTTTGCTCCTGTACATTAATCCCTTTGCTTTCTGAAACTTATCAAAGGACAAAATTCGGTGAAATCTTAATTAAAGTACATTTCATTTCTATTGTGTGTATGTTTTTTTGTATGTTTGATATGTACAACAAGCACGACAAAGTGTAAAAATAAAAAAAAATTGTAAGAGAAAACTCAATCTTGAGATTTACTAAAATTCAACTTAAGTTATTTAAGATTTTATGTCTATGTATCATGCATGTGCTTACCAAGTCAACGCATGAAGTAGAAAAATTCAGTGATGAAAGTGCAAAAAATTTCTTTGAAGTTACACACATAATACCATACATCCTTTTACAATCCCCAAAAGCATATATCATTTTGGGGATTAGCAAGAATTAACTCTCTTTTTTAGGAAGCTGTTAACACTATAGTACTATTATCAATTAGCAGTTGAAACTTTTTTTTTTTTTGTAGTAAATAAAAATACATGCTTAAAATTAGGAATGTATAGGATAAAGGTCACTTCATGCAGTGAGCGACAAACATCCTTCACTAACAAACTTCTTACATATTGTGGTAGATCTATGAAAATAACTAATTGATTTAATTACCTTATTGCTATCTTGGCCTAGCAGTCAACCACATTGTTACTCTTTCTCAATACATGTCTAAACTTCACTTGTCAATCTTTAGTGCACCATTCATGAATTAATCAGACTTCTGCAATGTTACTAATTGATGCAAATCCATTTCGAATAGTATCAATTAACATTGCATTATCACAATCAACCTCTACCTGTTTGAAACCCTTTGACCAAACCAACTTCAAGCCTTCAACAATCGTCTGTGCCTCAATCTGGAAAATACTGGACACCCCTGTTACCATTTCAAAACCCACCAACCAAACTCCGCTTGAATATCTCACTACTCCCCCTATTGCCACTTTGGTGTTGCTCATTGATACCGATTCATCGATGTTAATCTTGATCCATCCAGGTTCTGGACATTGCCACCCTTGTTCCATTTTAGAAAAACAGGCCAATTGTTTCATATTACCACTAAATCCAAAAGACTTTCCCCGATCAAGAGCCGAAGCAACAAGTTCATGACGACTTCTACTAGCATTATTAAAGATGAAATCATTACGTGTAACACCCCTTACCCGTATCAGTCGTCGAAATAGGGTACGAGGCATACCGAAACTTACGGAACCAATTTCCATTTATCCAAACCAAGTACCATTTATTTATCGAAAATTATTATTATGTCCCTTAGATGGGCTTTCGAAGCCCAAATTATGCATCGGGACCAGACCGGAACCAAATCAGAATCACAGGGAATTTTTCGCAAAATCTCAAAATTATACTTACTCTAGCCATGCCAATAGCTAGGTTACAAACATCCATTTCCTTGTAAACATTGGCATTTAGTCTATACATGCCATTCTTTCAAAATAAGTCATTTTCATATACCAAAAGATATGGATTGATAGTGTGATAAGGCTCCGACTAATCTCCGACCTTTGAGCTCCCGAGCACTACAAAACGGGGAAAACGAGAAGGGGGTAAGCACATGGTGCTTAATAAGTTCATGCAACAGGAATTATACTTACCATACTTATACATCCATCATTTAACAACACAAGCACACATCCAATTCACATAAATTCAATACAAAGATAAATGATTGATGAGCTCATCAATTCCATAATTTTCATGTTCTTCCATTTCTCATATTTCTCATACTTTTGTGTACAATTCCGGGTCCGACAATTCGTACACATATGGGTATACCCTTTTTCCAGAAAGCACACTCCCGCGAACCTCATTTCTTACAGCAGGATTACCAGTCCAGGCTAAATCCCCTGTATCATATGCTCAAAGAGTATTGTCGGGATTACCAGTCCAGGCTAAATCCCCTGCAATGACAATTATTCTAATGAGCTTAATTTGGATTACCCGTCCGGGCTAAATCCATTTAAAACATATTCTTCGGGAGGGCTAATATTTGGATCACCCGTTCGGGCTAGATCCTTTTTACCGTCAATTCCCTTTTCAGTGATCCATCGAAGTCCATTTCATTCAACCGGGATTTATTTTCCCTTTTTATCGTCAATTTTTCATTAAATATCATACAATGAACATCCAAACCATATTCACATCAATAAACATACATTCCAAGCATTTAAGAATATAATTCAAGTTACACAAACTTACCTCGTTGCTTGTTCGTGTTTATAATTTCACTAATCCAATGTCTTTTCTTTTCCACGTTCAAGTCTCGTATTTGAGTCTTCCGAATCTTTATAAATAAAATTGTTCATCATTTTCATTCATTTCATATTCTGATACATTCAATTAATGTTCTAGGTAAAATTACCATTTTGCCCCTAAGTTTTTAATTAATGACGATTTCATCCTTAGGCTCAGAAAAATAAAATTCTTGTAATTTAATCCTTGTTTCAAGCCTAATTATTCTCATATATATTGATAACAACCCATGAATTCTATGAAATATCATAATTTTTCATAATTTCAACACTTTTCAATTTAATCCCTAAATATGATTTCACCTAAAATTCTTTAATAAAGTACCTTTACATATCCATTAACATCTCAATTTCATCATCAAATAACTAAAATCATATGAACTTATCAAATGGTATCTTACAAAACTTCCAACAAAATAAAAAACTAATGAAATAACAAGTTGGACCAAATTGTAAAGTCCAAAACCATAAAAAATTCAAAGAAAAAGCAAGATTTGAACTTACTTGAAGCTAAAATGTGAAAGACCAGCTCAAACCCTCTTCAATGGCTATTTTTTACAGAAAATTGATGAAGAGAATGTCTAGAAACTATTAAAATAACATTTGGTCATGTAAACTTTATTTTAATTCCAATTTTGTCCCTCATCACATGAATATCTTTGATTTTTTTCACGTTATGCCGCCTCAGCCATTTAAGATGGTCTATTTGTCCTTTTAGTCCTCATTTATTTACTATTAGGCTATTTAATCATTTTAGCAAGTTTTGTACCTTTTTCAATTTAGTCTTTTTTAATTAATTGACTACCGAAACGTTAAAATTTTCTGACGAAACTTTAATACTACCATATTGACACTCAGTAAATATTTATAAAAACATTTATGGTTCGGTTTATAACACCGAGGTCTCGATATCTCCTTTTCTCAATTAATTGACCTAATAAATTTTTATAAACACAAATTTACTAATTCAAAAATCTTTTAAAAACCACATTTAACTCATAAATATTAAATAATAAAATTTATGAGCTTATTTGCCGAATTTAGTGGCCTCGAACCACAGTTTCTGACATCACTGAAATTCGGGCTATTACATTACGGCTCCTCCAAAGAAACCAGGTAACAATTGAGGAAAAAGTTGGCCATTTGCCCCTGCCAATTGTTAGATTCCTCTCATTCGTGATATTCCAGTGTACCCAACACCCAACATGTAAGTTGACACTATTTAACACTTTAATAATTGCAATTAATGATAATGTTATTTATTTCAACTTCGACTTACTAATAATATTATAATAATAAATTATTAAATTATATAAAATTAAAATAGAGAATTAAATTTTAAATTTCAAATAGTTAGGGGGATTAAAGCTTCGTTGTTCAAATCAAATCTAAAACTTTGTTCAATTTTGAAAATTTTTAACTTGTATAGAGCGGTAGCTGAAGCTTTTATCAGACATGGATTCAAACTGTGTGACCCCATTCCCATTGCGAATATTGCATCAAAAAAATCGTCACAAAAACTTTCAAGAAACATCAAATTTGAACTCTATTTCTCTAGCTCCCAAACTAACGTAAAGAGAAAAGTTTAAGAGAAAATGATGAGATCATGTTTTAAGGAATTAAAATCAAAAGAAAAGAATTAGAAATCACCTTACCTAATTGAAATCAAAAGTTTAATCAAGAAAAATCTCAACAACACAAGTTCCTCCTCTTCACACCAACAGCGGTTGGTTCTAAACAAATGGAAAAAAATTATCAATATCAATCATTTTATAACATTTCCTATTATGCATGTACCAGTTCAATTTCATTTTTCGTATCTCATACAAGCATGCATATAACCCTATTGACATGCCAATCGTATTCTGTCATTTATTATATTCACTCAGGCATCTTTAGCACATATAATCATTTCTTTACAATTTAATCCATAACTCACCTTTTGTACCAAATCGCATACAATTTAAATTACAACCAAACATACACACATTCATAATTTAAATACATAACAATTTAAATACAATCATATCATATGAACTTACTTAGTCAAAATAGCAAACAACTGAATCTTCAAGGACTAATCAACAATTTTGTATTTTCTCTGATTATCTTCAGTTTGGTTCAATTCCTAATTTATACAATAATTCGGTTCCATTTATCAATACCAATCATTTTATAACATTCCTTATTATGCATATACCAGTTCAGTTTCATTTTTTGAATGCTCTAAAGTTTTGCATTTGATTCAATTTAGTCCTTAAAATCAAAATCACCATAACTTTCAATTTTGAGCTTCGATGTAAAAATCAATCTAAATCACATCCCTCTATTACCCTTTATTATCTATTATTAAAGAAATATGACATCAATTTCAAAATTTGTACAGTTTGGTCCTTTTGAACAAAACTAACAATTAAACTTTACAATCTAGTCCTTTTTTACTTCTAAGCTTAAAATCTATCATTTTAACACCAATTTCTTTAAGACTTCATCAATGGAAACTTTTACAAACCTTAAAAGTTTTGCAAATTGGTACATAGGCCTAGCTAAATTAAGCTCCGATAACCTCAAAAACATAAAAATTACAAGAAAAGTACTAGATTGAACTTACCAATAAAGGACCGAAAGTTTGAATACCTGGCTTGGTTTTATCCGTTTGCTTTCCTTTCAAATTTGGTGAAGAAGAAGAAATATGGATGACAACATCTACTTTCTTCACTTTTTTATACTTAAATTATATGTTAATAATCATAATTAATTTAATTAAACTAAATTAATTAATCTAAACCAAAATTAATCAACTTAGTGGATTTTAAAAATCCTCCACCACTATTAAGTTTTTTCTTATTTGGTCCTTTGATTAACTAGAAATCTATAGCGATAAAATTTTACAACTTTTACAATCTAGTCCATATACCTTAATTAACTATCAATTTGACAAAATTAAAGGACCAAGCTTTAATAAACTTTAATACTATCTTATTAAATATTATCAAACAATGAAAATGGGGTTCCGAAATTGTCTTTGTCGACACCATTGAAAATCAAGCTATTATAGAATCATTTAGTGAAATATTAGAATTTTTCATAATTTCAACACTTTTCAATTTAATCACTAAATCATGATTTCACTCAAAATTCTTTAATAAAGTACCTTTACATATCCATTAACTTCTCAATTTCATCATCAAATAACTAAAATCATATGAACTTATCAAATGGTCTCTTTCAAAACTTCCAACAAAATCAAAAACTAATGAAATAACAAGTTGGACCTAATTGTAAAAGTCCAAAAATATAAAAAAATTCAAAGAAAAAGCAAGATTTGAACTTACTTGAAACTAAAATATGAAAGACCAGCTCAAACCCTCTTCAATGGCTATTTTTGACAGAAAATTGATGAAGAGAATGTCTAGAAACTATTAAAATAACATTTGGTCATATAAACTTTATTTTAATTCCAATTTTGTCCCTAATCACATGAATATCTTTGATTTTTTTCACGTTATGCTGCCTCAGCCATTCAAGATGGTCTATTTGTCCTTTTAGTCTTCCTTTATTTACTATTAGGCTATTCAATCACTTTAGCAAGTTTTGCATATTTTTAATTTAGTCCTTTTTAATTAATTGACTACTTAAACGTTAAAATTTTCTGACGAAAGTTTAATACTACCATATTGACACTCAGTAAATATTTATAAAAACATATATGGTTCGGTTTATAACACTGAGGTCTCGATATCTCCTTTTCTCAATTAATTGACCTAATAAATTTTTATAAACACAAATTTACTAATTCTTTAAAAACCACATTTAACTCATAAATATTAAATAATAAAATTTACGAGCTTATTTGCCAAATTTAGTGGTCTCGAACCACAGTTTCTGACATCACTGAAATTCGGGCTATTATATTACGGCTCCTCCAAAGAAACCAGGTAACAATTGAGGAAAAAGTTGGCCATTTGCCCCTGCCAATTGTTAGATTCCTCTCATTCGTGATATTCCAGTGTACCCAACACCCAACATGTAAGTTGACACTATTTAACACTTTAATAATTGCAATTAATGATAATGTTATTTATTTCAACTTTGACTTACTAATAATATTATAATAATAAATTATTAAGTTATATAAAATTAAAATAGAGAATTAAATTTTAAATTTCAAATAGTTAGGGGGATTAAAGCTTCGTTGTTCAAATCAAATCTAAAACTTTGTTCAATTTTGAAAATTTTTAACTTGTATAGAGCGGTAGCTGAAGCTTTTATCAGACATGGATTCAAACTGTGTGACCCCATTCCCATTGCGAATATTGCATCAAAAAAATCGTCACAAAAACTTTCAAGAAACATCAAATTTGAACTCTATTTCTCTAGCTCCCAAACTAACGTAAAGAGAAAAGTTTAAGAGAAAATGATGAGATCATGTTTTAAGGAATTAAAATCAAAAGAAAAGAATTAGAAATCACCTTACCTAATTGAAATCAAAAGTTTAATCAAGAAAAATCTCAACAACACAAGTTCCTCCTCTTTACACCAACAACGGTTGGTTCTAAAGCAAATGGAAAAATTATCAATATTAATCATTTTATAACATTCCTTATTATGCATGTACCAATTCAATTTAATTTTTAAATTTAAATATATATTATTTATATCTGTTTTATTTTTACAAAATTGGAACATTAATCACATTTGAATATCATATAAATAATTTAAGCAATAGGGCTCGAATCCTTATAACAACTCTCGTGTTTAATACAAATAATTAGTGGATCTAAATTTTATATATATATATATATATATATATATATATACATATATATATTAATTCGAGTATGAATTTTACAATTATTAACCACGTCTGATCAATCTATTGAATATTCAATTTAATTTAAAATCTACATATTCATGGGTTAAATTTAGAGTTTTTTTTTTTTTTTTTATCTTTGAACCAGCCTAAATTTAAATATTTTTAAAATATATAAACATTAGCGTAAAAATATCTTTTTAATATTTTTTTATTTTTAAATAATAAAATGTACTATTTAAATAGTTTTAATTTAAGTTGCGATTACATCCAACACGATCCATCACCATCTCTAATATAAAATAATGGATTTAAATTTGCTAAAATCTAGAAAGTTCTACCAGATCTTAAAATTCTAACAAATAGGTCCTATGAAATCTTATTTATTTAATATTAATTTTCAACATTATTCTAGATCACAAATTAATATAAGTGGGTCCAAATGCAACAATTTTACTAATTATGACAAAAGAAAATAAATAAATAAATAAATCGCCGCCAAAGTAGAACCACTGTCTGAAAACTCTATTTGTAAAGTTTCACTCCAATTATCATTCTTTGCTTTTCCTTGTCAAATTAAAGTTTCCTTTTCCTTGTAAATAATCATTCTTTGCTTTTCCTTGATACAATAGTGTGTGGCAATCCTTAGACTATAAATAAGCCAAATTTCATTCTCAAGTTGCATAACAGAAATTGAGGCAAAAGAAAAATAGAAACTGAAAATGAGTGAACGTATTAATGCTGTTATTTACTACGATGGTAAGGTTTGTGACACCGAAAATGGTGTTGTTTTTTATCGGAGAACACAGCGTGACTGGGTTTTAATCGGAACATAGATTTGTTAGAACTTCGCAAAAGAATAAGGCGCAAAATCTTCGGAACAATGCCAATAAAAGTTCAGTATATTAAGTATAGATTTTGCGCTTCGGTTGATCCGGTGAGATATGAATCATTCGACATCAAAGGTCCTCGGAGCTTTGAGGCAATGGTGGAGACTCATCTTGCCAGTGGATCACCCTATCTTGAGGTATATGCACAATTTTCATCGCCAAGTGATCTTCCTTCGACCTCAACATCTACTTCTGTTCGGGGGGAATACACGACCCCAAACCGACACTCTCTTAGTGGGAGGCAGAATACAGAAGTGCCCGTGTTTGGTGGTAGTATGGAAAACATAACCTCCGCACGACACTCGGTTGGTGGATGGGACATGCATATCCTTACTTCGACGTCCGATGATAGAAATACGTATTGGGGAACGTCATCAACTTTTAGTGGTTGGCAATCCACATATGATTGGGAACGTTACGAAAGATGTTTAAGGAGGGATAATGTACTCCCCACGACATCCACCGGCGAGGGTCCCTCATTCGTTGCAGATTATGGTGGATCGGATGATGAGTCGGATGTGGATCCACCTCGAGAGCCCGGGCCTGATGGTGCAGAAGTTGGATTATTTTATGAACTGGAGCCTGTTCCAACAGTACCTGAAGATGTTGAGGGCGGTTCAGACGAAGAAGAAGAAGATCCGCTATTCAGGGCGTACTCACCTCCAACCCACATGCATAATGTCGATCTATCTCAAGACGATGCATTGGAGTTTCCTGAACTACCACACTGGACACGTGACCATACAACTTCGTCGTTGGATTCGGCGAATTAGAAGTTGGTAACGAGTTTTCCAACAAGGATGTTTTTCTTGCTGCATTGAAACAATACAACATCAAGAACGGGGTTAACTACAACGTGGTTAAATCCAAGCTCGATAAGTACGAGACAAAGTGTGCAGTGCAAGACGGTACATGTTTATGGAAAATCATGGCCTCGTTGAGGAAAAGGACAGCCTCAATAAGTACAAAGGTCCACATACCTGTCTTGCAAGTACAATATCACGATGTGTTCAATGTTTTTGAATAATACTAATATTACGTAATGTTGCATTATTTAACGTACTTCATTGACAGGTGTTACACAAGATCATTCGAAGATGGATTCAAACATGTTGGCTGACTTAATAATGCCGACAGTGATGGCCGATCCCAAGACTACAGTGCCAGCCTTAATTGGCAATATTCGTAGCCAATTGAGGTACACGCCGTTTTACAGGAAGGCTTGGATAGCCAAGCAGAAGGCGTTAGAAAAGTTGCATGGTCGGTGGGACGCTTCATATAATGAAGTGTGACAGTGGTGTCAGGTGCTGGAGAGATATGTCCCAGGCAGCATAACAGACCTTGAAACGGAACCGGCGTACTACAACGATCGCTTGCTCCGTGGATGCTCCATGTTCAAGCGTCTTTTCTGGACATTTAAGCAATACCGAGATGCATTTATATACTGCAAGCCATTGGTACAAACTGACGGTACATTTATGTATGGCAGATATACGCATCGGCTATTGCTAGCTGTGGCACAGGATGGCAATGGGAGAATCCTCCCGATTGCATTCGCAATAACACCGGGGAGTCAGCTGATGACTGGGATTTCTTCCTATCTAGGTTAAGAAGGCATGTCTGCCCCCAACCTGATATATGCGTTATATCGAATCGGGGCCCTGGAATACTAGCAGCAATAGAGTGCCAGGGAAGCCTGTGGCATCGCACACACCATCGATATTGCCTAAGCCATGTTGCATCCAACTACTACGGGCAACATCGATCTAAAAGACAGCAAGGGCAAGTGAGCGATATGGGTATGTAATATCTATTAATATAATTTCGTTTGTAATATTCAATTTATTCTCAATTGAATAATGGATATAATATTCGCTATCAACGTATATTGGTAGGGTACGAGATCAAAAAGGAGCATTTTCAGGAGATGTTGGCGAGTTTGCGATCAGATAACGAAGAAGGTGCAAACTACCTGTGCAATATTCCTTTCGAACAGCGGACACAAGCATACGACGACGGCCTATGATATAGTCATATGACCACAAACCTGGTAGAATGCATAAATTCTGTTCTAAAAGGAACGCGTCATCTACCGATAACACCGGTTGTGCGAGAGACATTTTCGTTTAGCGGCACTATTTCCGAAGTGAGCAGCGAGTTATAAAGGCCAAATGCAATGAGGCCATGTATGGAGCGCGAAGGTCTTGTAAGAAATTAACAGGGGGAAGGCACGGGCCAACACCATGCACACAGTGTGTCACGATCGCGACAACCTATGGTTTTGTGTGACGGAGTTTGACAGGCTGAACCAAGGTATTGTTGGTGGGCAGTATCGTGTGCACTTGGGGAATAGAACCTGTGACTGTAGGATATTTGATGCACTTCGTTACCCATGCGCTCATGTACTTGCGGCTTATCAGAATCTCCGTCTTGATCCAATGAGCTATGTCGACGAAGTGTATAAAATAGAAAGCATGTACAACGTGTGGAGACAATTATTCCCACCAGTTCCAGATGAACGTAGGTGGCCGTCGGTATCGCTTGCACCGTATAAGCTGTTGCCGGATAGACAACTAAGGCGCAAACCAAAAGGTCGACCTTGCTCGACTAGAATACGCAACAATATGGATATCCGAGAAACGTCCAACCAACGTAGGTTGTACAGATGATGTAGGAACCCAGACCATACATCTCGCTCGTGTCCAAATCGGAATAGTTGACAGTCTGCTTAACTTTTTCTGTCTCTTGGTGTCAATGTAAATTCTATTTATTTGTTGACGAAAATGGTGAACTTTTGTAGAAGGATTAATTTGGAAAAAAAAACCTTTAAGTTACAACAAAATTACAAATATTGGACTTTTATTTTAAAAATAAATTTCAAAAAAAATTAAACAAATTCTATTTTATAAAAGATATTAAAATTAAATTACAAAAACATATAAGCAACTATTATTTTATTAAATATATTAAACTAAATTACAAAAATAAAAAATAAAGAGAACTTCTTATTTATTAAATATATTAAAACTAAATTACAAAAAAATAAAAAATAAAAAATAAAGAAAACTTCTTATTTATTAAAAATATTAAAACTAAATTACAAAAAAATAAAAAATAAAAAAATTCTTATTTATTAAATATATTAAAACTAAATTAAAAAAAATAAAAAATAAAGAAAATTTCTTATTTATTAAATATATTAAAACTAAATTATAAAAAATAAAAAATAAAAAAAATCTTATTTTTGACCTTTTTTTGACTGTTGCAGGGCTAAAGCGCGTCCCCAGGGGCGCGCTTTCCTGCCATTTTCCCACAAAACGAGCTGACATGAACGCGTTTTGTAGGGAAATGACCCTTTTTCGTAAATTTTCAAGAAACAGGCCCAATTCCGTAAAATTTTTGTTTTTGGTATATTTGGATATTTTACCCTATTTCTTTCATATTTATGTACGTAAATTTTTATATACATTTATTTTATTTTATCATCTATTTATTTACATCCTTTTATATAATTTTAAAACTTTAGACTTTTTTTATTATATTATTATTATTAATATCATCGTGTTTATTATTAATAATATTATTCTTAAATTATTTTATACAATATTTATTTATTTATTTAATATTAGGCCTTTAGCTTCAAATTTTTAGTTTGTTGTCCTTATTATTTGTCTTTTTATTTTTGACTTGTTTATTTTATTTTATTTTATTTTTGTTCTTCATTGTTGTTCACTTTAATGCATTTATTATTATTCTGTTATGCATATCAACATCATTTCATATTTTACTACAAAATCGTGTTACATTTTACTCGATGCATTAAAAATGTTGTTTTGAACAAGCAATATTTCGTATTTTGAAATTTGAAAAGCCGTTCCCTAACTTCCGGGGTTTCGATTTTCTCGATAAATCTGAATACACAGATCTTTTTTAAACATAAATTTTTTTAATAAACTCGGGAATTAAGAAGAGATCGTGTTCTAACTTACAGAATATGGCTTTTTTCTAAAACCGAGATAATTGAATATCTTTTAAAATAAATAAAACTTTCGGTGTTTATTCTCGTTTCGGGGATTTAAGACATTGTATCTTAACTTACAAAACATAATTCTTTTTCTTGATTAACGTGAAATACGCCCTTTTTTGTAAAAAAAAATTCAATTAAGTAATATTAAGCAAAGGATTGTATTTTAAAATTTCTTCAAATTTTTAATTTTCGACACCAAGACATTAATTAATCAACTAGGTACCAGTTTTGGGCGTTACGAGGGTGCTAATCCTTCCTCGTGCGTAATCGACTCCCGAACCCATCTTTCTGAATTTCATAGACCAAAAACGTTGTTTTAATAAATCAAACCGTTTATTAAAAACAACCATCCCCAGGTAAGCGCGCCTTTGCTGATGTGGCACAAAGCGCATCCCTAGGGGTGCGCTTTCCTGCTATTTCCCCACAAAACGCGCTGACGTGGACGCGTTTTGTGGGGAAATAGCCCTTTTCCATAAATTTTCAAGAAACCGGCCCAATTCCGTAAATTTTGTTTTTTTGGTATATTTGAGTATTTTACCCTATTTCTTTCATATTTATCTACCTAAATTTTTATATGCATTTATTTTATTTTATCATCTATTTATTTACATCCTTTTATATAATTTTAAAACTTTAGACTTTTATTTATTTATTATTATTATTAATATCATTGTCATTATTATTAATAATATTATTCTTAAATTATTTTATACAATATTTATTTATTTATTTATTTAATATTAGGCCTTTAGTTTCAAATTTTTAGTTTGTTGTCCTTATTATTTGTCTTTTTATTTTTGACTTGTTTATTTTATTTTATTTTTGTTCTTCATTGTTGTTCACTTTAATGCATTTATTATTATTCTGTTATGCATATCAACATCATTTCATATTTTACTACAAAATCGTGTTACATTTTACCCAATGCATTAAAAATGTTGTTTTGAACAAGCAAAATTTCGTATTTTGAAATTTGAAAAGCCGTTCCTTAACTTCCGGGGTTTCGATTTTCTCGATAAATCTGAATACACAGACCTTTTTTAAACATAAGTTGTTTTAATAAACTCGGGAATTAAGAAGAGATCGTGTTCTAACTTACAGAATATGGCTTCTTTCTAAAATCGAGATAATTGAATATCTTTTAAAATAAATAAAACTTTCGGTGTTTATTCTCGTTTCGGGGATTTAAGACATTGTATCTTAACTTACAAAACATAATTCTTTTTCTTGATTAACGTGAAATACGCCCTTTTTTGTAAAAAAAAAATTCAATTAAGTAATATTAAGCAAAGGATTGTATTTTAAAATTTCTTCAAATTTTTAATTTTCGACACCAAGACATTAATTAATCATCTAGGTACCAGTTTTGGGCGTTACGAGGGTGCTAATCCTTCCTCGTGCGTAACCGACTCCCGAACCCATCTTTCTAAATTTCATAGACCAAAAACGTTGTTTTAATAAATCAAACCGTTTATTAAAAACAATCATCCCTAGGTAAGCACGCCTTTGCTGATGTGGCACAAAGCGCGTCCCCAGGGACGCGCTTTCCTGCCATTTCCCCACAAAACGCGTTGATGTTGATGCGTTTTGTGGGAAAATGGCCATTTTCCGTAAATTTTCAAGAAACCGGCCCAATTCCGTAAATTTTGTTTTTTTTTTGTATTTTTGGGTATTTTACCCTATTTCTTTCATATTTATGTACCTAAATTTTTATATACATTTATTTTATTTTATCATCTATTTATTTACATTCTTTTATATAATTTTAAAACTTTAGACTTTTTTATTTATTATTATTAATAATATCATCGTCATTATTATTAATAATATTATTCTTAAATTATTTTATACAATATTTATTTATTTATTTAATATTAGGCCTTTAGTTTCAAATTTTTAGTTTGTTGTCCTTATTATTTGTCTTTTTATTTTTGACTTGTTTATTTTATTTTATTTTTGTTCTTCATTGTTGTTCACTTTAATGCATTTATTATTATTCTGTTATGCATATCAACATCATTTCATATTTCACTACAAAATCATGTTACATTTTATTCGATGCATTAAAAATGTTGTTTTGAACAAGCAATATTTTGTATTTTGAAATTTGAAAAGTCGTTCCCTAACTTCCGGGGTTTCGATTTTCTCGATAAATCTGAATACACAGACCTTTTTTAAACATAAGTTTTTTTAATAAACTCGGGAATTAAGAAGAGATCGTGTTCTAACTTACAGAATATGGCTTCTTTCTAAAACCGAGATAATTGAATATCTTTTAAAATAAATAAAACTTTCGGTGTTTATTCTCGTTTCGGGGATTTAAGACATTGTATCGTAACTTACAAAACATAATTTTTTTTCTCGATTAACGTGAAATACGCCCTTTTTTGTAAAAAAAATTCAATTAAGTAATATTAAGCAAAGGATTGTATTTTAAAATTTCTTCAAATTTTTAATTTTCGACACCAAGACATTAATTAATCAACTAGGTTCCAGTTTTGGGCGTTACGAGGGTGCTAATCCTTCCTCGTGCGTAATCGACTCCCGAACCCATCTTTTTGAATTTCATAGACCAAAAACGTTGTTTTAATAAATCAAACCGTTTATTAAAAACAACCATCCCCAGGTAAGCGCGCCTTTGCTGATGTGGCACAAAGCGCATCCCTAGGGGCGCGCTTTCCTGCTATTTCCCCACAAAACGCGCTGACGTGGACGCGTTTTGTGGGGAAATAGCCCTTTTCCATAAATTTTCAAGAAACCGGCCCAATTCCGTAAATTTTGTTTTTTTGGTATATTTTGAGTATTTTACCCTATTTCTTTCATATTTATCTACCTAAATTTTTATATGCATTTATTTTATTTTATCATCTATTTATTTACATCCTTTTATATAATTTTAAAACTTTAGACTTTTATTTATTTATTATTATTATTAATATCATTGTCATTATTATTAATAATATTATTCTTAAATTATTTTATACAATATTTATTTATTTATTTAATATTAGGCCTTTAGTTTCAAATTTTTAGTTTGTTGTCCTTATTATTTGTCTTTTTATTTTTGACTTGTTTATTTTATTTTATTTTTGTTCTTCATTGTTGTTCACTTTAATGCATTTATTATTATTCTGTTATGCATATCAACATCATTTCATATTTTACTACAAAATCGTGTTACATTTTACCCAATGCATTAAAAATGTTGTTTTGAACAAGCAAAATTTCGTATTTTGAAATTTGAAAAGCCGTTCCTTAACTTCCGGGGTTTCGATTTTCTCGATAAATCTGAATACACAGACCTTTTTTAAACATAAGTTGTTTTAATAAACTCGGGAATTAAGAAGAGATCGTGTACTAACTTACAGAATATGGCTTCTTTCTAAAATCGAGATAATTGAATATCTTTTAAAATAAATAAAACTTTCAGTGTTTATTCTCGTTTCGGGGATTTAAGACATTGTATTCTAACTTAAAGACATAATTCTTTTCTCGATTAACGTGAAATACGCCCTTTTCTGTAAAAAAAAATTCAATTAAGTAATATTAAGCAAAGGATTGTATTTTGAAATTTCTTCAAATTTTTAATTTTCAACACCAAGACATTAATTAATCAACTAGGTACCAGTTTTGGGCGTTACGAGGGTGCTAATCCTTCCTCGTGCGTAACCGACTCCCGAACCCATCTTTCTGAATTTCATAGACCAAAAACGTTGTTTTAATAAATCAAACCGTTTATTAAAAACAACCATCCCCAGGTAAGCGCGGCTTTGCTGATGTGGCACAAAGCGCGTCCCCAGGGGCGCGCTTTCCTGCCATTTCCCCACAAAACGCGCTGACGTGAACGCGTTTTGTGGGGAAATGGCCCTTTTCCGTAAATTTTCAAGAAACCGACTCAATTCCGTAAATTTTGTTTTTTGGTATATTTGGTATTTTACCCTATTTCTTTCATATTTATGTACCTAAATTTTTATATACATTTATTTTATTTTATCATCTATTTATTTACATCCTTTTATATAATTTTAAAATTTTAGACTTTTTTTATTATATTATTACTATTACTATCATCGTCATTATTATTAATAATATTATTCTTAAATTATTTTATACAATATTTATTTATTTATTTAATATTAGGCCTTTAGCTTTAAATTTTTAGTTTGTTGTCCTTATTATTTGTCTTTTTATTTTTGACTTGTTTATTTTATTTTATTTTTGTTCTTCATTGTCGTTCACATTAATGCATTTATTATTATTCTGTTATGCATATCAACATCATTTCATATTTTACTATAAAATCGTGTTACATTTTACCCGATGCATTAAAAATGTTGTTTTGAACAAGCAATATTTCATATTTTGAAATTTGAAAAGTCGTTCCCTAACTTACGGGGTTTTGATTTTCTTGATAAATCTGAATACACAGACCATTTTTAAACATAAGTTTTTTTTAATAAACTCGGGAATTAAGAAGAGATCGTGTTCTAACTTACAGAATATGGCTTCTTTCTAAAACCGAGATAATTGAATATCTTTTAAAATAAATAAAACTTTCGATTTTTATTCTCGTTTCGGGGATTTAAGACATTGTATTCTAACTTACAAGACATAATTTTTTTCTCGATTAACGTGAAATACGCCCTTTTCTGTAAAAAAAATTCAATTAAGCAATACTAAGCAAAGGATTGTATTTTAAATTTTCTTCAAATTTTTAATTTTCGACACCAAGACATTAATTAATCAACTAGGTACTAGTTTTGGGCGTTACGAGGGTGCTAATCCTTCCTCGTGCGTAACCGACTCCCGAACTCATCTTTCTGAATTTCATAGACCAAAAACGTTGTTTTAATAAATCAAACCGTTTATTAAAAACAACCATCTTATGAGGTGACCCGATCACACCTCATCAAAAAGGATTGATGGCGACTCCCATTTTTCGTTTTAAACCAAAAATCGACCCTTTGAAAAATATGGTTTCGACATGTTGTTTATACCATTTAAAGCAAGCACTCTTAAAATTGATTTTTTTTTATTTATCTATTATTTGTCTAGTACATGTGTAAAACATTTTGTGAGTCTATTTTGAAGTGGAAGTCAAATTTCAATAATTATTTTTAATTATCATCATTAATATAATTAAAATCATAACTAACACATGTGACATTAAAAACTAGAGTCTAATAATATATTAAAAATGGAAAGTTCGATAAGGCTCACGAGCTGAGCCGAGCATTACTAAGTTTGACTTTAACTTGATCAATAACTCCAACTACTCGAACTAATTGTAAGAATTACCAAATCGAGTTCAATCGAGTTGAAAATTTTTCGAATTCAACTTGAATAGTTTTAGAGGACCAAATTTTCATGTACCCACCTAATTTTAATAGGTTTAAGTCTGAAGAAGGGCATTGAATTGATAAGGTTTTCATATGTCATGTGTAAATTTTATCCTATTTTATTTGATTCTTTATCTATTTTATTTTATTTTACACTAATTTAATTTTATATTATAATTACTCGGATATTTTTTTTAAGTTGTGTATATACTCAATTTGTAATAATAAATCTCTAAAAAAAAATTAATGCTATTTGCATTTATTTATAACTCTTCAATTATTTTTATTTTATTCAATAATGTGACGTAATTCTCAGATAAAATATTCTCCCCTAAATTAATATTGGAATTGCTTCACTGTTTTCGTAACGGCGGCTAGTTGCCGTTTCTTCTGCGTCATTTAATTGGCGAACCCTTCACATCACCTTCATCACACTCATTTGTTTTTTGTTTTTAACATCTTCAAAGCCCCTATACAAGCAGTAAACACTCTTTCACTTTTAACACAACTTCACAAACTTTCCCTCATTTCACTCTTAAACTCTAAACCCCAACTCTCCAGATTACATATTGCAAACAATGGAGTCATTGGATTCAAAAGAATCGCCAGCCAATAACCCAGGCCTTCATTCTCCCCCTGATGAAGCCACCAAAGGCTACATCATGCAGCACACCGTAATTTCCTGTTTTGAGCGTTTACAACATGTACATTGCTATGGCTTTTAAGGGAATTTATGTAATGTTTTCATTTTCTTTTGGATTTTACAGATGTTTCGAATCAAGGATCCAAAACCTACTCTTGAATTTTATAGTCGTGTTTTGGGCATGTCGTAAGTTCTATTATTTTTTTTTTCTTATATTTGACCCTTTTGCATTATAAGGTTAAATAAATATCTTTTGAAGTTCAAGTAGCTTTTCAAATATAATGGCGTAGTTAATTTAAAATGAAAAAAATTTTCATTTAGTCTTTTTAAATTTTTTTAAAATTTTAAATTAGTAAAATTAAAATTATACTTTAGCCTCTTAAAAATAATAAAAATGTGATTTAATCCTTTAAAAGTTATAAAAATAGACTATTCAAATTGCAGAATTTTATTTTTATTATAATAAAAATTAAAATTTAATTTCAACTACCCTAAAAAAAATTTGCCTCTGAAATGAATATAAGGAAAGTATTTTTGAAAAATTAAAATTTTTTAATTTTTAAAAAGTTACTTTTAAGTTAAATTATCTATTTTTTTTCTTATTTATATCTTCTTATGAACACTTTTATTATGGAATCTATTTTCAAAAATGATTATTTCTAAAATCAAACATTTGTATTTGATTTGATTGTTAATGGAATCCATGACAACATCATTTTCAGGTTGCTAAACAAAGTGGATATTCCATATATGAAAATGACATTGTATAAGATGGGCTATGAGGTAAAATTGATATAGTTATATTGCAAGAAATTGTCTTGTTATTTGTCTCATTTCATCGTGCTATCATCTTTCACTTATTGGTTTTAGGTGCCACCATTTTGGAAAAAATAATTATGTTTGATTCTAAATGCAATGTAGGATGTTTCATCAGCTCCAAGTGACCCAGTTGAGAAAACTATTTGGACATTTGGAAGACCAGCTACTATGGAATTAACACAGTAAGAAAACATTTTTTTTAAGAAAAAAGAAAAGAAAAATAATTGAACCCCATTTTGTTTTGACAAAGGTTTTGTTCTTCTGCATCATGGCATGTATTGGATTATTCAATTAAACTAGTAGAAAATCAATCAAACTGAGTTAAAATCAGTTGGAAGACCTTTTGTTTTTATGAACTTTTAGAATTTTTTTATATTGTAATGATTGAACCGATCAAATTAAAATTTTATGGTCTAATCGATTTGATCACTAATCCAATTAATTTAACAATTTGATGTTTCCTACAGTTTCTGGGGTACTGAAAACGACCCTGAGTTCAAAGGTTACCACAATGGGAATTCAGAACCTATTGGCTTCGGTATGCATAATTTTTGTCACTTTTGTAATGTTTATTTCTTCCAACTGTTTGGTTTACAAATTAGAGATGGAGACAATTTGATGGCATATACCATTCATTTGTTGTGCCTTATTGAACTCAAATGGTGATAGTGATAGGGGATCATATTATTGGTATTAATAGCCATCCTTAAAATATATGAAAAAACTTTAGAAAAAGTTGAGTATAATCATGCCACATACTTGTATGTAATATTTACCCTCTACTCTGGTAACTTATTCCCCCTCAGGGCACATTGGCATCACCGTGGATGACATGTATAAGGCATGCGAGAGATTTGAGAGTCTTGGAGTAGAGTTTGTCAAAAAGCCAGGCGATGGTAAGTCATTTCATCTATATTAGCAACCAAAGTTATGTCTGAAATATTTTCTTTCGGATTTTTGTTTTTAAAAAATGTATTAATTCATGCCTTATTTGCCAATTTGATTTCTAGGTTATGCAGTCATCAAGGATCCCGATGGTTACTGGATTGAAATCTTTGATTTGAATGGAATTAGAGTAATAGTAAACTCTTCAGCTTAAGCTAGTGCTTTACCTGTTAGATTTGTAAAATAAATCTAAAATAAAACTGAATAAACCAGGATCTATCATGTCCATCAAGAATAAATGAATGAATAAAACTAAATGCGGAAGCGTACCTGAATCCAGGAATTCCTTGAAATTTTACCGAATCTTGGGATTTGATCTTCCAAATTAGCACACAAGAAATTTAGAGAATACGTGCTCTCTCTTTACTAATGATGGGATATTAGAAAAGATATCTTGTGTATAATTTGGGGACCATAACCCTAATATTTATAACCTTGGCATATTAGTTCTAATCAAATTCTAATTAGCCCATCATTCTAATGGGCTAATTAGAATTTGATTAGAAGAGTATCTACACATATTTGACCCATACTTCATTTAATAATTAAAAGCCTAATAAAATTCTAACCAAATTAGATCACTTTTAATTTGGGCTAACCTATCATGATAATAAACAACAACATGTAATTATCCTTATTATATATGTGATGTCTAAATTTTCCAACAATCTCCCACCTGGACCACAAATATATACTAATTACTTTATAATTACATGTCATTATATAACCTTATGAGCTCAAAATTTTACTATCATATCCAAAAGGTATTTTGAACAATCTCATCCATTAATTATGTTAACATAGAACCGATGCGACTTTTGTTACATATATTGTAACTAAATCCATCCATGATCACGTATATTAACACAACCAAATGACATAGATCAAGTATAAATGTGTAGTATGGAAATTACATGCAATATGATCTAAACATGTCTATTTCCAACTGGTCCTCCTTAGTGAGATCAAACCTTACCAAAATCAGAGTGTGAATAAACCAAATAAACTTTATTTCTGCAGAAAATAAACTTAATATCTTTAAACTGAAATAACTGAAAATGTGTCTATAACATAAAAGCATTTAAAAATACAAACTCCCACTAAAACCAAATATCCTTTAAATGACATTACACCCATATGAGCAGTGTGCTCTTACAAAACCTTAGGTGTAATTCCTTAGTAAGTGGATCCGCAATCATGGAGTTTGTCTCAATTTGCTTTATAAACACCTAACCACTCTAAACTTTTACTTTAACAACCAGGAACTTAAAGTCTATGTGTTTTTACTTTGATGTGTTCCTGTTGCTACTGGAATAAAAGATTGCAATTTGTTTTCACAATTTGCACCTTAGTGGAAAAATCTTATATCCATATTCCATCAAAATCGGAGTCTATATACCTGATGATATCTAACTGATTAGACCTCTGATATGTGAGCATGTAATCTTTTGTTCTCTGAAAATACCTTATAATCCTCTTGGATGCTATCCAATGGTCCAAATTAGGGTTGCTTAAAATATCTGCCTAACATCCCAATAGTATACACAATATTCCAATGTATACAAACCTGAACGTACATTAGACTTTCCACTGCTAAAATGTAAAAAATCTAATGCATTTTTGTAATTTCAAAATCATTATTAAGGTATTGATTGAGGCTATACTTATTATTAACAAGTAGTATGTCATTAACATATAAAACCAGAAATATGTACTTACTCCGATTAAATTTGTGATACACACAATCATCAACAATATTCATCTCAAAACCAAACGAAACAATTATTTGATGAAACTTATGGTACCATTGATGGGAATCTTGTTTGAGTCCATAGATGGATTTTGTCAATTTGCAAACCATATTCTTCGAGTCTTCCGACTCTAAATTTTCTAGTTGCACCATATAAATTGTTTCTTCAATGTCGCCATTAAGAAATGCAGTCTTAACATCCATCTGATGTAACTCAAGATCAAAATGAGCAACAAGCGCCATGATTATCCTAAAGGAGTCTTTCAATGAAACTGGAGAGAAAGTCTCTGTAAAATCAACACATTCTTTCTGAGTATATCCTTTAGTTACAAGACGCGCCTTATACCTCTCCACATTACCATTTGCATCCCTCTTGGTTTTAAATATCCATTTACAACCAATTGGTTTTGCACCTTTAGGTAATGGGACAAGTTCCCAAACTTTATTGTCTCGCATAAAATTATACTCATCTTTCATGGCATCAATCCACTTTTGAGAATTAGAACTTTTCATGGCCTGATGAAAGTTGATTAGATCATCTTCCATCATTCCATTATCATCCTCATGTTCTTGGAGAAATACAACATAATCATCTGGAATAGCATTTCTCCTTTCTCTTGTGGACCTCCTTAATGGCACTTGTTCTTGAGGTTGTTGAGTTTGTTCTTCTGGAACAATTATCTCATTTTGAATGGAGAGTTGTTCAACATTGTCTTGTAGAGGTTCTGGATCCACTTCTTGTTCAATGATAGGTATAAGAACCTGAGCATCGTCAAAAGTGATAGTAGGAACTGAGTTAGAATCCAATTCCTCCTCAAAAGCAATGTCTCTAACCTTATTTCTCCCCCCAAACTCAACATCCTCAAAAAATGCTGCAATTCCCGTCTCAAAAATATTCCTTAGGGATCATAAAACTCATAGCCCTTAGATCGCTCAGAATTTCCTTAACCCTTAACTTTATAGACATCAAATAAGTAAGAAGTGATGTCATTTCAACATTATCGTTTTTAGCAAAACGTTTCTTAATTTCGTCAAGGAAACCTTGGCCTGAGTAATCTTTTCAGATTCTATGCCTTAAAGGCTTCTGAAATGCTGTGCCTCATGATCATTAGACTCTTGCAATTTGAACGATCCCACCTCTCAAAATTCCTTTTAATATAGGGGTGCCTTCTTCCCTTAGTGCAAGGTCTATGTTCATACAGCCAAGCACTATAAATAAGTGCCTTTTCCATTCATTTAGTCCCATTAAGCATGGGTATAGAATTTATATTAGCAGATATTGTGGCAGTAGAATATGAATTAGCTAAATATAGAACAAAAAATAAATAAAAATAAGCTCACATCAATATTCATAAGTAAACAATAAATTCAGGATAATGACTAATCCCATCTCAAGATACCAAACACAACATTAATATCAAGTCTTTGAACAATAATATTAACAATAAGCGGTACTCTTGTTGTAGCAATCAAACATTGACAATAAATTATATCAAACAATTAATTAATCTTTGGACTAACTTATTGCTCACATAAAATACCTTATAATTGTCACACATTTATCACCACAGATGTCGTTGAAATTCTGCCAAATATTAACTTACCATTAGGTCAATTAACAAATGCATGAATGACAAAAACATATAATCATCTTGATATTTCAAATAAACTAGTCTACATAAAAGAGGTCACTTTGGCGGCATTTTGTTTCAACTAATCTATTTAAAATATTAGACATTCTTAATTAAAAGCCAAAATATGAATTTATTTGTTTCAAAATATCTCTTTTAATTTCATCTTTCAATCAAACTAAAATATAATAGTATACATATGTATATATATTTATCCCAAAACAACATACAATGATGTTGGCAAATATAATAATAGATGAATAAATCATAAACCATAAATAACCTTACATAAGACTTTCAAATTTAAACCAAAATAATTTGAATAAAGGTAAACCTCATCTTAAGATATCGGACACTCCATTAATATTTCATCTTTGGACAAAATATTAACTTGTAAGTGATATCTTGGTGTAGTAATCAAACATTGACAAAAAGAACATGCCGAACCATAAATCTTCTTTTGGGCCAATTTATTGCTCACATGTAAAACCGAATAATTGTCACATGTTTATTACCATAATTGCACATGTAATATTATTAACATTCATTTGGACCGATCAATATTAACATAACTTAAGTTATATGCACACCTTTTATATTTTAAAACAAAATAATTTATTCAAAAGAAAAAAAATCACTTTGGTGACTTATTGCTTCAATTAAGTTGTTCTAAAATATATATATAAACATACCAATATTCAAATTAAAATTTCCCCAATAGTCAAATGTCAAAACTATTTTTTTATTGCTTTATAAACTCTGAAATAAACCAAAATAAGATTGTCTTAATAATGCAATAAAAAACCGAAAACCTTAATTTTTGACTCTTTTTTTTTTGTTCCAAAACTATATATATCAAAATCAAACAGACATAATGTAGTGGTTCAAAGCCAAATAATTAACAAGTACATGGATTCATAATTTTGGCATGGATAAAAAACACCAAGACAATTCACGCATATACATGTATTCATAATCAAATAGAAAAATTTACCCTGAATTTACCGTGTAAATTCAAAGTTGTATTTATGATTAAACAAATATTCACATGAATACTTGAAGCCAATACATCTCAAAAACCAAAACCATAATAGTTGGCATATCCCACAATTCATACAATAAATCATCATAATTTAACCAAATATTTGGAACCATAAGATGCCAAAACTTAAGATTATAGAACCAAACTTAAAACCAAATTATTTAAACACATATTATGATTAACATCAATTTGCATCAAAATCGAATTTCATCATAATTAAACCATAAAAATATAACCCTGACCGACTTACCTTACATATCCCAAGTAAATCCAAATTCAAAATGTATGCTTAACTGAATAGTATGAGAAGAATAAGCATATAAACTCAATAATAAATAATATATGCTATCAACTATATATTGAATTCAAGAATTAATGATTATAAAATTTGAATTCAATTGTACAATTGTTGAACCGGATTTGAATTAAAAACGATTATAATGAAACCCTAAAATTGAATAGATAAAAAAATATGAAAACTAACAAATATTACCATCAATCTTAAGGATTCAACATATATAATGAAATCATTAATAAACAATCGGTATATAAGAGACACTTTACCTGAAGCAATTTATTTTACCAACCATTTATCATCATGTAAAATCCTGAACATAATTACTAAAGTGTCTCCAAAACTATATATATATATATATATATAACCGTAAAACTGTAAAACAAACGATTAGCGATTAACAATCCATCTATTGATATAATCAAATATATATCATAAAAAGTTTCTAATGAACCCAAACCCACACAGCTTTTTAAATATTTATTGAAATTGTATAAACAACATAAAATCTTCAATTTTTTTAAATTCTCAATTAAAACTATAAATCTTTACAGTTATATGAAAATTAAAACTTTAAAACTTTAAAATTTTATTTAAAGAATCAAAACCCAACAATTTATCAAGAATATCAAAGATTCAACATAATATATAATTAAAATATCAAATCCATAAAATTTAAAAAAGAAAAATGAATCAATCCAAAAATAATAAAGAATCAATTCATTCTCAATGATTCAACATGATAAAGCTCTGATACCATTTGTTAGATTTGTAAAATAAATCTAAAATAAAATTGAATAAACCATGATCTATCATGTCAAATCATCAAGAATAAATGAATGAATAAAACTAAATGCGGAAGCGTACTTGAATCCAGGAATTCCTTGAAATTTTATCGAATCTTGGGATTTGATCTTCTAAATTAGCACACAAGAAATTTAGAGAATACGTGCTCTCTCTTTCCTAATGATGGGATATTGAAAAGATATCTTGTGTATAATTTGGGGACCACAACCCTAATATTTATAACCTTGGCATATTAGTTCTAATCAAATTCTAATTAGTCCATCATTAATTAGAATTTGATTAGAAGATTATCTACACATATTTGACACATACTTTATTTAATAATTAAAAGCCCAATAAAATTCTAACCAAATTAGATCACTTTTAATTTGGGCTAACCTATCATGATAATAAATAATAACATGTAATTATCCTTATTATATATGTGATGTCCAAATTTTCCAACATCACCAAGTTCAGGTAGTTTTGTTTTTATTGCTTATCAATCTTTGTACATCATTGCAAATTAATCTAATACATTCGGTGTCTATGCAGGAAACAAGGGTATGCCATATGTAGTAGGTTTCGTTCGTTGTCGTGATTCTAGTGTTATAATGTCTGCTCCTGTACATTAATCCCTTTACTTTCTGGAACTTATCAAAGGACAAAATTCAGTGAAATCTTAATTAAAGTACATTTCATTTCTATTTTGTGTACGTTTTTTTGTGTGTTTGATATGTACAACAAGCACGACAAAGTGTAAAAATAAAAAAAAAAATTGTAAGAGAAAACTCAATCTTGAGATTTACTAAAATTCAACTTAAGTTATTTAAGATTTTATGTCTATGTATCATGCATGTGCTTACCAAGTCAACGCATGAAGTAGAAAAATTCAGTGATGAAAGTGCAAAAAATTTCCTTGAAGTTACACATATAATACCATACATCCTTTTACAATCCCCAAAAGCATATATGATTTTAGGGATTAGCAAGAATTAACTCTCTTTTTTAGGTATATGTTAACACTATAGTACTATTATCAATTAGCAGTTGAAACTTTTTTTTGTAGTAAATAAAAATACATGCTTAAAATTAGGAATGTATAGGATAAAGGTCACCTCATGCAGTGAGCGACAAACATCCTTCACTAACAAACTTCTTACATATTGTGGTAGATCTATGAAAATATCTAATTGATTTAATTGCCTTATTGCTATCTTGGCCTAGCAATCAACCACCTTGTACTCTTTCTCAATACATGTCTAAACTTCACTTGCCAATCTTTGGTGCACCATTCATGAATTAATCAGACTTTTGCAATGTTACTAATTGATGCAAATCCATTTCGAATAGTATCAATTAACATTGCGTTATCACAATCAACCTCTACCTGTTTGAAACCCTTTGACCAAACCAACTTCAAGCCTTCAACAATCGTCTGTGCCTCAATCTGGAAAATACTGGACACCCCTGTTACCATTTCAAAACCCACCAACCAAACTCCGCTTGAATATCTCACTACTCCCTCTATTGCCACTTTGGTGTTGCTCATTGATACCAATCCATCGATGTTAATCTTGATCCATCCAAGTTCTGGACATTGCCACTAAATCCAAAAGACTTTCCCCGATCAAGAGTGGAAGCAACGAGTTCATAAGTGGAAGCAAAGAGTTCATGACTACTGCTTTAGCATTATTAAAGATGAAATCATTACGTGCAACACCCCTTACCGGTATCCGTCGTCGAAATAGGGTACGAGGCATTACCGAAACTTACGGAACCAACTTCCATTTATCCAAACCAAGTACCATTTATT